>CM067348.1:39852294-40257294 GCA_034190875.2 Urechis unicinctus | reverse complement strand
GGGAGGGCGAAGAGGTGGTATTTGGGCTAGTGTTATGGTGAGGTATGGGAGGAGTATTTGCCAATATTATGGAGAGTTTTGGTAGTGGGGATTGGGCAGGGGGAGTGGGCAGGCGGTGAGGTGGAGTTGAGTGGGTGGGGTTGAGTGATTGTCCAACATCACGTAGATCTTGAACGTCCCTAATCCAAACATCTTCTGTTTCTTATTTGTCTCACAAATATTAACCTATTTTCTAATTCTGAACTTCCTCTATGTAAGTGAAGGTCATATGAATGTATTTTAAAATATATATTTGTTTCATGCATAGATGGATGTTGGATTTCATTTGAATATCATTTGCAGGGACCAATTCACCAGAGGGCGCGCGCTGTTGCCAAGGAGATATTAGGGAGCGACATGGAATTTGACTTTGATATGCTAATTGCAAAAGTATGTCGAGTATTGTGAAAACAATACCTATAATGATAATATGCTGTGACTCTTCAACATTTGGGTATAATGGTCAAGATTGTAAGATGATGATGATGAATGATGCTACAGGCCGCCCATACGGACACTCCTACCCCTTGGCACCAGGATGAGAGTTATTGGCCAGATCTACCTGACACACGAGCTGTTAGCTGCTGGGTAACATTCAAATCAATCACTGAATCGCTCTTGAAAATGAGAATGCTTAACATAAGCTTTAGCAATACCGCATAAATTAAATAGAAAAATCAGTGGTTTTGCTTATCATGAGAGTAGGGAGGGAAGTAGCTCCGGTCGAACGGTAATATGAATATATACCGTTCTGCTTCAACATTTTCCGCGCGTCCAAGAAAACGCGTTTGGCTAATGTGCTACATTACGCATCTAGAAAATAACATATATCAAGAGCCTGTACAAAAAAGTCCTAACGCACCAAAAATCTTAACCCCACTCAACGCTAATCTTCAAGAAATGCCATCTATATATCATTTCGGAAAAATTCGCGATACGATGACCGCCATTTTGCAAAATATTGGGTCGCGTGATTTCCCGCGATATCCCGCCGCCTCATCCGCATTGCCTTAGCATTAGTCGTCGATGGGTCACGTCATTCTGAGCATGCGCGATGCACGTGGTCTTGAACTTGAAAACAAACATGTTGCTGTGTTTCGGACTTTTTACCGCTTCCAAAATAATAACCATGGATGAAACCCCCAGCCGAAAAGGGATTAAATTGTCCGTGAACATCATTGCATTCTAAAAATCCATCACTTGGGTATGTTTGGTGTTTGGTAGTTGTCTGAATCGATCTCAATTTTTTTTTACATTGCGTCGGTTTAAGAGAAAGTAGACGTCCTGTAGCGCTAGGAGGGAATGGATTCATTGTTCTTGTGATCCGTTATGCTAATTACACACGACGAGTGGTGAATTTTTATGATTGTTATATCTTAACTAATGAATGATCTTCTAATAACAATTGAATAGGCGTTAATTAATTTGGCCAAAACCTCTGACAAATTTATATATTGAGGGAATGAAGAGAAGACGGCGTCGTTTGTAGGTGCCGATGGAAGCCGTGGATGTGGACAACGGCTGCATGTGGTTCATACCACGATCACATCACACTTTACGGGAGGCTAAGCCGGCCTGTCAGGGACATCACGTGATTACATGTCCTGGTAGCGAGGTAAATGTATTGGACATTTCACGACCGTAACTCTTTTCTTGCAAAATTTATATAGATGATAAGCCTTAAACTGTACTATTGCGGCGCCTGACTATTCCGCACACCACCCATTGCCATATCTTGGATGATAAACGCCATGCATATATCTCACAAGAGGCAACAGTTTATCCAAGCGAATCGGTGACCATTTCAATATCAATGAAAATATGTATCTCTGCGTGTGTGTAACATCTATGAATACTTAACTTAAGTTCCTCACAAGAATGAAATTGTGTGAACGCATGTAATCACAGGAGGAAGGTTTGGCGGTTCCCCTGCAGGCGGGTTCAGCCACATTCCATCATGGTCGCATGTGCCACTATACACGTGGCAACACTACTGATAAAACTCGCCGCGCGTTCATCACTAACTTCCGGCCAGCTGCCATGGTCTCTCGTGAGAGGGAGCTCGGATTTGACCATATGAAGGCAAGTGTACCTGGAAATAGATGGGCACTTCATTTTACCGGAAAATAAACAAAATAAAGCAAGTAGCAAAGTCAGATAACTCATATAAGTCGGAGGGATTTATTTTCAGAGTGGCAAGGGAGTTGAAGACGTTATGGAGAAGACCAAAACCCTTGTTCTCGGTCATTCATAACCGCAAAAAAAGGCTGGAAGAAAGAAAAATATTTTATTCGAGTGAGTTGAGTCAGATGTGACGAGGTTAAAATCTTTATATACATATATATATATCTACGTGAATATATATATATATATATATATATATATATATATATATATATATATATATATATATATGTATATATATATATATATATATATATATATATATATATATATATATATATATATATATATATATATATATATATATATATATATATATATATAAAGCAGGTTATTATATTCTTTGGTCACCCTTTTTGTGCTTTGGTGAATGTTACTGTTTAAGTGAGTCTTGATTAAAGTGTATCAAACCAATTAATGCAATAACTAAACAAGAAGAAGCTACATGTTACTTCAGTGTTTCTGTGATAATTGTGAGAATAGAAATTTAGTGTTTAAAGCCGGTCTTTGTTTTATTCTGTAAACCATCACACAACAACAGAGACAACATAACCTTCTTACAAAGGGTTTGCTACTACAAATTACTTTGATTTATTACACTGTTCGCTGATGTTGCATTATCATGAAATGTTATGCCACTTCTACAGCAACAATGATCCACGTGTGATATGGACCACAGCTGGTCAAATCATGAAGGATCAATTTCACCTTCACAACACCTTCAGCAAAGACTTTGTTAATCACCCGTTCCAATGGAAGTAATAAATGCTTGTCAATGCACCAGCTTTCAGGTGTGCATTTCAAGCCAGACAATAGTCATGGCAAAAGTCTGTTGTATTCAGCAAAAAAGTTTTGATTTTTGACGCCTTCCCATGTCATTGCTGCTAAGTAAAACATACAAATGATCTGAGGGAATCTACATCAGCAAATGACAAGAACATTGATCTAATCGAGATGGTTAATCAAAGCAAAAAATACATATATATTTGAATTGAACAGATATAGAATGAGGGTAAATTCCGTGAAAACTATTTCAGGCAAAAAGTGGTGTGTGTATGTTGGCATCGGGGGATTGAGAGTATTTGTCCAGACATATTATCGATAGTAGCCTCAAAACCAGGGTGTCATTGAGAGGCTGGCAGGAAGGATAATAAACCGTCTGAAAAATAATGCACTCGCATTTCAATAAGTCAGTGGAGCATGCCCTTTGACTGTTGCTATGCTGAGTGGTGACATTGCTGATTTAGTTTATCAGTGTCATATCTACTTGATGTGTAATTTAATTCAGCAATTGAAATTGCATCTAACCCTTTCTGTTAACACATCTATCTTCCTATAAGACCTCAGTTATTTCATTTAGTAGTTTTGTAAATCATTGTCTGTCAAAATCATCATCAGCTGAGAACTTGTGGCGCAATAATGTCACTTAATACGTACTTATCAAAATTATGTGCAACACAAAGCATGTTTGAATGATTTTCTGTCACTAGTAGCCTCAGGAATGGGTTCCACTTTTGAAACTGCCTCCCTTCCAGTATCTCTCCAACCTCAATCATTCCATCTAGTACGTCAGCAATCACCCGTGTCGCGTGTTGTTTGCCATTAGAGGCTTGGTGTTGTTTGCCATTAGAGGCTTGGTGTTGTTTGCCATTAGAGGTTTGGTGTTGTTTGCCATTAGAGGCTTGGTGTTGTTTGCCATTAGAGGCTTGGTGTTGTTTGCCATTAGAGGTTTGGTGTTGTTTGCATTGTTGTTTGCCATTAGAGGCTTGGTGTTGTTTGCCATTAGAGGCTTGGTGTTGTTTGCCATTAGAGGCTTGGTGTTGATTGCTATTAGAGGCTTGTTGTTGTTTGCCATTAGAGGATGATGCAGAGCTTGGCAAAATTATGCATCAAGTGATGGCGAGAGCAAAAGAAAGGAAGATTAAATTCAAAAAAGCTAAGCTCCAATTCAAGCTGAGTCTAGTAAGGTACATGGGCAATGTGTGTTACCTTAGATATGGGAGAACGAGCAGGAAACAGCGGTCACTAATGTCAAAGCAGCCATGACAAGCCCACCATTGATCACTTTCTATGATGTCAAGAAATCCGTTAACATTCAGACGGACTCATCACAGTCCGGTATAGGCTCATGCCTACTACATGATTGAGCCAGTCTTAGTCAATCCGATATTCATTGGAAATAAATGGATCACCAAAATGTTTGCGTCGATTTTGCAATCCGCTTTAATTGCACTCGGGTAGGCGTTTGCTCGGAGTACTCAATTGAGATTTTTTGGGGATGAAAATTCTTGTTTGTTTTCTGATGACTGAAAATAATTCATACTTTGCAGTGTACAAAATTAAGATTGTTTCAACCCAATCCAACATAATGCCCAAATTTAGCAGACCCAACTGGTTCTTAACACGCCAAACCTCATTGGTAGCGGGATTAACTTGAGACCAATAAGCTACCTACAAGCACAAACGATGAAAGTGGTTTTCTCACTCCTCCGCCGCAAGCCATCATCTCTCTTAACTTTCCTAATTTATTTTCTGTTTCGAAGTCATTTTGTTTTTGTAGTAAGACCAGTTCAACACATCAAACTTGACCCCTTAGTTATAAGCGAAAAACTTTCAAACAATCACTGATCCCACGTGATGGCTCATCTCCGCATAATTACATATGTATACCCCTGGTGTTGATGGCTCCTTGCAAACCAAATTTCAGCCCCAAATGACCTTTGACCCCTAAGTTAGTTAAGAAATATCTTGTACTGTTTTAACCCAGTGGAGAATAACTTTTGATTGTTTTTCTTACTAAGCATGGTAGCTTCCCAAGATCACACATGAACCTCTCTGATGTTCACGACTCCTTACAATCTTTATAACAGTGCTGCATGAGTAGTATAGGGAGTAGCGGTTCTGGCACACCAGTCTCATATGATTATGACACACCTATCTCATATGGTGCAACCCAGAAAACACACACACACACAGGCTGACTCACATGTGCGAGCGGTACTGGCACACCTGTCTCATATGATTATGACACACCTATCTCATATGGTGCAACCCAGAAAACACACATATACAGGGTGACTCACATGAGCCTGCGAACCGCTCGCACCTCCCCCCACCATATGGGCCCAGCCCTTCCAGCCAATATGGTATAGGCCCACTAAAGAGGGCGACAGCAATGTCAACCATCTACAACAGGACTCTGAGGAATAAGCTCTTCTAAACGACTCACGCGCTCCAAAAGGTCCTCATACTTCGATTCCAATTCCCTCACCTTCTCCTCTTCACCAGGACCCTGAGGAATAAGCTCTTCTAAACGACTCACGCGCTCCAAAAGGTCCTCATACTTTGATTCCAAATCCCTCACATCATTCTGAAGGTCCACCTTCTCCTCCCATATATGTTCCACATCTGCTTGCAGCTCGGCCACCCCAATATGTTCAACATATCGACTCGTGCCCATAGGCCAGAGTGTCTACACCACCTGGAGCTATCCACCGCTTTGAGTCAAAGGGGGAGAGAGACACCTTGTTAACGTGGAGCCCATATATTTTATGGCAGTCACTCCTGAGCATGTTCATTCCGTGGCGAAACTGCTTCTGGTCGAACAGTGACTCCACGTACTGAGCGTGTCGTAGATGCTTCTTCACCACCACCTTCTTCACACCCTTAGCTCTTTTTATATCGCCCTCATCAGACATCAGGTTAGAGTACATCTTAGGGCGCAAACCAACGTACTCCTTGATGGGCACGCCAGCGCACTCATCCTTCATCTTACCCAGAACCATTTTGTTTTTGTCACTGTGTAGGGCATGAGAAGGGTCAAAGTTACTAGTGTCAAAGAGATGCCCATCCTCCCTCATATCAGCATAGACGTCAGTGGTACGGATCTCAAGCAGCAGCGAGTCTGTGTCTGTGTAAAGCAGGTTAATATTACTGTCATATCTAGCCTTCATGGTATTGTAGTAAAAGTCATATATCAAGTGCTTAGAGAGGTCCAGAATGCACATGCCAATGTAGACCGGGCAGTTCAGCACTAAGCGAGTCTTGTGCATATGCAGGGCAGCTAGATCATCGTCAAACACTTTTTGTCGAGCATAGGCGGGGCTGGCAACAAGCCCACGTATTTTTTCTTTTTCCGATGAGCGCACAATCTTAACGCCGACTCGCCTCCGGAGATTCTCCATCGTTTTACCAAAGACGGAGTTATTCATAAGTTTATAGAGATCCTTCTCAAAGTCGCTGTTGGCGGCCTTGCGCAGATCTGTATTCATCCTTATGTAAGGCTCCATCCATGGACTCTGGTCAAAGACAAGCGCACGATGAATCTTGGTGAGTCTCAACCCCAAAGACAGATATAGCTTGAGGTTCTTGTAGTGTACCACATACTTCTCCTTGTTCCGCAGGTTGGGCACCAGCTTTTCAACTCCATTTCCAGTGCTCCCCAATGCACCTAGGAGATCTTTCTGGTAGTCTGACAACCACTCATTTTGCACAAGAAGCCGCTCCGGCGCTAGGGGGTAATCGTTGTGTTCGTCATGAAGCGCAGCAGGATACTCCAAGTCAACCTCAAGTATATACCCCGTTTCAGCATCATCGGGATGGTCCTGGATCTCTAGGTTCTCAGGCCGTTCCACCCACTCAATACCCGAAGTAGGTAGGGCTTGGCTCATCGCCCACCCATACAGGTTGTTGGCATCGAGGTACTGGATATAGCTCGCTGGCTTATCCTGCTCAAAGCCCTCCACGTATGGGTTGTTCGCTTTAGCGTGGCGATGTGATACCATGCTTATCCCACCGCGCAGCCCCTTCTCAATAAACAGGTGCTTGTCATAATCAGTGAGAAGCTCGAGTTTCACCCCTGTGCTCTTAAGAAGCGCATCCCACGACAAACCGGGGCTGGTATAGTAGTGGGCCGGATCCAACCCGTATTGCTTAAGACAGGTTTTGCGGAATGTTTCAAACACATCGGCCAGGAGCGGTACATCCGTGCGTAAGTAAAGGTCATGGTAGTCCCCCATGTTTTTACAACCGAACGCGTTCCAGACTTTCTGGGCGTGTTCATAGTCTGCAGCAGATATACCCTGTTCAGAGAGCTTGCTGTAGAAATCATGGATCGGCGGCAGTGGAGCATCAAACTTATCCCAGCCATCCATGAACTCATAGGGATACACTCCCTTACGCAGCAGCAATCGCCGCTTCATCTGGTCTGGCTCGTATTCCTCCGTCACAGCAAAGGCATCTGGGTTGTTAGCAGACACAAGCTTGTCGAGCGAGGCCAGGAGGAACTGTGCACTGTCAATGAAGCGCAACTGTCCGACCGACAGGGAGATATACTTCTCCATGTTATTTGGGATGCAGTTGATATTGCCCTCCACTTTGCTTATACCCTGCATCAAGAGATGGGAGTCGTAGCCCCGCAGGTTATGGAACACCATAGGGATGGGTGTTGTCTTGGGACTCAGCCGAAGTTTCAGGTTACACACGTTATGGGCTGGCCCTCTGTACAAGCCTGTTATATGGCAGTGATCGCGATCAGAGTCACAGCCCAGTTTTTTATTGCACACATGACAGTGAGTTGCAGCCTTATGTGCCCTTCTATCCTCCCGAGTCATCCGCATAGGGACAGGCTTGGACAGAACTGCTTTGATCTTTTGCTCCTCCTGCTGCAGAGCCTGTAATAACTTCTCCACAACATCGCTTCCTCTATAAACCACAGGGAATTCTGTCTGGCCATCACATCGGACAACCACATAGCCGTAACCACATGGCTCATGCTCCTGTGTTCTCTGCGTGTTGCTCTTACCAGGATTAGGCGCAGGTCCCGGAAGCTTCACTGTGAGCGCCTCAAAGTCGGCATAGATAAGATAGGGGGCAGCAAGCTGTTTCTGCCAGTTCTGGAAGGATAATATGTTCTTCCCTTCCTCAGGCATGTCAACTCGCACAGCAGTCTGCCCGATACCCATGCACTCAGGTTTGTGCGCCAGGAGCAGTTTCTCAGTGGTGTATCCATGCAAGCATCGCTCGCAGAAGAACTTGCGGTGCTCGTACTTACTCTGGTCATACAGCAGGCGGTTCAGGTCTTCGATCTGCGTGTAATGAAACCTACCGTCCTCCTCAATCAGCATGAGGTTTATACATGGACCAGGCTGTCTGCTGATACGGTGAACGATGGTGGCCTTTCCATCCCAGCCAAAGACATTCAAGCTGCCTACTTTAGCATGTTTTTCTATCTTCTCAATCTGCGAGATAGGTGTTGGATAGTCCACGCCTTTTCCTTCTAAGAGTCTTAATGTTATATTTCGATGGTCACTGCAGGTTCTTGGCAACCGGGTGCAGGAATATAGAACGCAGTGTGGGTCGTTTGTGTTTTTTACGTTTCTAATTGCCTTCTTTACCGCCAGCTTTCTTGGCAGTTTCAGGTAGGAGCCACCTTTCAATGGCTGGTTGTTGGCAATATCAATCCACAGAGTTGTGACCGCCTGAAACTCCCAGCCAGAACCTTGGTTGGTCCACTTCTCCAACCGCTCTTGGATATTAGCATTGCACTGGTCCAGCTCATCGTTAATATCTTCTAGGGAGAGAACCACCTGCTGCTTATTACGCAATACATGCTCAAAATACTCAGTACTGTCATCGTCTGAGTGCTTGGAGAGTCTTACCTTAAGGGCAAACTGACACTTGATTCCACCTAGCTCTTCCAGCTCACCAGTCAAAACTTTATGCATCTTCCGACGCATGCCCTTAAAGAACATCATAAGGTCCGAGCTAAGGGGGTGAGACTCAGGAACGTTCATCACCCATCCACGCAAATAGTTTTTAACAGCCCACTTAGTCTTCTTGAAGGCAAGACGCGCTGCGGGGACTGGGGACTGGGTTGTGGGGATGCGTGGGGCAGGGACTGGTCTGCGTGGGGCAGCAGTGGGGATGCGTGGGGCAGGGACAGGTCTGCGTGGGGCAGGGACTGGTCTGCGTGGGGCAGCAGTGGGGTCAGGGGTGCGTGCTACCCCAGCCTTTAATCTAGCAAACATCTCCTTGTATGTACGGTCATATTCATTTCGCACTTGGAGTGCTTTGAGTGCAACCTTAGAGTGTGGATAAGGAGGCTTAAAACCGTGAATTGAAACATAATCATTTTGGGCTTCACGTGCTCGCTGATTATGAGTGATGTTTACTATACAGTTCCATTAGTTTAAAAGGGAATTCGTTGATACACAAAAGGCAACAACAATACAGCGAGCGGACTTTGACCTATGCAGTAAACACACGTCTCTGACAAGGTGCCAAGCTTCGTCGCACATAGTCGACAAACCATGTTGTTGACAGCGCCACAAGATTTCTATTTTTATACAGTGGGGAATCCCTGTTCAGTGGCGCCGACTGTCGCGTCCCCAGCTATAGGCCGTTGTGAAACAATCTTTTGGGCAAGACGAAGACGACTGTGGTTGACTTTATCGAACCCACAATCCATGCACAATCCTACCTTATTATTTTTTATAGCTTTCTGACAACCCGTACAAAGACGATTAATGACACCATGTTTTATCTTATATCTGTGTAAGTTACAAAACTCTTGCTCTTGCGTACAGGGCCTGTTACAGGGGACTTTCTTTCCGAGCAATATCCATGGGCACTTATTGTCAAATACTACCATTTTTATATATATAGATATCTATTAGTCTAATTGGTAATACCGTCTGGCGGCAACTGGGTATCGGACGGCACCACAAGCAACTCCTCCTTTACAAAGCCACGGAGAGGTCCATCCAACAAATAGTATAGTGCAGGCTCACCAGATTTAGTGACAGAGCTTCCAATCCGGTAAACATTGAGCGACCACACAGGGTCAGTGGCCCGCCGCCGGTGGTCTTGCTCTGCCTCACCAGGCTGGTAGAGGTAGCGAACGCCAACATCAGAGGGAAGCTTTTGCTCTTTGACCCCCAGAGGATGCTCTGGTACGACTGCCGAGCGCTTTTGTGCAACTCGTTTTGCCTTTATAGCATCTTTAGGTTTTTTCCCAGTCAAGCGGGTCACCTCATTATTTATCGCAGAGACTACAGCCTGCAGTCGAGAAACCCACTCAGTCGATCGTTTTCCAGTATCCCTTAACTCTACGGCATACTGGTGACCAAAGAGTCGTTCAGCAAGGGTTCGGTTAAAGCGTTCCACTACACCCTGGTCTCAATGGATATTCATAGGCCACGCCTGACTGATACTCCATGTTTTACTAACAGCTGATTCGCTGCACCCATAAACTCCCGTCCCGGGTCCACCTGAAGTAGTTTAGGCCAATGCAGCGGTCCTCGTTTGTATATCCTCTCAAGTGCACCTGCGACCTCCTTAGCCTCTTTTGTAGTCAATGGCTCAGCTGCTTTGTAGCGCGAGGCCACATCAACCAATGTTAAGGCATACTTGTAAGTCCGGCGCTTCACAACGTCATGAGGAAGAAATAAGAGATCGGCTTGGTGAACCTCATTGGGGACAGGGACATCAAACTTTGGCCTGGGAATGTGTTTTGGCACTGGCAGGTAGATTTGCCATATAGCTTGCTTTGTTAGCCACCCCCTGGCAACTTCCTCAGAAACCCTCGCTTCTGTCGCAAGCTTCTTGATAGCAGTAATGCCTTTCCAGTATCCCTTAAGACTATAGTAGATCTCTTGCATGTGACGATCCATATACAGTAAACGTTCGAGTCTCCAAATGACCTACTTAGCAAGCCTGTATGCAACCAGCCCAGTCGCAGCCATACCCAGTATAATGAATGCCACCTCACGCCCCCTCTGTTCATCTGAGGGCTTGTAGAAGTCTGAAAGCTGCGGCTCAGAGCCCAGCGGGTCGACGGTTTTATTCGTAATTAAGGCGTACTCACGCATAGCCTCGTCCGCATCCTTAAAAGTATGCTCGGCGTGGCCCTGGCGGCGCAGTTGCTCATTGATGAAGTCTAAGCGTTCAGTTCTGTTCTTGGCCCATGCTGCCTGAGCAGATTGAAGCTACTCGATTGCCATATCATGGCGTTTACGTTCCGCGTCCACTTGGCTGCCTCGTAATTTAGAGAATAAAAAGATGCTCCCAGAGAATGCAAGGGCGTTAACAAGAGCACCCCCAACAAGTAGCGCGAGTGTGGCCATTACTTCAGTATATCAACTGGTAAGATTCTTTGTTTAATTAGCATATCCTTTGTGGCCATAGCTAGTGATACATCGACAACAGCCATAGCCAGGTCCCGTGGGGTGAAATCAAGACGTGGCACCCCACCACCCAGAGCCATCTTAGCAAGCACCTGTTATAGCGGAGTTAAGCACATGCTATAGCGGAGATAAGCACATGCTGTATCAGAGTTAAACACATACTATAGCAAGGAAGTGGTGTCTTCCTCTCCATGGCCCCTGTTGTTTCGGTGCTTGTTTTTCCAAATTGACAGTGCTTAACTGTTGTTAAAGCCGCAGTTAAGGGAGCTAAAAACATACCATAGCGATGATATAGCTCACAAGTGGCAGTGCTTAGCGCGTGTCCAACAAACGGGTCCGTCTCGAGGTCTGTAATTAGCCTTGGCTGGTGTTCTGGTGGGATTGGTAGAAACATACAAGCAATACCTGAGTACAGCTGTAGCAGTGTCTGACCTAGAGTACGTGTCATGCTGGCACCTAGCCGAACCTCGTATCTCACATACAGCTTTATGATCTCTTCATCAGACATTGATTCAACCTGGTCAATTGTAAGACCCTTCAAACCAAGGTACTGACGGCCCTGACCTCCGGCTATGACGGCAGCAAGCCTATCTCTCTTAGAAGACATATTTACACTAGGGGTGCAACTAGGTTCAGCTCCCCCAGACTTTGTCTCCACTAAGCCAGTCGAGTCCTGTTCAAGGAGTTTATCAATAATGGTATCAGGATCCATGAATATACGTATACGCCTTCGAGCTTCAAAATACTGCACCGCTACCCAGATGAAGAAACCTAAATTGATTACTGAGGCAGCGGCTGCTATAAAGTCCAATATCACTTCAATCGACGGCATATGCAGTAGGCTGATCAGTCTTCAGCAGCAGTTTTGCGTGCTTGGTCTTTGCTAGTAGTTGGCGTACTGTGGCACGTTCCTCCTTTGTTGGAATTACATCATTTTCACGTAAAGCGTCTTCAAACGAGTCACGGTCCTTGGTGTGAAAGAGCACCATCCAGCGAGTCTGCTCACGTAAGTCCTTCAGCACAGAGTTGTACTTTTGGGTGAGGACCCAGACACTTTGCTGCGCATGGCGGCCGCTAAAGGCCAGTTCTTTCTTCTTGGTTAGGGCCTTTGTTGCCGAACAGTCATCAATAATGTACAGGGTTGGCTCGCCCTTAAAACAATGGTAGAAAGCCCTCAGGTGGTCATGCAGCCGCTCCCCTGGATCAACCACGTACACCTCTGAATCATCCCACACCCATGACCGCGTCTGATAGCCCTCGTTGAAACGTATGGTAGGGCAGAGGATTACAATATGCTCGAAGGCACCAAAGAAGGGCCCTTCAAGTAGGTCGAGGATGAATGCGGTTTTCCCACATCCTGTCTGCCCACAAACAATTGCCGAACAGGGACCATCTGGAAATGTAAACTTAGTAGACTGCGCTGACGAACCTGCCATCTTTAATGTTAAGCTGTGCATCCATTACAATATACATATAAACGTTCAATGTGCCCGCCGCCTCTGCCTTTTTTGTGATCTGTATGGTGATGCCCTCAGACGCATTATCCACAGCCCTGCCACTACCGTGCAGCTGGTCGTCATCACTCGTCCTTAAGTCGAGCCACAGAGCATACTTTGTGGTTAGGTACTCTCCTAGGGAAACGTCTGACAATGACAGGTCTTTTAATGCTATTGCTACACTGGGGTCTCGTTTAATCGTTGCTGCACAGGCCTTCTTCACCTCGTCCCACTGCTGGTAGCCACGTATGCCCTGGGCATAGAGCTGATTGGGGATGCCCTCAATGGTCACCTCGACCTTCGTTATCTTTGGGTTGTAGAACGACTCTGTTTTCCTGGCGTATGAGGCGTTGGTCGGGTCTTCAAAGAGCAGTAGGATGCCCTTCATGCTGCGAGCCGGCACGTTCAGGTTGATGTTCCACAGTGTATCTCTTTTATTGTATACAAGCTTCCTGTGACGAAGCACACGGTCATACAGAATCGAGAGCCGACTTGTGTACTGTGTGCGTATCATGCGGGCCAACTCTGTGTGGGTAACCATGTCATACTCCAGCGAGATGCCATCAATTTTGTAGCTTGCAGCGGTGTCGCCTGTTGCGTGAATCACGCGGTTGTAGTCGTTGAATGTGAGCTCGTATTCCAGTCTGTCACTAAGCGCACTTTGGTAGAATGGCATGTGGCTCTCGAGGAGTTCAAAATCAAGCGGAACGTAGAACCTGTTACCATACACATCGGCTACGGCCTTGTCCTCTTCCTCCGCCTCATCCTTGTCTCCTGCCCCCACTCGTTTCTGTCATCTGATGTGTCAATGCCCTGATACTGGAGGCCCTGTCTCTCCTGTGCAGTCCGCCATAAGTCGTGGTAACAGTGGTACACATCGCTGTCATCAATAGACATGACCTCATTGCCAGAAATCTTGATTGTCAATTTCTCAACCACGGCGCGGCCCAGGTTTTGCACAACGCTACGGTTAACATCAGTCGAGGTCAGCGTGATTGTAAAGGCCAGCCGTGCTGTCCCTGAAACAATGACGTCGTCTGCGCCTAGATTGGGGAAGCGAACCAGCAGTTGTTGGTTCTGGTCAATAGTGCTTGGATTGTTTGTAACGCATACAGATTGTCGCACGCCCTTTACCCCAAGGGGTTCGCGTATCCGGCGGTGTGGGTTTAGTTTGCGTCCGTAAGTACTCGTCATGTTGAATGCTTAATTACAATTATATCTTTAACACACAGACATGGAGTTTGATAACCCAGCATTTGACGACCCAGAGGAGGAGTGGGGTGGGAGAGGAATGACACTAACTTTGATGATGAGGAGACTCTCCCAGAGGCCACTCTCCCACCTGTTACAGAAGGGGACATTGGGATGGATCAGTCTATACCACCGGAAGGCCGACTCGTTATAGGCGCTGTCAATGATTATTATGATGCATTAGCTGAAAAAGGCCACACACCCTCCCTCGGCCGCGATTATACAAAGTTTGAACTTGTTAGAGGACAGTTACGTTTGAAGGACTACCCTGACTTAAGTATTACAAATTATCGTACTAAAGCCCCGCTTTCACTTGGAATAATAGGTAAAAGTAGAGGGGGGGCTAAGGTTGTCCGTGATGGTTTGGGGTTCACTGAGTGGTCCTCACAAGTGGTGTCACAAAAGGAAGCAACAGCCCTCCAAAGCGTTGACCAAGCAGCTGCTAAAGCCGCAGAGAAATTAGAAATGAGGGGCCCTGAAGCCGTGACAGAGCAAGGTGGTGTGGAAGAAACAAGCTTCATAGAGGACGTTCATAACACCATCCAAGACCTAGGTACACAAACAGACAACGAACTACCCCTCAGAGAGCTTATAGGGCTTGATAAGGCTATGCAGACCCAGAGGGGTGAGCTGGTCAACAACCTAGCTAAGATAACTGAGTTAGAAAGGGATATAAAACAGCGGGAAGCTAAAATGGCAAGCCTGGAGGAGGAAGGGAGGGGTGATAGTCGAGCATAGAGCGGGGTATAACAATCGCCTCCATACTCACTGCGATTGGATTGGCAATCTCAACCCTTGTAGTTGCTTTGACGGGCGGAGGGAGCACTAGTCCAACCCCGGCACCAACGCCGACACCACCTGATAAGCCCGGTGTAAAGGAATGGATTAAAAAACAGCTGAACTCCTTGGCAAACGTCCTGAAGGGCCTAGCCGGTAAGGCAGCAGCTGCCCTTCCAGGAATTATTGGCTCCATCGTATCATGGCTGGTTACGTCAGCTACAAAGGTGGCTGGTTGGATGGCAGAACATGTATGGGCCGCAGTTGTGGCGGTGGGAGGAGTTATCCTCCTGATACTCCGTGACTTACTACGTAGCAAACCACAGCACAGCTAAGCCTATAGCGATTCCGCCTATAATAAGAGCGGTTTTCTCATCCTCGTGCGCCCCACGCAGACCAGTCTCGGCCATAGGGGCGGGCCCTGGAGAGGAGAGTTCCATAGTTGTATCTGTATCTGGCGGAGGATCAAAGCTTCCTCTATCTGGAACAACCGGAACCGCGTTGACATCAGTATTGCTGCCGATCTGCTGCTCCTCAGTTGCGATAGTAATCAGATTGTTGTACCCAGCAACGTCTCCAATGGCGAGGCTCATATCTGATGGAGCCATGTACAGGCCCGTTCCAAACACGTAATCAACCTTTGAAGAGGCATTCTGGAGGACGTTCTGATACCGTCGGATAGATGACGGAATATCCACTGGGGAGTTGATGGCATCCTCAACGTTGGCCTGAAATTGCTTTTGAGCATCAAAGGACGTTCCAACACCTAGTATCTCTGAGCGGGTCTGCGCCTGAGCACTAAGAATGGCCCAGACATAGGTCCGAATGCTGTCGTTAATTCGCTCAACGCCGGTTTGTGTAAAACCCTCAGACGTGTCCAGTATGAAGGTACTCCAGGCCTCATCTGCTTCAGGTCCCTGTGCTAGATGTAAGACAGCACCCATTTTCTCCTGAAAGGATTGTAGGTTACTCGCGTGGGCAAAACCTGGCTTTGTATCCTTTTCCGCCTCAAAGGCCATCCGTGTAGGGTCATAACGAACGTTTCGACCAGCAACCTTGACGACACTCCCGTAACCATACGCATCATGTGCATATAAGATACCAAGGCCACTATTAGCTACGGTTGCCTTCTGGCGCCAGTCTGTGTTTGGTTGAACACCAAAGTTAGTGCAGAGTCTCTCATATGCCCTCTTGTCATATGTATTGTTATAGGGGTCATAGGCATGATCCTGAGGTAGAGGCGCATGCAGTTCTGCTAATAGGCGACGCACTGTGTAATAAAGGTGAAAGGTGTAGAGAGCTTTCACGAGTGGAATCCCAGCCTCGAGGTGGTCCTGGGAGGACACGCCGCAGCCGGCTGATGCACACCACACTGCAAAGTTTAACTGGTTCTGCCAAAACTGCATTGGATTTGTCAACCAGTCTTTTACTATTTTGTCCGCTGTTACCGGCGGCACCTTATAGTTACTGAATAGATCAGGAAACTTTGCTGTGAATGTACCACCATTGTGAACAACTTGAATTGTTTGTCGGGTTAGTTTATCTCCCACACCATATGTGGCTGGATACACCCCGCCCGCACCATATGGGGTAGCTTTTCTATTGAAACTAAAGGCTTGTTTATTCATAGTGCTATGTATCACACTCTGTCTAATGTTCAAAGCGGCGACGCTGTGTCCCTGCAAAAACCTATTGACAACACTGAGGGTGATCTATGTGTTGGCCTAAGGTCAATCACGTATACTGTGGGCTGGTACAATCTAGAATCAGACGAGAGCATTGCATGGCGGTCAAGGAATTCAGAAGAGAGAGGATATGCTGCATTAAAACCAGGCCTCTGGAGTTTCAGCCTTCTTCAGGAGCATATTACACCATTAGGTATCGGTTTGGAGGTTGATGCTGTAAATGGGGTTATTACCCTAACAGTTCCAGACAATGTGGGTGCGCACATAACAGGCGGAGTGTTAACAATGTTGGGTCTTGACGGCTTCAGTGGGGGGTGGATACCTTCAGGTACTTACATAGGTGACCGGCCCATCAACTTTAGCATCTTTAACACAATTTATGTTCACCTCGATAAAGTCAGTACCACACACAACATGCTAGATGGTGCGCCCACTACGCTTCTTGAAGTTGTTGGCTTAGAGGGTGGCTCTTTCGGTGATATTATAACCACGAACATCGCTAATCCTGTCTGTAAGCGTGTCACTAGTGGAACAGTGCATGAGTTAAAGGTTCAGTTACGCGATAATAAAGGAAGGCTATTAGATAACCACGACTTACCTGTTAGCGTTGTTCTTAAATTTACAAGATGTCAATAAAAACGAGTATTTATGGACCTAGGCAAAAACCGGCAAGCACTGTTCAGGGTGCCGACCTATCGGAATATGCCACAAAGACCTATGTATCTATTGGTGACTCAAAAAAAATGGATAAAAGTGGCGGTACTATGACTGGAGACCTTGAAATGGGAGATAATAAAATCGTTGAGTTGGGAGACCCGACTTCACCGAAGGATGCTGTTCATAAAAAGTATATTGATGCTGAATATAGACAGCAGAACAGGTACCTGAGACGATACATAGATGAAAAGACGAAACCACTCATTACTATATGGGCAGAAGCAAGTGGCCCCCTTCGCAGAGGATATGAGTGGTCGTTTGGCCATGGGGCTAGGGGTCGAGACTCACAAGACTCAAGCTGTGGATATACCATGTTATGTAATGGCAAGATCATTCGTATGGGGTTGTCTTCGGGTGATGGTGCTGATGCTGGTCCTATATCAGTCGTTCCTGTTATTAATGGAACGAATCAAGTGGTAGGAATAAGTAAGCCTGCTAACCAACGGGCTGTTGTAATAACTTTAGACCAGTATTTACAGCTAGAACAAGGCAACATTATTAACTTTTATACAACCACACAAAACAGAGGGGCGACTTGGTCTGTAGCTTCACTCCTAATTGAACTTGATATATAGACTTATGTATACAAAGACAGTATGAAACAACAACCAACGACTGCATCGTTAAATCCGGAGCCTCCTCTATGTGGTCTGGGGCACTCCTATCGGCTGAATGAGATCAGTCTTAAGAAGCAATACCTTGAGAAAGAAATTGAAAAATATGGTGCTATGTACAAAAAATATAGGTGTGCAGTAAACTCAGTGGACGCTGTAGACACTACTTTAGTTGCTGTGGGTATGTGTCTTGGCGCAAGTGGTGTAGGTGTAATGTCTACAATAGTTGCCATTCCTATTGCCACAGTGTTGGGTGCTACTGGAGCCGCTTGTGGGCTACTTGTAATTGCTGGAAAATTCATCAGTAGGCGGCTGACCATTAAGTTAAAAGGCATGACAAGATCCGCATTCTCGCTCAGAGCAAATTGAATACCATTGCTGACATTGTATCAGCGGCGCTTGAAGATGGGTATATCTCAGATGATGAGTTTAAGCTCGTTTCGGTCGAGATCATGAAATATAGTCAAATGAAAAGTGACATCAAAGCAAAATGCTTGAAATCGCCCCCTAGACCTGCTAAGGTATGACCCGGACAGTCCATTTGAAGTGTGGGGGTTGCTAGATATAATGGAGGCGGCGATAAAATCTTTCTGCGACGATCATACTGGAGTCAAACAAAATACGGACCAGTGGGAGACCATGAGGAAGGGCTGCGTTGGAGGAAGTGACTACTCCTCTATCATAGGGCAAAACTACTTCAGCAGCTATAGCAAGAAGCTGACAGAAAAAACTAGCAACCGGGGTGTTCGCTTTAGCGCACCCTGCCTCTGGGGTACGACTTTTGAGGAGGTTGCAATTGCGGTATTGGAGAAGGTGTACGACACCAAGGTCTACGGAAATAATATCTATATTGATGGCGGCGCGACGGCCTACTCTCCGGATGGCTTTTGTGTGCTCCCAATCCGGCAGGCTGGAGTGGATGCTGTCTGTCTGGGGCATCCTGAGGAGGTTGTACTGCTCGAGATAAAGTGCCCCTACACTCGGAGTCCGAATATGTATAAGCCTCAGGTTCTGTTGGGGTTGCACCACAGTCCGCTGGCAACCATCGGGGTGTTTGTCGACTGCGTTTTCAGGTTGTGCTCCTTTGAGGACCTGGGGAGAGCTGAGACGTATAACCAGGTGTATCACAAGGATCAGAAGAAGTATAAGGAGACGGTGGCTTGGGGGTGGGCGGGGGTGGAGGGGCTTGAAGACGGCGACTATAGTGTGAACGGGAGATTTAATAGTTGCCTGGGCTTGGAACAGGAGCATCACGGTCCTTGGTTGGGAAGACCGAGTGGGACCACAGAGAGGCCGACGGGGGCTTTCTACTATTGGAAGCTTTTTACGATGAGATTGATAACCGCTCGTCCTGATCCCGACTTTATCGAGAAGAACGACGCTAAGGTTGCCCAGTTTATACAGGACCTCAACCGCGTGAAAAATGGAACTTACAGCGACGGTCGCAGATATTTATCACTCAATAACCTCTACGGTGACTAACTACTGGTGTGGGCCTATACCATAGGGGCTGGAAGGGCTGGGCCCATATGGTGGGGGGAGGTGCGAGCGGTTCGCTGGCTCATGTGAGTCACCCTGTATATGTGTGTTTTCTGGGTTGCACCATATGAGATAGGTGTGTCATAATCATATGAGACAGGTGTGCCAGTACCGCTCGCACATGTGAGTCAGCCTGTGTGTGTGTGTGTTTTCTGGGTTGCACCATATGAGATAGGTGTGTCATAATCATATGAGACTGGTGTGCCAGAACCGCTACTCCCTATACTACTGCATGACTTCTGAATTATTTGAGACCAACTCATCAAAATCTCTTATACAATAAAAACTGAGTGGGGGATGGGGTAATAATGATGGCAAGATGTAGCTGTACCGCAAATTTTATCACAAACTTTCACGAGTTTTCTATATAAAAAAACGAGCCAACTGTCCAAATAAATCTTCTTGTGATAATGGGTCTTTGCTTACTAAATATCAGCTCTCTATGACCTTTGATCCCTGCGATATTATTAGAAATCTCATGCATGTAGCATCATGATTTAATCCTGTCATAACTTGTTCTTGAAAATTATGTGAAAAAGCAGAGCTTCAAGGTCTATTGACCTCTTGATATTTCATGCAATTTGTTTATCCTGGAATACTGCAGAGGTATGGCGCATTTCTTGTGACAGCAACACAATAAAATAACTAATACTTAAAATTGTCTTTATTCGGTGTAATTGGTTGCGTTGCCTGCCACTAGTCGACGAACAGCAGCACCATGCTCGACAATGCTGTCACCATCGGCGACTATAGGAGTCACGTACCAAGCCCCCTCACCATGTTGGTCCTCGGCCGTGATGTTTGACACAAGACTTATCCTCGCCCCGGCTCGTGGTACGAACACCCTACGATATCTTATTTCATGCTAGTGGCTTATCATATTTGTTTCCATTCTATTATTGCCCTGTAGCTGCATTGCCCCTGTTTCATAACAGCCTGGTGGTTACACCCTACCTATCGTATAATACCATTGCTCAACCGAACATGAGCAGCCTCATTTGGGCATTACCTCAAGTGGCCTCATAACTATGGGTCGATGCAGATTGGCCAACTGTATTATCATCGAAGTACTATGGCTATTTTCAAGTCTTTTCAAAACCTATATTCTATTAATCCTACCATTTATATGGAATGTTCGTAAGCTTAGCATATGTCATCATTACTTGTCGCATAATGGAAGATCGAATAATCTCAGGTCCTATATATCTGGTATCGAAACAGATGAAGCAGCTAAGCATCGTGACGCTTGGGTACTGCGTCCGTCTACTCTGCTGTGACAGGTTGGAGCTTGGCGAGAGCGGAGAGTCTTTGCGAGGCCCATATCTGCAAGATACTTCCATATTAAGCGTTGGTGTTTTTTTGCGGGATATAACTGACATTGGGCTTCTGTTTGGGGATCTTTACGAGAAAACCATAGCAGAGCACCACTCGGTTTCAGACAGAGGTTTGTTATTTTGGGAAGAAAATTGAGAGAAGGTGCACTGCCAGGGCCCGTAAGGGACATGGTGTAGCCAGGCTCCATGTCAGGTGCAAGAATAGAGCGGAAATCGACAAATTTGTCATTCCAAATTTTGTTCCGAATTGCTTCTGGAAGGTTGGAGCCAGCCACAACTCCGCCTAGCCAAGCAGATAATTGTGTTTATCCAATTGCAAACCGGAACAAAGAGGCAAATTTACATAATAATAGCTGAGAGCTCGCCTTGCTGATCTCGGGCAAGTACCGATGAGCGCTTAAAACTGAGTTAAATTCATCATGTGTGACGCAGGTTATAAATTGATTCTGAAGTGCTCAAAACAAAAACCAATTATAAGGTAAGTATAGGGTTTAACGGCACACCAACAGTGTTAGCTGGGAATTACCTTAGTGCGTTCAAGATGATGCGGAAAGGAAACTCATGTAATAACAAACTGGTAAAACGAGATGGTGATTTTTGAAGGTAAGTGAGCTAGGTGTTGCTTGGTTGAAGTCAAGATTGAAAAGACCAAGGCGACGCTGATTGCGTGATCCGTTGGTAATAAAAAAAATGCGAGGAACCATCTTCCCGTTGCAAGGGAAAACCGGATACGGGCGCCTCGTATCCTCCACAAAAAGCGGCTGTCCCCCCCCAACCTATGTATATCCTAAGACCCGCAACATTATTGATTGCACCGAGATCTTCGTTCAAATCCCACCAACCTGCTAGCCAGGCAACAGACATGGAGTAACTACAAGCACCATAATAGCCAAAGCCCTCATTGGCATAAAACCTTATTGTGCTATGTGCACACTCAGTATAATGTGGGGTGGTCTTGCTTCGGACATGCACATTGTGAAAAACTCGGGTAGGGGAGGTTTCCAGGATAATTGATCTTGTGTAACTTAACTTGTTGCTTGCCTGTATATTATGTTTGTACACATGCCCGTGTGCCTTGTAATATTATTAGCTTAAGAAGAGGCATAGAAGAGAGCTTTTAAATTGGGACGATTTGGGAGTTCCCGAAGTGGGACTCTGGGGGCTGTTTTGTATGAGTTCAAACCCTCTTTCTTGCTGTTGCTAGATATTGACTATTGAGAGATGGTTTCAACATGACAATACATGAAAAATCAAAGAAATTAACAACAATCGTCAATGTGAAAAACAAAGTGGCAACTGCTCGAGGAGAGTTTACAATAGAAAATGTTTGTATCTTTGATATAAAGTAATTGACTATTCGTCTTTGAAATTATTTAGGCCTGAAGAGCTTTCCATAATTAATTTCACTTCATCACGTGACGATCATGTGACCATTCAATCCGTTCAAGCGTTTAAGTTCAAGTTCCGAACTCCAACGAATAACTCCAACATGTGATATGGACATGCTGTGACATTTACTTATTATCGGTAAATCTATATATTAACTATTGATCAAATAACTTTGTCCTGCTTCATTGCTCCTATAGCATTCATCAAATTTCGGCTCTCTGGTGCCATGGACTCACTTATATTATCATAACGACTACAATCGTAAAAATTGTCGAATTCAATTGAATATTTCACTCATAGGTACGGATGCAAATTGTTCATTACCAGCCATTTACGTAACGCCGTGTTTAAATGCGTCGCTTTTTATTCGCAGGCTGTGGGTCAAGATTATTATGGCTAGGTCAAGGTGTGAAAACCTGACTTGTGACTAGTAAAATCAGGCAAACTAATGATACTATCTAAGAAAGGGGATGCACCGGATCCGCTTGTTCAATAGCATCGCGCTGAACCCTTGCAGCATGGATTGTTGTGCCAAGTGATGTTGGCACTGAAAGTTGTACTCCTGTCAGTATTGTTGTCATGACTGATTATAAAACTATCGTAAGTAATTTGGTTTGAGTGAAATTAACCCAATTTATGCAAATGATTTAGTCATACTTAATTAATGAACATATGCGTTCCCTTCGTTGGGCATGGCCATGTTGGCTCGCACATTTTGGTGACGTCAGACTGAGGCTCGAGACTTACTGCAGATGTTTTGTAATTAACACAGCGCTATTTGCAAGTGAAGGAATTTGTGGTCGAAGTTTCACTGATTTTCGCTTAGGAATGAAGTGCTCTCGGCGGATGTAACCACAAAAATAAATATTTGAAGCAGCAAATTAGGATCTTTAGGTCGCAGAGAGATGCAAAGCCATCTGGTTTTTGGAGTGAACAAAACAAGACTGCTGAAAGTGCTGACAGGAAACAGGTAAGTTACTAGTCATGTCTGACAGTGACAGTGAACGACGTACATTTAGCTTCGGATCAAAACGTATCATTTCCCACAGAACCTCCCTTTTAAATCATTATGATTGCTTGATCTTGAGGATATTTATCGAGTTATCTTCAATTAGTTTATCTGACTTTCATTCTACCTTGAATAACACTGTAAGACTAGCAGGTAATATGGCACTGTCACACAACTTGGCTCAAGTTAAGTCATGGTGGCTGACTTCTCAGGTATCCCTAAATGTGGTCAATGTTTTTTAAGTGTAACTTAATAGAAATGAATTTTGAACTTAATTTCACTTGTATCTGTAATTGCAACTTCTGCAGAAAAATCCTACAAAAGTCTCCTCAGAACAAGTGCTTTAGGAATCCAACATGGAACTAAGTTTCTCTTATGTCTGTGGTTGCAGCTTTAAAAGAACTATACTTAACTGCTTCAGGAGTCCATAATAGAAAGTGGTTGCCCAGCTCTACAATGGATTGACATCACAACACTTGAGTTAGCCCAGTGCATGGATAAAGGGCCAGACTCAGAGCCTTGAACATGTCATATCATCACATCATGAGTAAATGAGTGTAAAAGTAATGACCATATGTTATGCTTATCAGCTTGTAGTCTCATTTGATTACAGGCCTCATGTGTAGTATGTGGTGGTTTCCGTTGTGTTGATTTGTGGTGACAGTCAAGTGTTATGTGCTGAAAAGGCTAATAGTTTGAGGGTAGGAAACATATCTGCCAGGGCCTTGTAATGAATGATACTATCACCCCTGTACACTTATGAAACCGCTTGTTGTTGGAACACGTTTCTCATTCAACAATTTCTGTGTTAAAGTGAAACATAGTCCACAGTGGTTACACATATTGGACATGATTCTGCATAATCTATGGTAATTTAAATTTACATCAGTGAGTGATGTGCAATTATTTTCCAGTTGATGATTCCTCCAAAAGCTGATTGTGGCATGATTGAATTAATCTTATATTGTAAACATTCTTTTGAAGATATTCAAGTCCTGGACATGGTTTTGTTTCTAATGGTTATGTTGTGCACTTGCAAGGCACATGTATATCATGCTCAGATTTTGTTATGTTAGGTGATGCCAAATAAGTTACATATTGACATGCTATTAAACTGTTGACTTAAAATTTCATGAGTTTTTTTTATTTGTCATGTCATCATTAACTGTCAGTGATGATAAAATCCTGGATGACTATTTTGATTTTTATGTTTATGACTAAATGTGATGCATGACAAGACTGATAGTATTTAGTAGATAGGTTTTTGGCCCTTAAAAACCAGACTTTTTGGCCCTTAAAAACCAGACGTTTTTGGCCCTTAAAAACCAGATTATTCATTATTGTCAGCGATTTATTCCAGTTGAATGAAGAGTCATTGTATTGACTTGAGACATGGATAGAGCTGATGCTTATCTTTCTAGTGTCCATTAGAGTCGTGTAGCTACTTGGTGGGCTGCTTATGTATTACATAAAACACATTGGCACAACTATAATAAATCAAAGATACACACTCTCTCATCAAAGATTCATAAAGATCTGCCTGAATGTTTCTTGCCACTAGATCTGCCCCTTAACCCGGCACATTAGGCAAATTGTTATCGACTATAAAGTCCGGATGGAACGTACTTTCGAGGTCGTGGATATATTGTCTTAAACATCACGCTAAGGTTTCAAGTTGTCGCCCATCCGTTTCTAAATCTGCCCCATCCCAGGGTCTTTCGTCGTCACTACCTATTTCATTCACCTTTATTTTCGTTTTTCCAAACCAAACTTCTTCTTTGGCTCGAATCAGTAAGGAGGTAGTTGTCCACTTACTAACAGCAACATAATGGTTAAAAATTGTAAGTACCAAGCAAAATGAGTAATTGATTGACTATGCACTGCCCGTAAACAATGAGATAACTTGCTGGCGCTGTCTGCACCAGTGACCTCACACTACAAAAATGGTGGCTACTATGGAATCAGCTCCCGACCAAGCATTCGAAAAAACAAGGAAAATCATCCTAACAATGGTTCTTATAAACCCGGGTTTTTCAATAAATGAGTGATGTTATAATCTTGTTCATTTGGCTGGAAAATAACTTTTAGGGGAGCTGTCCAAGCATCACAATCATCCTCAACCATCATTATTGTGCTATCACCTTGTTGTTGCGAGTGACATAAAATGCCAACATGGCTACAGAGAGTGACTTCACATCGCTGATAACCATCCAAACTGCTTCCTTAACACCTTTTCGCTGAAGCATTTTAGTCGTGTCTGGAATGCAATATCTCGGGGATCACTTATAGGATAAACATCAAACTTAGTGTGACTTCACTTCGCTGATAAATATAGGATAAAAATCCAAATTAGTGTGACTTCACTTCGCTGATAAATATATGATAAACATCAAACTTAGTGTGACTTTTGGAGAATCACTGGGGCTGTTACATATGGATGATCCACCAGCTAGAAGCAATTTTATGGACAAAATGCAAGGCGTCAAAAATCCTGATCTTGTAGAGCAATGCCCCCTGTTGTTCGAGCCAGTCTGGCTGCTTTGGCACCTTTTTGTTGGTGCTATGTGGGGTCAAACTGGGTTATGAGGAAATCACTTCAGAGCCATATATTGCCATTGTTCATTATCTTCAAATCATAATAAAACTAAATTGTACCATACATTCAAGGTGTCTGATTTGAATTATGAATTCAGTTGTTGTAGGAAGTCAATTTAACTGCCTGTAGGGCTGTGATCTGTACTGTATGTGTAGCAGTCCATGGAAACCTGTCTGAATGGTTGGCTGACAAACCCTATACTCTGCAATGGCGAAATAAATGGGATTTTGACCCACAAGCTATCGCATTTTTCTTCATTCGATTCCCCACACCTAAATTATGGATATAAAATAACTTCAGTGTCGATGTTTACAATGTCATTGCCTTTAAAAGCTCAACAGGTGAGAGAGGTGTGAATATATACAACCCTGCTACTGGTTCCAAGCAAATCACCAGTGTCGGAAACCACTAGCCCCCAGACAGCACATATAGTTTTCTTCAGGGCTATAGAGTTTCCCAATATCATTGAAGTTGACCTGGAGAGAGGATGCAACTTTTTGTACAGGATTTTCCCATTAACCTGGTGGAGAGTTTTGTGGATGTGTAAAAATATACATTGGCCCAAATGACAATGCGTGGCACCCACAGGTCAGCGAGTGAGGGACATGCTCGGGGACGATGTCAACTGCTCTGATTCAAGATGTACCTTTGATTCCAACTCAATATGTAAATTATGTACAGCATAACCTTCTAACTACATTTGACCTGTCATATTTAGAAGTCTTATGGAGTAATACCCAACAATTTTCCACATTAGTTTAATGAATATAATTACCATTGGATGGCACATACACTTCTTTTATGCATTGGTGTGTGTTGTTTTTCTGTTTCAGAATCAATCGCCATGGCAACCAGGGGTGTCTCATACAAGGAAATAACCCTTGATGAAAATTCTGCAGATCAAACTCAAAGTAAATACATTTTAGCTTTGGATATTGGGACCACAACACTCAGAGCTCATGTGTACAACAACCAGGCTGAGGCTATAGGAACAGGTCAGGGCAAGGTCAGTTGGAGATTATTGTAATTTCAGTTAAATGTGTATTCCATTGCTGCAAGGCCATTTAACATTTCATTGAAAGTGAATTTGTAGTGGTTCTGATATTTATTGCAATCTGATGTAATATTAATTTAGATTTTTTAAACTGCATCTTAATTCATTATTAATGTCATTTGTTTTTTAAAGATTCAAGTTCTTAACCCCAAGCCTGGCTGGAGTGAAATGGATCCAGACCATTTATGGGACACTGTGAAAACTGTTATCAAAGCAGCCATCAGAGGTGCACATCAAGATGGCCTCTTATTGTCCGTCCGTTGTTCAATTATAAAATCAAATGGATGACATAACAAATATTTCTCGTTGTTTGTTGACATGTAAGACGCCTCGCTGAGTGCCAGTGATGTTGCCTGCATGGGAATTACCACACAACGCAACACTTTTATCACCTGGGACAAGTAGGGCATCTTTTTGGATTACTGGTATTTAAGTCACATCAATTGCTTTCGTGGTTTACAGATATTGCCATTGAAGAATATACCATAGAGCTTATAAAGGAAAGCCCCCTCTTCTGTATAGCCGCATCTTTCATATAAATTCCAACTATATTTGTATACAAATGTGACATAAACATGAGTGAATACACTTCATTAAGATAAATTCTGCAGATTTAATATTCCTTTTGCAATATTTTTACTGAAGAAACAAAACTATTCACAGTGGGATATCTGGTTGTTTCTTCGCATTACAGGGAAACAGGCAAATATTTTCATAACTTTCTTACATGGCAGGACCTAAGGTCTAGCCATTTAGTGAAGTCATGGAATGAATCGCTCCTCATGTCAGTAAGTCTAGAGATCATCATATACAATGTACATGTCATATACCTTCTCTCCAGCATTTGTCAGTCTGTTTGTCTGTCCGTTCTTTCAAAACCTTTTGATGTTGATGATACATATTGATGTAATGCAAGCTAGCTGCACCAAACCATACCTGGAAACTTTGTCAAAAGCTCACTGCAGGCAAGAAATAAGCTCAGTCTGACCTTTCACTGCTGAGTCATTAATAAAAAAGAATTGATCAATTCTAACCCATTAGGGAATAAACCCAATGGAATTGAAACTGCTGTTTCTAAGCTGTCTGAAGACCTATGGTGAATCTTCACTGGTCAAAGTGTGATGCGTCCTTGGATCAGAGCTCGTACTGTCTACTTGCCGACACATTTTACCATGCCATTCACTTCGCTTTATTTACAAGGCCAAATGGCTTTGCAGCCATGAATGAGAGGTGCGAGAAAACTCATGAGAATGTAGTTGTCCCACAGAAATGTCTCTGAAACCTAGCTTGCTCTCTACAGACGACTTAATATCTATATAAATTATGACTAGATCCATTGGCCTCTTGTTTTGGCCAAAATTTTGGATATTTGCTGTCTGGCCACCGGACTAAAATCCTTGTTTGATTGAAGTGATTGTCAGTATTGTGGCCTTCAACCGGACATGCTCCAGTATATACTAACTATAAAGGTTCCTCAAAATGACTCAAACATTATTTGTAATGAACCATGAATTATATAGCTTGTATATCCCCTTGCAATATATTTCTCTGTTGTAATTAACAGGCATTCAACAAAGCCAGTAAACTCATCTATCTGGTGACTAGACAGAAACGCTACTTGGCAGCCTCTGTGCTGAGGTATAAATCTGCTCAGGTATGATATGTTTACAGCAGTATCCTTTCCACTGACAATTATAAGACACCGGCCTTGCCTCACTTCATTTTGTTTGTTCCAGGTTATATTTAGATTAAAACATGTGATAGAGCACAATCCCGAGGTATGTACTCGGTCGTCTGCTTTCTGCATCACATTAATTATATTTTGCCCTCATAAATTTTCAACTAGCCTGGTATATTTCAAAGCTCAAGAAAAGAATTGCGGAGAAAAAAGTCAACTTTGGCAACATTGACACCTGGTTACTATGGAAACTAACGAAGGGTGAAGTGTTTGCTACGGATTACAGTTGCGCCAGTTCCACTGGTCTCTATGATCCCTTCCAGGTGTGGCTCAGACAATCTTTACATAATCTGATCTGGTAATCACCATTAGCTGATTCATTCTGTACAACTATATACATTGATTTCCACACATATAAGACCCAATTGATGATAAACAGGGTTTTTAGTGAACAAATTACCAAACATCTTTTTGTTCTATTGACATTTTAAGAAAAACAGCTTTGAGACATGGAACTAGTAGAAGCCTTTAAACTGACACACTTTGGTTTGGGCTTTGGTAGAAGCCATTTAACTGACATGCTTTGGTTTGAGCTTTGGTAGAAGCCTTTAAACTGACACACTGGTTTGGGCTTTGGTAGAAGCCATTTAACTGACACACTTTGGTTTGAGCTTTGGTAGAAGCCATTTAACTGACACACTTTGGTTTGGGCTTTGGTAGAAGCAATTTAACAGACACACTTTGGTTTTGGCTTTGGTGGGAGCCATTTAACTGACACACTTTGGATTGGGCTTTGGTAGAAGCCATTTAACTGACACACTATGGTTTTGGCCTTGGTAGAAGCCATTTAACTGACACACTATGGTTTTGTCTTTGGTGGGAGCCATTTAACTGACACACTTTGGTTTGGCTTTGGTAGAAGCCATTTAACTGACACACTTTGGTTTGGGCTTTGGTAGAAGCCATTTAACTGACACACTTGTTTGGGCTTTGGTAGAAGCCATTTAACTGACACACTTTGGTTTGGGCTTTGGTAGAAGCCATTTAACTGACACACTTGGTTTTGGCTTTGGTAGAAGCCATTTAACTGACACACTATGGTTTGGGCTTTTGTAGAAGCTATTTAACTGACACACTTTGGTTTGGGCTTTGGGATGACATATCATCATCACTTAGTGCCAAAGTTTATATGGTATATGCTTCTTATTCTAATTATCATAACTGAACTGTTGTATTGTTTGTTTTCTCAGATGGAGTGGAGTGGAATCGTTTCCTGGTTAATTGGTCTGCCTCTTCATATCCTTCCACCTATACAAGATACCAGGTGTGCTTGCCGCAGTTATCTCGTGTTGTTTACACATATTTTGGACATATCATGTTGCTTAAATAATATTTCACCAATCATTATTAATTCATTCAAGTTATTATATTCCTGGAAAATCAAGGTTTGTACCTGCATAATTAATTGCAATATTTTGCCTGTGGTTTTAAATAATCATACTGAGTTTGATTTTTGTAGTGGTTTCTTTGGCAAGTGTTCACTAGATATTTTTGGGGCAGCTATCCCTATAACAGCAATTGTGAGTATGCATTGCCATCTAATTTCAAATGGTTGCATGTAAAAATTTCTCAAACAAATAATTATTATATATAAATGTTAAAACCAATAGAATCACTGACAACTTGCTAATCATTTTGATATTTGGACAATTGAGGTATTGGGGCTATATTTAGAACAGTTGTATTGTTCTTACAATTTGTGTCTTTGAAATGTGTTCATCTTTGGTAATTAGGTTGCAGACCAGCAATCAGCCATGTTTGGCCAGTGTTGTTTTGACGTAGGCGATGTCAAGTGTACTATGGGAACTGGCACATTCATCGACTGTAATACAGGCTCCAAACCACATGCTTCAATTGCAGGTCCATCCATCTGGACTTCATTTCATTCAAAAGCCTAAAATCATAGAATAAAACAATTAATTTTAAAATATATAAACTGATTCCAACAAGCACACCATCTGTCATATTTTCTGTTGCCAGGATTGTACCCTCTGATTGGTTGGAAAATTGGGTCAGAGATCACATATATAGCTGAGGGTCATGCTTCAGATACAGGTGTCTGTATGGAATGGGCCCAGACTTTAGGTGACTGGTAAATTCTATAAGACATAGATCTCAAATCACAGCAAAGCCATACTTTACTTATTCTGATGTATGGCTTCCCATGGATTAACACCTGAATCAAGTGTGAAATCATTAATATCTTACTGTGTAAAACATTGTAACCAATTTGATATTATCATTGTAATGTCTTCTGTTGTTTGCAGGGTTATTTACTGATGTCAGTGAAACCTCTGCCATGGCCCAGCAGGTCCCTGATACAGATGGAGTTATGTTCATACCAGCCTTCAATGGACTCCAGGTATTTCAGAACAGTCTGAATTATCATAGTTTGCAATGTAACTAAATCCTCAAAGGTGAACTAAAACTAATTAAAAAGCTCTTTGTTACGGTAAGCTAAGAATGAGTTGGAACTTCTATTCCTTTGCAATCCAAACAGTTTTGCTGCACCTTTAATTGTCCTCAACCTTATGTCCAATGACACATTCGTAATTCAAGAATATGTGGATCCAATAGAAAAATTTGGCCTATTTTGTCAACAAGGCTGATCGAACAAACCGCCTAAAGCACAAAACTGGTGTGGCACAAATCTAGGCCATGGTGGTATAATTGTACCTGAATTTGACTGGTCATTGATCGCTCTCTTAGAATGCCAGTACTTTGTGCTGGACTTTCATGGCATGTAGCACGTTCTATATTTCATGACTGCATTTAAACATAGCACCCCACCCTCTTTAAACACAGTGTCCCACCCTCTTAAAACACAGCACCCAACCCTCTTTAAACACAGCATCCCACCCTCTTTAAACACAGCACCCAACCCTCTTTAAACACAGCACCCTTTAAACACAGCACCCCACACTCTTTAAACACAGCACCCCACCCTCTTTAAACACAGCACCCAATCCTCTTTAAACACAGCACCCCACACTCTTTAAACACAGCACCCAACCCACTTTAAATAAAGCATCCCACCCTCTTTAAAAGCAAAGACCTATGACATATTTTGGTTGGGAACAATGTACTAATTATGACCTTGTGTTGTTCAATGTGGTGATTGCAGGCTCCAATAAATGATGACAAGGCCTGCACTGCTTTGTTGGGTATCAAACAGAGCACATTACCTCACCATGTGGTTAGGGCAATACTCGAATCTCTGGCCTTCAGGTTCAAACTCCTGCACGACACAATTCTCAAAGAAACAAGAACACCTCTTACAAAAGTAATTAAGTGAGTACATCCTGATTATGACTGAGTGTGATTTAGTTCGTGTGGAACATTCCATTGAGCAATTTCTTTGCTGATTCAATAGATTAAACATCACTAAAATATAGCATATTTGATGTTGCACTATGGAATGACTCATTATCATATAACATGTAAGATTTTACCACAATCTGTATTTATAAGTTATAAATTATTTCATGTAATTGTGGTGTCTGTAATAGTATGTATTTATATGGAGTCACAAAATGGTTTTTCACTCAAACATCACCATTATCTATAACCCTAGAGATATCACCTCCATTATCTTATTTGAGCTAGCACCATGAGCAGCACTGATCACAGTATCATATCATCAATGTGTATAAAAGCGATTACATTCGGTGTTAACAGATGTGATGGTGGAGTTTGTCACAACTCATTCCTGGTCCAGCTTGTGGCTGACTTAACACAGTGCAGCATCGATCGGCCTGAGAACATGGATATGACAAGTCTAGGAGCGGCCTTCCTTGCCGGCATGGCTGTTGGTAAGTGATGGGTGTCAAGCTGTTTCGGAGAAAAAGCAAATCTGCTTTAGCTATGAATCCTTCTACATAACCCAAGGCTACTGATTATTGTACACATACATTTACACTTCCATTTTAATGTGTAATTTGGAACGTTGATCAAGTATTATCGGTTACAGGAATATGGAATGAAAAGGCAGAATTTCAGCGACTGCGACAGACGGCAATGGTTTATCAACCGCGTGTGGACATTTCACAGAACTATAAAGCAGTATTTTGTGAATGGCAGCGAGCCTTGAAAAGGACCAAAGACTGGTACCAACACGTCTATGTGTGACATTCATATCTAAATGGATCCATAAATGGATATTGATAGACTGTGCCAAAATTAGTGCATTGGTCAATTATAGCAATGGTTAAATGCATATACTTTGGTTAAATTGATGATCACAATTAGGTACCATTATTTCTATTACATAGGAGAACCAAACACAGTGGTTAAAACTGAAATTTCTATTGTAGAATAATGATTCTTAGATAAGTTTATAATCAATCGTCCATCTTCACAGAGACATGCTATATTAAACTAATCAGCTATGTTTGAGAGGTGGGACATATTTTTCATTGCTTCGAAAGCCATTTCTTTATATATCAAATTATATAGCGATACATTCATTATTTTATTCATGTGTCTAATAATTGAGTTTTATGCAAAAAACAAACATGCCAATCCATGTTATGGCTTTCTCTGCAAGTGCTCTCTTTGCCATCATGGTAATTGTTATTGGCCGGGAGACTGCTCATCTGCTCGCTGTTATTTACCGGATTTACATTTCTTGTTAATGTTGCAACATAATGGTGCTATAAATTAACTAGGATACCCCTTTGCATATGCTCACCAAGTTCATCATTTATATTGCATATGACCCTGTATTCCTGTTTCATGTGGTATTGTTAATCACCTCTTCTTTGGCACTAATTCACTTGATTCCATTCTTTAAAACGTTGATTGAGTAACATGCATAAATGCAGCCATTACAAAATATCAACTTTATAGATTTTGGAATAATGATATTTGCTCAAAATAGATATTGCATTGTATTATTTTAATCTGAATTTTAATGCCATGTGTTTGACATTTTTTATTTATTAGCAATCATGTGTGTATTTATCCCACTTACTGAGTGTTTGTTAAATAACATACTCAATGTTAGTAACTTATTGTACCATAAACATTGGCAATTATCTAATGTCGAATGTATAGCCAATGTCAACAACCACTTGCTATCAAACCACAACGAAAACCCTAGGACATATTATTGCGGCAATGGAAGTCGAATAGTTATGTCCAGTGTCTGGCCAGATATGCCCGTCCCTAGGAACAGTGGCCTATTTCACAAACGTATCTAAGTCGGTTGATACGCCTTAGACATAGGCAGGCTTTGGGGCTGACCACGTTTCTTACCACCCAGGTGTCTAGAGTACTAAACCATAGTAAGTTGATTTCTCCTAGCCAGGGGGCTAAAGTCTAAAAATCGCCTATTCAATGGGGGCCTTCATATTCTCTGGTTTCCGTCTCGGCCGCTAGGAGGGCAACCGTCGCGCACAGCGATTTTTACCGGAGCTGGGGGCCTGTTTCTCTGCCTGTCGAGCTGTCAACGCTTTGTTCGTGCTTTACCGCACTCGGGGGAATACAACCCAAAATCCATTGTGGCTTCCCATAGACTACGTGGACTTTTCATTTTTTTAATTTCTGCTCATAGTACATATACCACTGCACCATATTACCAAGTTTATTTTAAAACACATCGGTCAAATTTTTTTTATGGAGGTTGTACACCATTCTGGAGAAAAAATAATAAATTCATAAATGGCTTGCCATAGGATGCGGCGAGACATCATTTTTTTCTTGATTTTTTGTAAAGCAGATACTGTGCTGTCTTTATGTTAAATATAATGCAATTCGCTGTATGAACTTTTCTGTAGAACCAAAATATCAAATTATCATAATTCGCCATACTCAGAAATTTACACCGGTGACCTATACTTTTTATTTTACATTTCGTTAGCTTTATATACGAGCTTACTCTCTGCAAAAAAATCATGAAAATCTATGTACGAATTTAGAACTGTCGCAAATTGTCTTTGAGCTCTCCCTGTTGCAGGGCTTGCAAGAATTTATCCACAGTGTTGCGACCTCACACCGGACAACTACATAGCCGTTATAGCTGAATGTTATATTTTGATGGTTGCTATAGGTATTTAGCAACCGGGTGCAGAGCAGCTTCAATAGACCATAGAATTAAGTAGACGTCTGTGTTTTTAACGTTTATGATCGCCTTCTTAGCTGCCAGCGCACTCGGTAGCGATAAGTAGGAGCCACCTTTTAATGGCTGGTAGTTGGCAATATCAATCCACAGAGTTGTGACTGCCTCAATCTCCATCCGTTCTTGGAGATTAGCATTACTCTGTTCCAGCGCATCGTTAATATCTTCTGAGGAGAGAGCTACCTGCTGCTTTTTTCACAAAACAGGCTCAACATACTCTCACTGACACTTGATTCCGTTTAGCTCTTTCAGCTCATAAGTCAAAACTTTGCACATCTGCCGACGCACGCCTATAAAGAACATCATAAGGTCCGTCCAGAAGGGTTGTTAACAGCCCATTTAGTCGTCTTGAACTTAAGAAGTGGCGTGGGACTGGGGCTGCTTTGTGTGGCTCGGGGACTGGCCAACCTTTAATCCCCAACCTTTAATCTTTCATATATCTCATTAATTATATTGTTTACGCGGTCAAATTCATTACGCTTTTCGAGTGCTTGGAGTGCAACCTTTGAGTGTGGGTAGGATGGTTTAAAACCGTGAATTGTAACATGATCGTTTTGGGCTTTACGTGCTCGCGTATTGTGAGTCATCTTTTATATATACTCTCATTTGTTTAATTGAAAATTTATTAGTGACCTTGTTGACAAACACAACGACTAGACAGCGAGCGGACTTTGACCGTGTTGATTGCTATTTTTATACAGCTGGAAATCCCCGTTCCACTGAAAGGTACAACCACAGTGGATTTATATTTTGAAGCTCAGTGTAACCGGCAGCTGGCTGCGCTTCAATCTTTTTTCTTTTGATAAACAAGCTTGTGGTTGATTTTCTCGTACATACAATCCATGCACAATCCTAGGTTATTTCTTTTACCCTTCTGACAAACCATACAAAGATGATTAACGGCACCATGTTTTATCTTATATCTCTGTAAGTTACAAAACTCTTGCGTACAGGGCCCGTTATAAGGGTTTTTCTTTCCAACTAATAATATCCACTGGCACTTGTTTGCAAATACTACCATTATTGTGTACATATATTTATTGTCTAATTGAGAATACAGTCTGGTGGCAACTGGGTATCGGATGACACCAGCTCCTCCTTTACAAAACCATGGAATGGTCCATCCAACAAAAAATATAATACAGGTTCATCAGGTTTAGTTACAGAGCGTCCAATATGGTAAACATTAAGAGACTATTGAGCAAGCCTGTAGCGACCAGTACAGTTGTAGCCTTATCCAGGATAATGAACGTCACCTCATGTCCCTTTTCGTCATCTGAGGGCACGTTAAAGTATGAAAGCTGAGGCTCAGAGTCCAGTGGGTCAAGGGATTTACCTATAATCAGGTAGTACTTACGTATAGCCTTGTCAACATCCCTGAAAGTAACATTAGCATGTCCCTGTCGGCGAAGCTGCTCATTGATGATGTCTAACCGCTCAGTTCGCTTCTTAGCCCATGCTACCCGAGCAGATTGTAGCTGTTCTAATGCCATATTATGACGTTGATGTTCCACGTCCACTTGGCTGCTTTGTTTGCACCTCCAACAGAAGCGCATTTGAGGCCATTGCTTAAAGTATATCACCTGGTAACATCCCTTGTTTATGGTTCAGCCTCAAGGTCTGTAATTGACTTTGGCTGGTGTTCTGGTGGGATTCGTAGAAAAATACAAGCAATATCTAAGTATAGCTGTAGCACTGCCTTACATATAGTGTGCGTCATGCTAGCGCCTAGCCGAGCCTCGTATCTCACATACAGCTTTGTGATCTCCTTGTCAGACATTAATTCAACCGGGTCAACAGTAAGACGCTGCTCACCAAGGTACTGACCCCCAGCTATGACAGCAGAAAGCCTATCTCTCTTAGAAGAAATGTCCCCTCTGGGTTCCAGTCGCTTAGACTCAGTGGCCATTGGGCTAGCCGTGGCAGCGTCCTGTACAAGGAGTTAATTAATAATGGTATCAGGATCCATGAATATACATCTACACTTCGAGAGTCTAATATATTGCTGAACCCAGCGTCAGTAGGACACGACTACCCAGATCAAGATACCTGGTAACTGAGGCAATGGCTGCTGTCAGGGCCAACATCGCTTCAATCGACGGCATGTGCAGTAGGTTGATCAGTCTTCAGCAGCAGTTTTGCGTGCTTGGTCTTTGCTAGTAGCTAGCGTACTGCGGCGCGTTTTTTCTTGTTGGGATCACACCATTCTCACGTAGGGCCTCTTCAAATGAGTGAAGGTCCTTAGTGTAAAAGAGCACCACCCAGCGGGTCTGCTCACATGGGTCCTTCAGCACAGAGTTGTACTTTTGGGTGAGGACCCAGACAATTTGCTGTGCATGGCGGCTGCTAAAGACCAGTTCGGATAAGATGTCTTTCTTCTTGGTTAGGGCCTTGGTTGCCGAACAGTCATCAATAATGTACAGGGTAGCTGCGTCCTTAAAACAATGATAGGAAGCCCTCAAGTGGCCATGGAGCCGCTCCCCTGGATCAACTACGTACACCTCTGAATCATCCCACACCCATGATCGCGACTGATAGCCATCGTTGAAACGTATGGTAGGGCAGGGGATTACCATATACTTAAAGGCACAGAAGAAGGGCCCTTCAAGTAGGTCGAGGATGATTTCGGTTTTCCCACATCCTGTCTGCCCACAAATATTAGCCGAACAGGGACCATTTGGAAATGTAAACTTAGTAGACTGCTTTGACGAACCTGCCATCTTTGATGTTAAGTTGTGCATCCATAACAATAAACGTATAGACGTTCAATACCCTGGGCATAGAGTTGGTTGGGGATGCCCTCAATGGTCACCTCAACTTTTGTAATATTTGGGTTGTAGAAGGACTCTATCTTCCTGGCGAATGAGGCATTGGCTGGGTCTTTAAAGAGCAGTAGGATGCCCTTAATCCTGTGAGCCGGCACGTTCAGATTGATGTTCCACAATGTATCCTTTTTATTGTATGCAAACTTTCTGTGACGAAGCACACTCTCATACAGAATCGAGAGCCGACCTGTGTACTGGGTGCGTATCATATGGGCTAACTCTGGTTGGATAAACATGTCATACTCGAGATGCTATCCATTTTGTAGCTGGCGTAGGGTGTCACCCGTTGCGTGAATCACACTTCTGTAGTCGTGGAATGTATTTCAGTCTTTCACTAAGTGCACTCTGGTAGAATAGCATGTGGCTCTTGAGGAGTTCAAAGTCAAGCGGAACATAGAACCTGTTGCCTTAGACAATGACGTCATCTGTGCTTAGATTGAGGAAGCGGAGCAGCAGTTGTTGGTTCTGGTCAATAGTGCTTGGATTGTTTGTAATAACTGCAGACTTTGCCCGCCCTTTACCCCAAGGGGCTCGCGTATCTGGATGTATGGACTTAGTTTGCGTCCGTAAGTACTCGTCATGTAAAAATAATAGCGAGTATATCTTTAACATAGTTATATGGAAGACTTTGATAACCCGAAATTTGAAGACGTAATGGAGGAGGGGGCTATGGGAGGGGAGAGGGGTGAGACTAGTTTCATTAATGATGAGGAGACTAACTTCATTGACGAAACTTTAGATAAGTCGATTACGACTAGTCCACCATGGGCTATTACTAAAATGCCTGCTGGGTTAACAGAAGATCAGGTGGGAAAAAACAAATGTCTTAGTTACGAGGTGGAAGAAGGCAGTGTATAAGCATGGGCTGCAGGCCACTCTGGGGTTTAGATCGTCTAAAGACGGTGACCTTTGGGTTAAGTGGGGCCGAGACTGAAACCTTCTGACATGGAAGACCAATCCCAGCCAATTCCTTTCGCCTAGTAGTATAGAAACGTCCGGTGGTACACACCTTGCTCGGGCTCTTGGAGTGAACCCTATCCAAAAAGGCAGTAAAAGCCCTCCAAGGTATAGACAAAGCTGCTACCAAAGCGGAAGTTGCACTTCCAGAGAAGTTAGAAATGAGCAGCCCCAAAGTCGTGACAGAGCAAGATGGGGTAGATGAAACAAGCTTCATAGAGGGCGTTCATAACACTATAGAAGAACAAACCTAAGGTGTCTCATTTCATGGAGGACCTCGAACGGGCGAAGAAGGGAACTTACAGCGACGGTCGCAGATATGTCTCACTTGCTGACCTCTAAGGTGACTAACTACTGGTGTGGCCCTGGACCATATGGGGCTGGAAGGGCTGGTTTACATTGTAGTACCAGATGGGGGGAGGGTGTGAGCGCACCTCAGGCTGGCTCATGTGAGTCCATTTTGGAAACTGTGCTCGTACCCCCAGTCTCTATACTACTACGTGCGTAAATGTCCATGCAATTAAAATAATTCCATGTATTGAGGCGGGTCAACATCATTCACACTCCACTCAATGGTAAAGTAGCACCCAATTTTTGTTTGATACCTTCTAATGCTTCGTCTTTTCCACGTTGGATCAGCGCACTTTCTTCTTAATTGAAACAGTCTGGTGCGGTTTAACAGATCAAACCTTAATTTTGCCCTTCATTTGGGTATATTTTGTGACCTCAGCTTAAACGAGTTTAAACTCATGATCCGAGATATTACCATCTTCAAGATACAATGTCAGCAATGGTATTCAATTTGCTCTGCACTAGAATGCGGATCTGATCATGTTTTTTCAGTCGCCGACTGACAAATTTTCCAGCAATTACAAGTAGCCCACAAGCGGCTCCAGTAACACCCAAGACTGTGTCAATAGGAATAGCAACTATTGTAGACATTATACCTACACCACTTGCGCCAAGACACATACCAACAGTAACTAACGCAGTGTCAGCTGCATCCACCGAGTTCACTGCACGCCTATATTTCTTATACATAGCACAATATTTTTCAATCTCTTTCTCAAGGTATTGCTTCTTGAGGCTGATCTCATTCAACCGATAGGAGTGCCCCGGATTCTCATCAGACAGCTGCGGATATAACGGTGCCGTCGGAATGGTTGATTGTTGTTTCATACTGCTGCTTTATACGTCAAGTTCTACAGGTCAAGTTCAATTAGGAGTGAAGCTACAGACCAGCTACCATTGGATAACATAGTATATCCACAGCTTGAGTCTTGTGAGTCTCGACCCCTATCCCCATGGTCAAACGACCACTCATATCCTCTGCGAAGAGCACCACTTGCTTCTGCCCATATAGTAATGATGGGGGTTTGCCAAGGAGTTAAGCTGTTTTTTAATCCATTCCTTTACACCGGGGTTATCAGCTGGCGTTGGTGTTGGTGCAGGGGTTGCACTAGTGCTCCCTCCACCCGTCAAAGCAACTACCAGGGTCGAGATTTCCGATCCAATCGCAGTGAGGATGGAGGAGATTGTTATGCCCTGCTCCCGGAACAGGGTGCGTACACGCTCAGCTAGCGTTGTGTCCTCGTTAAGAAGTCTGTTGATCGTTTCCCGAATGTGGTTAATTTGGGTTCGCAGACGTTCACGGTTTACAGAGGCAGCCTCAACACGGACACGCCGCAGGTCCTGCAGCCCTTAAAGCTCATTTGCTTGGAATTTCCATGCTGGACTATCACCCCTCCCATCTTCCTCCAGCATTCTCATTTTACTTTCCCGACTACCAATTTCAATATCTAGTTGACTTAAACTGGATAAGTTATTGGCCAACTCACCCCTCTGGGTCTGCATAGCCTTATCAAGCCCTGCAAGCTCTCGGTATGTTGCCATTCTACCAGAGCGCGCTTATGACAGACTGGAATAGGAGCTCACGTTCAACGACTACAACTGCGTGATTCATGCAACAGGCGACAACGCTGCCAGCTACAAAATTGATGGCATCTCGCTGGAGTATGACATGGTTACCCAAACAGAGTTGGCCCGCATGATACGCACCCAGTACACAGGTCGGCTCTCGATTCTGTATGACTGTGTTCTTCGTCACAGGAAGCTTGTATACAATAAAAGAGATACACTGTGGAACATCAACCTGAACGTGCCTGCTCGCAGCATGAAGGGCATCCTACTGCTCTTTGAAGACCCAGCCAACGCCTCATTCGCCAAAAGTTACAAAAGTTGAGGTGACCATTGAGGGCATCCCCAACCAACTCTATGCCCAGGGCATGCGTGGCTACCAGCAGTGGGATGAGGTGAAGAAGGCCTTTGCAGCAACGAGTAAACGAGACCCCAGTGTAGCAATAGCTGCAAAAGACTTGGCATTGTCGGACGTGTCCCTAGGAGAATACCTGACCACCAAGAATGCTCTGTGGCTCGACTTAAGGACGAGTGATGACGACCAGCTGCACGGTAGTGGCAGGGCCGTGGAGAATGCGTCTGAGGGTATTACCATACAGATCACAAAAAAAGCAGAGGCGGCCGGTACATTGAACGTTTATATGTATATTGTAATGGATGCACAGCTTAACATTAAAGATGGCAGGTTCGTCAGCTCAGTCTACTAACAAGGTTTTGATGAAACCGAAAACTATGTTTACATTTCCAGATGGTCCCTGTCTGGCAATTGTTTGTGGGCAGACAGGATGTGGGAAAACCGCATTCATCCTCGACCTACTTGAAGGGCCCTTCATCGGTGCCTTCGAGCATATTGTAATCCTCTGCCCTACCATACGTTACAACAAGGCCTATCAGGGGCGGTCATGGGTGTGGGATGATTCAGAGGTCTACGTCGTTGACCCAGGGGAGCGGCTCCATGACCACCTGAGGGTTTTCTACCATTGTTTTAAGGGCGAGCCTACCCTCTACATTACTGATGACTGTTCGGCAACAAAGGCCCTAACCAAGAAGAAAGACATCTTATCTGAACTGGCCTTTAGCAGCCGCCATGTGCAGCAAAGTGTCTGGGTCCTCACCCAAAAGTACAACTCTGTGGTGAAGGATTTTCGTGAGCAGACTCGCTGGATGGTGCTCTTTCACACCAAGGACCATGACTCGTTTGAAGACGCCTTACGTGAAAAGGAGGAACGTGCCACAGTACGCCAACTACTAGCAAAGACCAAGCACGCAAAACTGCTTCTGAAGACTGATCAACCTACTGCATATGCCGTAGATTGAAGTGATATTGGCCTTGATAGCAGCTGCTGCCTCAGTAATCAATTTAGATTTCTTCATCTGGGTAGCGGTGCAGTATTTTGAAGCTCGAAGGCGTATACATATATTCATGGATCCTGATACCATTACTGGTAAATTCCTTGAACAGGACACAACTAGCTTAGTGGAGACAAAGTCTGGGGGAGAGGAACCTAGTGTCACCCCTGGTGTAGATATGTCTTCTAAGAGAGATAGGCTTGCTGCCGTCATAGCGGGCGGTCAGGCCGTCAGTACCTTGGTTTGGAGTGCCTTACAATTGACCAGGTTGAATCAATGTCTGATGAACGGATCATTAAGCTGTATGTGAGATACGAGGCTCGGCTAGGCGCTAGCATGACGCGCACTTTAGGTCAATCATTGCTACAGCTATACTCAGGTATGGCTTGTATGTTTCTACCAATCCCACCAGAACACCAGCCAACGCTAATTACAGACCTCGAGACTGACCCGTTTGTTGGACACGCGCTAAGCACTGTCAAAACAAACACCGAATCGACAGGGGCCTGTGAAGAGGAAGACACCACTTCCTTGCTACAGTATGTGTTTAACTCTGCTTTAGCATGTGCTTAACTCCGCTATAACAGGTGCTTAACTCCGCTATAACGGGTGCTCACTAAGAGCTGTGAATTGGACAATAAATTTATTAAGTAAACGAACACGAATCAAGGAGAGATAACACCAGGAGAGATAACGTCAGTGACCACTACAAAAAATGCTAAAACGGTTGCGGCAGGACGAAAGGGTGCTGCAGCTCGAAAAACCAATCAAAATAAGCTTCTGAGAGAGCTCCGAGAGGCTAAGGCCGCGCTTACAGATGCTAGAGACGAAGCTGTCTAGCCTATATCAAGGATCAAGCCTCCGGAAAGGTGGGTGTTGTTGGAGGTGCTCTTCTTAACGCCCTTGCATTCTCTGGGAGCAACTTTTTATTCTCTAAATTATGAGGCAGCCAAGTAGACGCGGAACGTAAAGGCCATGATATGGCAATCGAGCAGCTTCAATCTGCTCAGGCAGCATGGGCCAAGAAGAGAACTGAGCGTTTAGACTTCATCAATGAGCAACTGCGCCGTCAGGGACATGCCAAGCATACATTTTGGGATGCTGATGAGGCAATGTGTGAGTACTCCCTAATTACAAATAAAACCGTCGCCCCACTGGGTTCTGAGCCGCAGCTTTCAGATTTCTACGAGCCCTCAGATGGTCAAAAAGGGTGTGAGGTGGCGTTCATTATACTGGGTATGGCTGCGACTGGGTGGTTGCATACAGGCTTGCCAAGTAGGTCATTTGGAGACTCGAGCATTTACTTTGTATGGATCGTTGCATGCAGAAGATATACTATAGTCCTAAGGGCTACTGGAAAGGCATAACAGCTATCAAGAAGCTTGCAACAGAAGCGAGGGTTTCTGAGGAAGTTGCCAGGGGGTGGCTAACAAAGCAAGCTATATGGCAAATCTACCTGCCAGTGCCAAAACACATTCCCAAGCGAAAGTTTGATGTCCCTGTCCCTAATGAGGTTCACCAAGCCGATCTCTTATTTCTTCCTCATGACGTTGTGAAGCTCCGGACTTACAAGTATGCCCTAACAGTGGTTGATGTGGCCTCGCGCTACAAAGCGGCTGAGTTATTGAATACAAAAGAGGCTAAAGAGGTCACAGATGCACTGGAGAGGATATACAATCAAGGACCGCTGGGGTGGCCCACACTACTTCAGGTCGACCCCGGACGGGAGTTTATGGGTGCAGCAAATCAGCTGTTAGTAAAACATGGAGTATCAGTCAGGCGTGGCCGTGTGAATATCCATCGAGATCAGGCTTTAGTAGAACGCTTTAACCGAACACTGGCTGAACGACTCTTTGGTCACCAGTATGCCGTTGAGTTAAAGGATACTGGAAAACGATATACTGAGTGGCTTTCTCAACTGCAGGCTGTACTCTCTGCGATAAATAATTAGGTGACCCGCTTGACTGGAAAAAAACCTAAAGATGCTATAAGGGCAAAACGAGTTGCACAAAAGCCCTCTGCAGTCGTACAAAGGCGCCCGCTGGGGGTCAAAGAGCAAAAGCTTCCCTCTGGTGTTGGCGTTTGCTACCTCTACCAGCCTGGTGAGGCAGAGCAAGACCAGCGCCGGCGGGCCACTGACCCTGTGTGGTCACTCAATGTTTACCGGATTGGAAGCTCTGTCACTAAATCTGGTGAGCCTGTACTTTACTATTTGTTGGATGGACCTCTCCGTGGCTTTGTAAAGGAGGAATTGTGGTGCCGTCCGATACCCAGTTGCCGCCAGACGGTATTACCAATTAGACTAATAGAGATCTATATATATTACAATGGTAGTATTTGACAATAAGTGCCCATGGATATTACTCGGGAAGAAGATATATACGTATATAAACACACATACTTATAAATATTCACATATATTCACATATATATGCTATTTATAGATAGCTGCTCGGCGCTCGGAAGCTTGGCATCGGAAACCGTGTGTATACATATATATATATATATATGTGTGCGTGTATGCGTGTTTGTGTATATATACCCGCTTTGATTGCACCGGGACATCCAGTGCCCACTGTCGCTGAGACATAAAGACAGTATATACACGGACCGAGAATAGCTGGTAACGCGCACAATTATAAGATTACAAGCTGCTGCCGCTTAGATGTTTTGACATGACCCCTACACCAAGTCAATACACGGCGAAAGCGATGAATGCCGCTGATTGATTACGTAAGGTTTGGCCTGTTTTGACATGACCCCCAACCCAAGTCAATGCAAACCCAGCCAAGGCTCTGGTCGATTACGTAAGATTTGGCCTACTTAAACACGAACTGCTGTTAGCCTGCCGCTAAGCTGCTGCAGTAGAAAACCTTGAAACTAATCGTCCTTTTTACTGCTTTTTGTTACTGTGAATGCTAAAAATACTGTTACAATCATTATCACGAGGCCAAGTTCTAAATACTGACAAAATTTCATGTCGGTAAATACAGCCGTTTCAGAGATATCAGCGAGGAGAGAACTCGTAGCAAAAATCGCGATAGGTACTCTAAAATATATGTCATTATACAAAGTACAAAAGGTAAAAACAAGTATTTTTTTCGCCTATTCCATGCTACGATAATTGCTTGTTACAACCATATAACTTATATGTTCGTAACTGCATTAGTTATGGAGGAGATAGTTACAGAAAATGGGGGAAAAAATCGACGAAAAATCGATCCCATAAGCCTCCAAACACTGCGCATGCGCGTCAAATTGGATCGGCAGTTGTGTCTCTCAACTTGATCTATCATTCCCCAAAATTTCATGTTGATATGTTTAACCGTTCCGGAGAAAGCCCGAAAAACCTTGACTGGAGAAAAAAAAAAAAAAAAAATACTGGCTAAACCAATATGTCTTCCAACTATCGTTGGAAGACATAAATATATATATATATGTATATATATATATATATATGTATGTATATATATATATATATATATATATACATACATATATATAATTATATATATATACGTATATAAAACACACACACACTTATAGGTTTGGCCTACTTAGAGTTGGCACATGCGCCAACGGCATGTCTTCCAACGACAAGCCTGGACGACCAGCAATACAGTACCAACAATATACCACAAACAAAGCTCTATTATCTCTAAAAAAAATATATATGAGATATATATATATATATATATATATATATATATATATATATATATATATATATATATATATATATATATATAGAATATATAATATATATATATATTGTATATATATATATATATATATATATATATATATATATGTCTATATATTTTATATATATATATATATGTATATATATATATCTCTATGTATATCTATATATATGTCTCTATATATTATATATAGATATCTATCTCTCTCTTTCTTTCTCTCTCTCTGTCTATATATATATCTATGTCTCTCTATCTATGTATGTAATATATATATATATGTCTATATATATATAGTATCTCTGTATATATATACTCTATATATATATGTGTCTCTATCTATATATATATATAGTCTATCTATACCGCTATGTATATCTATCTGTATATATATATATGTCTCTATCTATATATATATATTATCTATATCTATATATATATATTCTATATATATACGTATATAAACACACACACTTATAAATATTCACATATATATGCTATTTATAGATAGCTGCTCGGCGCTCGGAAGCTTGGCATCGGAAACCGTGTGTATACAAACATATATATATATATATATATATATATATATATATATATATATATATATATATATATATATATATATATATATATATATATATATATATATATATGTGTGCGTGTATGCGTGTTTGCGTATATATACCCGCTTTGATTGCACCGGGACATCCAGTGCACACTGTCGCTGAGACATAAAGACAGTATATACACGGACCGATAATAGCTGGTAACGCGCACTATTATAAGATCACAAGCTGCTGCCGCTTAGATGTTTTGACATGACCCCTAAACCAAGTCAATACACCGCGAAAGCGATGAATGCTGCCGCTGATTGATTACGTAAGGTTTGGCCTGTTTTGACATGACCCCCTACCCAAGTCAATGCAAACCCAGCCAAGGCCTTTGGTCGATTACGTAAGATTTGGCCTACTTAAACACGAACTGCTGTTAGCCTGCCACTAAGCTGCTGCAGTAGAAAACCTTGAAACTAATCGTCCTTTTTACTGTTTTTTGTTACTGTGAATGCTAAAAATACTGTTACAATCATTATCACGAGGCCAAGTTCTAAATACTGACAAAATTTCATGTCCGTAAATACAGCCGTTTCAGAGATATCAGCGAGGAGAGAACTCGTAGCAAAAATCGCGATAGGTACTCTAAAATATATGTCATTATACTAAGTACAAAAGGTAAAAACAAGTATTTTTTTCGCCTATTCCATGCTACGATAATTGCTTGTTACAACCATATAACTCATATGTTCGTAACTGCAGTAGTTATGGAGGAGATAGTTACAGAAAATGGGGGAAAAAATCGACGAAAAATCGATCCCATAAGCCTCCAACACTGCGCATGCGCGTCAAATTGGATCGCCAGTTGTGTCTCAACTTGATCTATCATTCCCCAAAATTTCATGTTGATATGTTTAACCGTTCCGGAGAAAAGCCCGAAAAACCTTGACTGGAGAAAAAAAAAAAAAAAAAAAAAAAAAAAAAAAAAAAAAAATACTGGCTAAACCAATATGTCTTCCAACTATCGTTGGAAGACATAATAAGGTAGGATTGTGCATGGAATGTGGGTTCGATAAAGTCAACTACAGTCGTCTTCGTCTTGCCCAAAAAAATTGCTTCACAACGACCTATAGCTGGGGACACTGACTCGCCAGCCAACGCCACTGAACAGGGATTCCCCACTGTATAAAAATAGAAATCTTGCGGAGCTGCTAGCAAGGGCAAAGTCCGCTCGCTTTATAGTTGTTGTCTTTTGTGTATCAACAAATTCCCTTTTAGACTAATGGAACTGTATAGTAAACATGACTCATAATCAGCGAGCATGTAAAGCCCAAAACGATTATGTTTCAATTCACGGTTTTAAGCCTCCTTATCCACGCTATAAGGTTGCACTCCAAGTGCGTAATGAATATGACCGTACATACAAGGAAATATTGGCTAGATTAAGGGCTGGGGTGGCTTGCACCCCTGTCCCCATTGCTGCCCCACGCAGACCAGTCCCTGCCCCACGCAGACCAGTCCCCGCAACCCAGTCCCCAGTCCCCACAGTGCGTCTTGAGTTTAAGAAGACTATATAGGCTGTTAAAAACTATTCGCGTGGATGGGTGATGAATGTTCCTGAGTCTTAACCCCTTGGCTCGGACCTTATGATGTTCTTTAAGGGCATGCGTCGGAAGATGCATAAAGTTGTGACTGGTGAGCTGGAAGAGCTAGGTGGAATCAAGTGTCAGTTTGCCCTTAAGGTAAGACTCTCCAAGCACGCCGATGATGACGGCACTGAGTATGTTGAGCCTGTGTTGCGTAATAAGCAGCAGGTGGTTCTCTCCTCAGAAGACCTGGACGTTGCGCTGGACCAGAGTGTTGTTAATATCCAAGAGCGGTTGGAGAAGTGGACCAGCCAAGGTTCTGCCTGGGAGTTTGAGGTGGTCACAACTCTGTGGATTGATATTGCCAACTACCAACCGTTGAAGGGTGGCTCCTACCTGTGACTTCCGGCTGCGCTGGCGGCTAAGCAGGCCATCATAAACGTAAAGAACTGGGACGACTTCTGCATTCTATGGGCTATTGTAGCCGCTCTGCACCTGGTTGCCAAGAACCCACAGCGACCATCAAAATATAACATTCAGTGGCTCTTGGATCTGCTGCAGGGTGCAGGTGTAGAATATCCTACACCAGTGTCGCATGTTGAGTAAATAGAAAAACATGCTAACCTAGCCTTGAATGTTTTTGGCTGGGATGGGAAGACCACTATTGTACACCGCATCAGTAAGCAATAGAGTGTACTCGTATAAACCTCATGCTGATTGAGAAGGATGGCAAGTTTCATTACACGCAAATCAAAGACCTGAACCGCTTGCTGTATGACCAGACCAAACATGGATATACCACACAGGGTCTGCTACTGGCGCATAAACCTGAGTGCATGGGGATAGGGCAAACTGCTGTGCGAGTGGATATGCCTGAGGAAGGGAAGAACATATTATCCTTCCAGAACTGGCAGAAGCAGCTTGCTGCACCCTACGTCATCTATGCTGACTTTGAGGCGCTCACAGTGAAGCTTCCGGGTCCTGTGCTTAATCCTGGCAAGAGCAACACGCAGAGAACACAGGAACACCAAGGATGCGGCTACGGCTATGTAGTTGTTCGTTGTGACGGTAAGACCGAACCCCCTGTTGTTTACAGAGGAAGCGATGCAGTGGAGAAGTTCTTACAGGCTCTGCAGCAGGAGGAGCAAAAGATCAAAGCAGTTCTGTCCAAGCCTGTCATCAGGTGTTTGATGATGAGCTGGCCGCTCTGCACATGCACAAGACTCACCTGGTACTGAACCCCCCGGTGTATGTGGGTATGTGTATAGTCGACCTCTCCAAGCACCTGATGTACGACTTTTATTACAATACCATGAAGCCCAGATACGGCAAGAACCTTGGCTTGTTGTACACGGATACGGATTCTCTGCTTATGGAGATACGCACGCCTGACGTGTATGCTGACATGAAGGAAGATGCCCATCTCTTTGACACTAGTAACTTTTCCCCTCCCGTAGCCTCTACAGCAGTATGAAAAAGACGGTTCTGGGGAAGATGAAGAATGAGTGCGCCGGCGTGCCCATCAAAGAGTATGTTGGTCTGCGCCCTAAGATGTACTCGATCTTGATGTCAAAAAAGCAAAAGGTGTGAAGAAGGTGGTGGTGAAGAAGCATCTACGGCACACTCAGTATGTGGAGTCGCTGTTCGCCCAAAAGCAGTTTCGCCACGGAGTGAACATGCTCAGGAGTGACTGCCACAACATATATGGGCTCCAAGTTAACAAGGTGTCTCTCTCCCCCTTTGACGCTGTGGATAGCTGAGAATGACGTAGACACTCTGGCCTATGGGCACGCGTCAATCTGTTGAACAGATGAGGGCTGAGATATATAATGAGCTCCGATGAAGTGGCCGAGCTGCGGGTAGATGTGGATTATTTAACAGAGGAAAAGGTGGACCTTGAGATTGAGGTGAGGGATTTGGAATCAAAGTATGAGGACCTTTTGGAGCGTGTGAGTCGTTTAGAAGAGCTTATTCCACAGGGTCCTGGTGATCGCCCTCTTAAGTGTGGCCCTGGACCATATGTGGCTGGAAGGGCTGGTTGACATTGTAGTACCAGGGTGAGCGCACCTCAGGCTGGCTCAAGTGAGTCCATTTTGGAAACTGTGCTCGTACCCCCAGTCTCTATACTACTCACGTTATATACCAATCTATTGAATAAACGAGTGCATAAGGTATAGAAATGAACACCAAAGAGCATATTACTGAACTTAAAGGTTGTTCAAAAGAGTTGAAATTAGATATACATTATCTAAAAGACGATGAAATAAATCTGGAGGACGAACTGAGTGATCTGGAGGTTAAGAACGATGATCTTATGGAGCGAGTGGAACGCCTAGAGGAGCTTGTCAGCATGTGTCACACGAGCTTGTGATTCAAAGAGGAGGATAGCCCCGCGAACCTTGGCCTATGGACACACTAGTTAACCGACAAACTAGCATGGCGAAGGGGTAATATTTTAATCATTGACATTTACTGTGACATAACAGTGTATTTTATTACTAGCAGAGTAGGAATACATAATCTATCAAAACCCCAGACTTAGGACCCACACCTACCCCTTCACCTGCTCCGCACACAGGCTGACTCCTTCACGACTTCCATATTATTTGTAAGTTCGCCGCGTCCATACACACTTGATGATTTTATTAATTACTTTGACACCCCCGCGGTCGTATTATCGCTAAGTTACTCAACTCGAAGAAGGAGATTACTATTTCTGTACATTATCATTAGCAGCTTATCAGGGCGCGTTTAGTACTGGCGTGTTGCCAACATATCACGTGACAAATCGTGTTTACAGTTAAAGGCTGACTATACACAAGCACGCAGGCGCATTTCGTGTTCCGCCAAACGGCTTAAGGCGGTATTTCATTCTGCTGCCGGTAACCCCGGCCTCTTGATGGTGGTAAGTGCATAATTTATGCTCTGCGGTTGTGTGTATAGGTGGCGAGTGTGCACTGTGTCTCGTGGCTCGACTGTGCAAGCGCGCAAAGTTGTTACTGCATGTAATCAGAAATCTGCTCATAACATTATGAGATTTATCCACAACTTTTATCCTGCCAGCGACGTACGACGGATTATACGTTATACATTTGCATAATACTTTTTACGACGGGGTACACTTTTTTGCCAATTTCACCTTGTACGACGGGTTATACATTCGCATAATACCTTGTACGACGGGGTATGATTTTTGCCATCTTCAACTTGTATAACGGGTACGGATTTCGAGGTCCCGCGGCACACCGCTATCCGAGTTAAGGCCAAGTGCCCCCCCCCCCCTCCCCGGTGTGTACCTTTGTATCGGGAGAGTTCGCTAAGGGGAGGAAAGAGAGATTGTTGTGGTTGGCAAGCTTTCTTTTTCGCTTTAGATATGTTGACTGTGATGACTATGACTGTGTCGTCCTTCTGTAGATCTTCACAAATGAAGCTTCGGAGCACTGAAACGGAATAAATACTGTGTGATTTGACCATCTCGTTGTGCCGAGTCGTGGGGAGATGAGTAGTCAGCGAATAACACCCCACGTGTCTCGACCCTAGTACATGGTCATTGAGGGATCATTCACGGGCGTTGTACATACAAGGACAGGACAGCGATGGCGTCAATCAGAATGAATTGGAGCATGACGCTATCCGGATTAGTGTCACTGGTTTTCCTCCTGTCATCCGTCCGACTCTTGTCCTTGATATTGATCAACACAAACGATTGCAATTCGTTGCGTAACAAAGAACGCCGGAATATAGGTAGAAGCGACATATATCGGACGCAATACTATCCGTCTTCAACAATGAATGAATCTAATCAAAATGATGCTGATACTAAATACAAGATGAATGATTTTAACAACGGCTACAACAAGAATGACAACAACAGCCGTGATATTCGCGCACGATTACAACCCAATGTAAGTGAGATTATGGGATTTGAATATGCCCGTGGTTTCGGTTCGCTTCCCTTGATTGATTCGGCTAAATATCACGCAAAAAGACGCCATTACACCCGCCTCTGTGCAGCCATAATGGAGGGAGATTTAGCCGCTTATAACCAAGCAAAGCAACTCATGCGGGCCCATCCAGAATTACGCATTCCAACAGATAACGAGTTGAGTGAAGATTTGTGGGACTGTCAAAGTTTCAAGTTTGACAAGGGTTATCCAGAACATGCGATCTCAAAGGAAGCAAATGAGTTTCCCATTGCATACTCCATTCTAATTCATACAGATATGGGGCAAGTTGAACGTCTGCTCAGGGTTATATATCAACCGCAAAATGTCTACTGTTTGCATGTTGATAAAAAATCTCCAATTGAAACGCACAAAGCTGCGCGAGCACTAAGTAACTGCTTCCCCAATGTCTTCATGGCATCGAAGCAAGAGACAGTTATTTATGCTACATATAGCAGACTAAGAGCTGACTTGAACTGTATGGAGGATTTGTTACGTACCCCCCAAAAATGGCGGTACCTCATCAACCTCACTGGACAAGTGTTCCCATTGAAAACTAATGAGGAATTGGTTAAGATCTTAAAGATATACAACGGGGCCAACGACATTGAAGGCATCAACAGAAGATATTTATTAGACGTAATGAAGAGATATACTTACCGATGGGTGGTCAATCCCAGATCTGGCAACATAATTAAGACCAAAAGAGAGAAAAGCGACCCACCGCATAATATCACTTTAGTGAAGGGAAGCGCCTTCGGGTCGTTCAGTCGCGAGTTTATTGAATTTGTATTTCGGGATAGAAAAACTCAAGATTTTTTAGAATGGTCAATGGATACATACAGCCCTGATGAAATATTCTGGGCCTCTTTGAACGTGCGGTGGGTCAACCCAATGCTGGAAGCTCCTGGGGCATTCACAGGTGGCGTGCCAGACAGGAAGCCCTGGCTGGCCATGTTTGCATCATGGGCGTCTGATAAAGCTTGTTCTTGGAAATATGTTCATAACGTTTGTATATTGACCCTGCGCGATCTTCCTCTGCTTATTTCAAGACCACATTTATTTGCAAATAAGTTTTACAAAAGCGAAGAACCAATGACGTTTGATTGTATTGAATACTGGCTATATAATAAGACACAATCGGGTATTCCTTTTAGCAATTACTATTACAAGCAACTTTCATTTCTTTACCACTCGTGACTCCTAGATTTGTGTATTCATTAAAGACGATTTTTCTTGACGATTTTAATCCAATTATTGCCTCACGGTATGCTCGCTAATATCATGCTGTCAAAGCACTGAATGAGTAGAAGTAGAGAGAAACTATAAAAAGACTCAAACAATCAGAGAAACATTGCAAGAAGCAGTCCGACCTCATCTCAGTTGTACCAAGGACTGTACTTGTGGCAGGAGACGCCATAAGAGGGCAATCTTTCTGAGCCTTTGACAAAACGAGTATGTATCCTGGGTTTCATAATTATGATTGCGACTAATTTTAGGTACAAATTGTCCACCAAGAAGAATCATTATATCTAATAATTTTAAATAGAAAGATGTAAAAAAAAATATGATGGTGGCCATGTGATTCTGGCAAATACAGTTTATTTGGCGACAATAATGACAAAGCAAATTATAAAACCAAATTACTAAAATACCAAAATTTTATTGCAGGATCTTGAGACTTCAAGCATGCAGACGATTAACCTTCTGGATCCCTAGAAAACTTGGGAAACAACTAAGACGGGTCATCCCCGGAAAATCAAAGTATGCATTTATTCTTGCGGCACATAGCAGCTTGTAAAAACAACAAGAGACTATATTTCGGATTGGAGTGGATTGCATCAGGCGCAACTAACAGAACTATGTTTGGAGCAGATGTTTTTTAAATATTCAAGTACACACCCATAGTGATGTCAATCTCTAAAATACAAAATAAATGATACGCACATTGAAGTTAAATAAGCAGCCAACATAAAATGTCCTTTAGGATGAAGGTACAATGAAGCAAAATTATGTAACCATATATGTAAGTGATCAATGACAAATAGGGAAGCTAGGTCTGACTGCCCGACTCCAATTTGTGTTCTCGTTCTCTCCCATGGCTTCTAGCATGTTTCTTACCACTATACCTATGTACATGAAATGACATCGCTTTGGCGAATATTCCAACCTTACACTATAAACCTGCCCATGACAGATCATAACTAGATATTTAAAACATTATGTGATGCATTGACGCAAATAAGAGAACTGGCATACAATTAAATATAATATAATAAAGCATAAAATCAAACTTAAATACTTTTTTACTATTATTTCATATGTAGCGACAGCACTTTTGATGTAATTGCCATGTATCCATCTTTTGTTTTAAAGGTTACATTCTTGTACCTGACCACACACGTGTTTCGGTTTCAGTTATAGTAATAGTAATAATAGTAATAAGTTGGAAATAAGGCTAGAGCCTGTAGGTCCAATCTGGGCTTTAAGACTACAAACAACTATAAACCACTGCTGGAGACATGTCCGGGGGAAGGATCAGGGGTCGGACGGAAGGTCGTATTGGTGGGCGGTCCAGAGGCTGTCAAGGCGTGCCTTGAAAGCGTTGACGGAGGGGGCTGTGGCCACACCCTCGGGGAGAGAGTTCCAGTCGGAAACCACTCTCTGGGAGAAGAAGTTCCTCCTGCATAGGCGGGTGCTGAATTGCTTTAAAATCTTGAGGGCATGGCCGCGGGTGCCTGGCGCTGGTGCTCGCTCGAAAAAGTCAGACATTTGTACTCGATCGATTTCATGCATGATTTTATAGGTCTGAATCATGTCTCCTCGGCGGCGCCGGTGGTGGAGGCTTGGGAGTTTTAGGTGGCGTAGCCTATCTGGGTAGCTTAAATCCCTTATCCCGGGTACTAGCTTAGTGGCTCGTCTCTGCACCCTTCTACCAATTCTTTGTCCGTCTTGAGTAGGGCCACACCGTGTTGCAGTATTCTAAATGAGGGCGGACGTATGCCTTGTGGAGCAGGGGCAGCGAGACTTCATCCAAAACGTAAAACGATCTCTTGATGACAGCGAGGATGCTGCTGGCCTTCTTCGCCGCTGTGGCAGTCTGCTGGCGAAACTTGAGATCCACATCAACGATTACCCCGAGGTCGCGTTCATGTTGTACGGGCTCGATCGCCGAAGTGCCGATGTGGTAACTGTAGCCTGGGTTGTTCGGACCAATATGCAGCACCTTGCATTTGAGGCGGTTATGACTTGTTTATTATTATTATTTTTACTGGTTATTGTCTTGATTTGATGTTTTTGTGTTTGAGTATATTTTGGGTGCTAAACAATATTTAAGAAGGGTTTTGACAATATTTAGGGGTTTCTTTTAGTTAAAGTTATTTTCTCGTGTTGCATCATGGGAAATATAGATAATATTATTATTAGTAAATAGCATCTTCCGGTTGTTTGAATCGCGCTACATTTCAAAAGTCATCTCTTGAACATTTGTGGTTTTTGCCAAGGTTTGTTGTGGTTACTCATGCTAGTTAGAGATATATATAATCCAATGATGTTATTATTTATTTAATGTGTCACGTGTTCATCTGGGGAGGGTATATATAGGGATGTTTTCATGGGATATGGAAGACTCGTTGCCAGCCAGCGAGCACTCAGCTCTTCCTCGCTGCACTGTCCAGCTCCCCTCGCTGCTCGGTCCAGCTCTGCTCGCTGCTCTGCCCAGCTTTGTATCCCTCTCTCCGCTGCTTTGTCCAGCTCATTTTGCTGCCTGTTCAGCATTGTGCCTGCCAGGTCAGGTTATTAACCACCATTTTTCGGGCTGGGGATGTCATTGAAACTATGCATATGTTCTATATTTTATTAGCTCGTTTTTAGGTTGCCGCAATTAAACACTGTTATTCTAATTCAATAACCTTGTTGTCATTTACTGATTAATCCTGACATTACCGCTGATGTTACACGCTACACATACATCTATTATAGACAATACTCTGGTCTGAGGTCATTTTACTTCGCAGAGACTTTTAATATCTCTATTTTTTATGTTATGTGTGCATAGTGATATTTCCACAGTCAAGTGAATGAATCATATATTTTGTTAGCATTAAAATAATTTAATAATGTTACCTTCAATGCACGCTGTGCAACTCCACCACACATAATTGCTGACAGACTGAATCCATGGATCAAGTGCATCAAATTCCCTGGAATATGACAATTTGGAGACACTCTTTGCTGTGTGAAAACCGATTTCTTCCTCCATGACGATGGTATTTGGTATTATGACCAGGTAACTCACATTTCCAACCTCCTACTAGCTACACTGGTTCATCCCAACACATGGCAAGCGGTGCAACTTGCTCCTTGCTGTATTGTGCCTCGGCAACAGTAAACAAATAGTTTTCTTGCAAATTTTTGCTAAATCTAGAAATCGTCCTCCTGTGAACAGAATGTTAGCAGCAACCATAAGATTACCTAGTGCCATTTTCCTTTCTAGTGTCTGTGACTGCCATGAACCTGTACAGCCGCCTGGACGTGTAAGTCACTAGAAGCATTGTTCCCCGGGTAGTTTACAAGCTTGAAGGTCCAATATATTGTCCGAATTATTGTCTTACACAATACACCTGTGCTGTTGATGAGCGGGAACCGACCCTCCTCCGTCACCATTTTCAAACTGTTATATTCACATAGCAGTGACCTGATGAGATGACATGTTCCCGACCCTGACGTTCATTATCCTGCCACTGTGTCAACCGAGCTATCGTGAAGTGCAGGCAGACGGTAGATTAACTTCAAATTTAATTTCTATCAAGCACACCTGACATTGACCACTTTCAAGTACTACTACGACTCGTGGCCATCCATAATGATAAAATCTTAGCTATGTTCCAACAACTATACTGGTCTTCAAGCTTCAATATTACACAGATTAAATTGCAAGTAACTATCAAGAAGGCTTAAATAATAAATGTGATCTAATAGTGAGGTTATATGGGGAATTATTAATTTTGATCCAAAATAGAATATATATGGCAACATATTCGAAAGCCTGCTCACTTTTCTTAACAGCGTTATCAACACATCGCTCGAATGTTTCACGAGATGCTGGCAGCTTGAACAGCACAAACGTTGTAGTGAATCCACCTTTCTCCAATTGTCTCGTGGCTTTCTTCTTGAAACCCCAAACAGCTTGCATATCGCGGGGAGCCGTTGTGTATCTTGTTGTTGCTGATATGTTATGACCCTATTTTAAATCCGAACAAATTTCGGATTGGTTGACCCCACCTCGATTGGCAAGTTGGTTAAACATTCAGTGCAATGCTGTCTGACCAGGGGTGTTGTGAGTTGAAGTCATATGCCACAAGCCATTATATCCGGCTTGTCCGCGTTGTCGGCAGGGACCAAGGCAAGGTGAAATGAATAAGTGGATTATTGTGGTATTACATAACATGACGAGGAAATATCTGCCTTCGTAAATAGGGTGATAGGCAAGTGCGACGAAGAACAGAGTTGAGGCAGATTCTTCCTCTTGATTATGACCACCCAGATTGGCTGGCGTGTCACGTCAAATCAACAGTCAGGTTTGCCACATGCCGATGCGTCACTGTCCGTCCTTTTGGAAGGGTAGCCGAAAAACTTGTCCGTATAATTCACCATATTGAAAATGGTCACATCATCTGCTAACTGTCTCGGTTGGAATGTGCTGTTGTGGACGGCTCAAGCTACAATAATAGTGATGACGAGCTTGTTAGTAAACAGAATCCCTTTTTCTAATCGCTTAAACTGAACACTAGTTAGCGACATTGAACGGATCGATTGTCGATTTAAAAGGGCGGACTCTGCCTCGTGGTGCTGGTCAATGTATCAACCACTTACCGTGGTCACCCATGCGCCCTATGTTCGTGTCTGTGGTTCTGTTTTTGTGTAGCGAGTGCATAGGCTGGGTCTTATAGGTTGGAGAGAAATTGCTTCTGTTGACACAGCTTTTATCTTTTCACTAGCTTTATTGACCTATGAGTATGTTGAATGCTTGTACTTGTCACACAACAAAACTATGAATCGAATATTCCATCTCTAGATCTTCTTAAAATACAGCTTCGAAGCCGTGCAACGGATAAAGTACAGCGTGATTTCGACATCTGGTGGTCTCCTGCCGTTAAGATGGCAAGGGTCCAGTGTTATGATATGATTCTAGCTCATCCGACTTTAAAAGCCTTCCCCACTTTACTATCTGTACGTCATGTGTACTTCAGCTGGGTCACCCTCCGCCCATATGGTGGGGGTGTGACCCTGATAAGCATTGGTCAATGACTTTACGAATCCACGCCCCATGTGGGCCATTTGAGTCAAGACCTGTGTGGAATGGGCCGGCTTATACTTGAACCGATGGGGTGTTAGCTCATCAAGCGGTTTGAAGCGGAATCCATCGCCTGGAACCGCGGTATGTAAACAGCCACATACACTGGTTCTGGGAGAATTACCTAAGCCAAGAGACGACAATTATCTAGCAAAGAGAATGATCTTAAAACATTGACCACATTTAGGGATATGCCTGAGAAGTCAGCCACCACGACTAGATTTAACTTGAGCCAAGTTGTGTGACAGTGCCATATTACCTGCTAGTCTTACAGTGTTCGTCAAGGTAGAATGAAAGTCAGATAAACTACATAAAGATAACTTGATACATTTTATCAAGATCAAGCAATCATAATGATTTAAATGGGAGGTTCTGTGGGAAATGACACGTTTTGATCCGAAGCTAAATGTACGTCGTTCACTGTCCCTGTCAGACGAGACCGGCAACTGTCAGCTGCGACTTGGAGATCCTAATTCGCCGCTTCAAATGTTCTTTTTTGTGGTCACATCCTAAAGCAACATATAGTGCCATATTCCAAAGCAGCAATCAGTGAAACTTTGACGACAAATCCCCCCGCTCGCATCTTCGGTGTAAACTGCAAATCATTTGGAATGGGCCCACGCTTCTGACGTCATCAAATTGTGAGCACCAACATGGCCGCACCGGACGAGGAGGTAGCATTCTTCTCCCACAGTTAATTGTTTTTATGGCTAAATTATTTTCATAAATCGGGCTTATTTCATTAACAACCTACTTATCTTCGATGATTTTTAAAGGATATCACTTTAAAGGATTATTAAGTTTCTACCGCCATCATCGTCCTCAATATCATTATCATATAAAAAACCCAATCTTTAAATGTCTAGACTCTCCCATTCATGATCAGTAATTGTACTTCCAGTTATCCTTTGTAGTGTCTCGCGTGATAGATTTTTATGCAACAATTGTATTAGCCTTGTATTTCACACGTCTTGTACTTTGAAATGAGCAGTATTATCCGTAAAAACGGTCCATCCCATAAAATATGTCTTCTAAGCCAACAGTCACCATAACAACGTTGGCTCTGAGTGTGTAGGGATATTCTTCTTTCTGTAACTTAACTACACGGTCAAACATTGCCGTGAAGCAAAGCAACACATTAGAAAAGAGTCGAACAGTAATCGCAAACATTTTATAGATCATGGAATAAGTAAAAAGGATCGAATGGCCTTTCACATTCGACCATTCAGAAGACCCTGCGACGCTGAACAAAAGACCCAAGTGCTTTGTTGATTTGATAGCAGGGTTCGATCATTCACATATTCACCGCATAGGTAGTAGTGGGAGTAATCCCTATTAGCGTAACTATTTGCTCATTAACCAGTGATGCTATATCGTAAATCTCTTAAAAGTTTCAAGAACTTGACTTCCCAAACCCCCACCAGGTGATGCTGTGCTTTCTGTTATCTTATATCATTTCAAATTGTAAGGAGTTTCCGCTGGAATAGTGTCTGAAGTTATATAATAAAAAATATGACGTGGGGTAACAACATAGTTGAATTCTAACCTATCTTCAAATCATCTAGTTTGTGACGTGTCTAGCAACAGCATATGTATCTTGTGGAAGGTAAAAAAATATCTAAGAAAATATCATGCAACCCGGGCATAGTGATTCCTGTTGAAATTAGGACACATGTGAGTTTTGAATTAAACTTTTAATTTCGCACGTGGAAATTGTGATCATTAACCAGTGTGGATTCATAATCCCCCGCCCCTCAAGCATTAAACGTCGATATCTGAAGTCCCGTCAGTCGTGCTGACAATTTTATTATTACCGAATGTGCTCTAAATTAGTTCCCTGATCATATGTCGCCAATAAATATCAATTCCCCAGATCCAACTCAAGTACCTGCCTAAACTTGTAGCCAAGCCCCTTTGTAATACCTGATGCCCAATCAGAAACCTCCACGCTTGCTGGCGACGCCACACTTGTATAAGTACCCCCGCATTACCAGAATTAAAGACAATCAGTATTCGGCTACACTGATAGACACTGATCACATCCCTTTACAATCATTGTACAAGAGACTATTTGTTGCTGCGCCACCAACGGTTCAATGAATTATGATTTTAGAAATACTCTTTCAAAGTTGTTTGGAAAGCTGACAGTATGATGCATTGAGCAGAAGTCTTTTACAAAAAAGAGGTTACAGATATAAAAAAACAAGCACTTCAAGTGTTCATTGCTAGAAACCTATCTCTGCTGTATGTATGAGTGAACTTCAAGAAGAAAGCAAAAGGGATGAGTCCATGCATATGTTTGAGCAGTATGTGAATAAAAGATGGCAATACACACAAAAATGGTCATGATGAGTTGGGATGTTCGAGATGAGCTGTATATTAGCGAAGGTTTAGTATTGAAGGGTGAAATACCTGAAGTACCTGGTGCTCTGTATTGCTTTCGGATGTGACCACAAAAATAAACATTAGAAGCGACCAAATACGAGTTTCAGGTCGCCGAAAGTCACAAATCCGTCTGGTTTTCCAAGTTAAAGAGACAAGCGCATGAAAAAGTTGTTAGGGAATAGGTCATTTACCGGTTTCGCCAGACAGTGACAGTGAACCACGTTCAGTTAATTTCGGATCAACATATATTGCTTATCCGACCATAATACCTCGAAGAACATAAATTCCTTTTTCAAAATTTTACTTCTTTTTTCTCATGATTGTATAAAACTAAAGGAAATTCGAAAGTATATAGCAATAGCGCGTTCAGTGAATGATTAATAATGATATCCTATTTAGTAACCATTATGTGAAGCATAAGCAGCAACCCTTTCTGGCAAATGCACGAATGTTGCGGAGGTAGAAGTGGAGGTTGCAGAAACTTTGAAACACACACCTAGGGGTCTTCTATTGTATTTTTCGTTTATTCATCGTTAGTTTATTCCTTTAGTTTTATACAATCATGAGTAAAAGGAAGTAAAATTTTGAATAATGATGTATTTCAGTAATCAGCATTGAAGAAAAGCAAGACTACGTGGATACCACTAACGGATTCTTATAGTGAATGAATTTTTTATTTCTGAATTTATTTTTTGGTTAAGAATACTTCATAATGAATTCCATGGGTTGTTTTATTACTAATACTTATCAATAAAAGCTTTTTATGGAGTAAATCTTTGGTGGTGAAAAAATGTGGAACCAAGAATTTATAACCAATAGCAGGAGTGGAAACGAAGCCGAGATCAAAGTGATCTCGAGCACAGTGTCTGCCTCGGCGAGGTCGCCACGAGATCTGTGTCTCGCTCACATTTCAGTTCGGCTAGTTGAGGCGTTAGCTGCTGTGCGAGAAACTACATTTTCTTTTTCGAAAACTTTCACCAGTGTCACCAAACCTGATGGATTTGCCCGACGAGGTGATTAATTATATTTCAATAAACACGCTGATTATCATAGTTTCCTTTTTCGGGTAATCAATATGTTTTATTCGATTAAAGTTTGCAAGTGTTTATTCCGCATCGAGACGCCATATTCTCGGCTTGGAACTTCGACATATATTTTGAATCTCTTGAAATTTGTGAAAATATTCACATTAAAATAATCTCGGTATTCGTTGAATGAACAAAGACAAATCCGGTGGTCACATTTATTAAGCTGTTAATGCATACTTTTGATTGTATTGAGCTAAATGCGTGAGCCATAATACCTTGAATTCGAACAATTCGTCGAATCACAAGCTTCCATAATTTTTTTAATTAATCAAAAACTATGTGGTATTGTTTTACTAGATAGCGGCACAAATGCTTTAACCAATAACCAAACAGGGCTCATTATCAACAATTGTAAATTCCCTTATAGTTTTCCTCCTTATCGCATCCAAATACGACGTATTTTTGTCAGTCCAATATGGCTGACAGTGGGCGATAATTTGATGTTATTACTTACCTGTTGCATACTTTTGCAATGTCCGAATACTTCTATGAAACTGACTATAACCTTGAGTATTATTGAAGCATAAGTCTTGCCCCAGCAAATTTTTACTTTGTGTTTAGTGCTCTTGTAGACCCATGTGAATCATGAATTTAATTTCGTTGAATGATCAATGGGTACATATTAGGTGTTGGAGAACATATTTTAATCTTTACATATCCAGTTCAATTATGATTTTCAGGCAAAAACCTTTCCAGTTGGCAGGAAAAGGTCCAGGAATGTTTTTAAAGACTCGGACAATGTGATGACAAGGCACGCACAGGACATCGTTAATGACATTGTGTAATCGAGTACAACACATGCTGTTGTTAACTCCTCTATTGACACTTGCAAATTTATCCATGCCATTTCGCCTATGTTCCCAGCGAACTTGACCTCGGGTCAAGGTCTCCGGTTTCCGCGCTGGCTCGCTTGATTTTCGCAACACGAAGTACACGTAGCGCCGCCAAGCGCGAGCTTGTGAAAACACTTGCTGCGGAGGCACACATGCTAGCACACATGAACCGCTTGACCGGATCGGGTTTCGATTACATGGAGGTCCTTATTTTCAAAGGCATGCATACACTTTGTTGACATGACAAAACAAAAGAAAATATGATGGGTGAAAGGGGAGGTGGGGGTACTTTATCAGAAGGCCAATTTGGCACTCAAGATATATATGTTTCTTTCAGTAGAGTATCCCCCCCGATATGCAGAACAGCATGACCAGATCGGGTTTCGATTTCTCAAATAACGGATTCCACGCAGCTGTTATGCTCGACATTGCTGATCAGACCAAGGAATCATACGATACTGTAAGTACATATAGGTGCATAGGTACTAATTTCGCTCATCACCAAGTGCGGTCTGTACTTTGTCATTTATCCCAAAGGCTAAAAACGCCTTAGCCCTACAAGACGTCTGAGCTAGCTCTTTTGAACCAAGTGTAGCTTGCGCTCCCTCTTGACACAAGGGAGTACCCGATCGACTGTTGGACGGCATATACTTATATGACCGTCCGCTTAATACGCCTTTGCAGACTAAACGTTGTGTGCGTGTGGGGGGAGGGGGGGCGGGGGGGTAATTGTTGAGGGTAAAAAATTTTCGCCCACTCAAAATCTCGGCCCTTCCCTGTGGATAAATTATGAAAATGTCAAGATAAAAACTCGACTGGTAACTTTTTGTTAAACCCACCATGCCGTTAGATGGTGTCTACTTCTGCCACAGTTGATATATATGAGGAGTTAAGGCCCCCACCCCCCATTGGATTCCGTGGTCGGCGGCGCGTGTAGCAGGCGTGACCTTTTTAGGGTCGTGATATAGTCATCGATGTTGTAAGCGACAATAAAGCTTCATTTGGCGTCTTTTATTTTATTTATTCTTGTTCAACTGAAATTGAACTAAATCTTTTAACTTGATATCCAGTCATGACTAGCTCGGGTTAAGGATGGAAACAATTGATGTTGAGTAAATAGCAATGCAATGCCAACACATGTTTTGTAAACTATCGTTTCTTTGCTTGTGTTTGCATTGAAATATCTGTATTTTTCAGTTCTATATTCCTGACCACAGCTGCGTCATTATGGTCTCTACCAGAGACCCCTGTTGGATCCAGTATGCTACTCTATTTGCCACTTTGCGTGCTGTTTTGACATTCCACCCTTTCTGTTCAACAATCTATACAGATGCCGGTATGTCCAAGAAAATTAGCCATGTTCTATGTAAGGCGTCATTAAAATAATTTGTCGTTGAAAAATATAATAGCACTAAGATGGACAGTTGCTTTATATATATGCGCCTTGTTCTTTATCGTGATAGAGAAACTTCTTGTAACGAGATTATTGTATTTCATATGTAGCATATATCATTGTTATATTCGGTGTTCTATTTAATATGATATCTACCCATTTTCAACATGTCCCACCCATGCACCACTAAGCTCCTCCCCTCACCAGGACTGTACCTAGGGGGATGTTCCAGGAGTTATGACCCTTCACCCCCACCACTCTTCCAACCTTAATATTTATATCAATATATGGTAAAATATTGATGTCAATGATTAAAATCGTATGCACACGTGGATGTATCAGTGCATGTTTTGTGCTCCTATTTACCCACTTAGACCCAAGGCTATATCAAAGTCTGAATCCGCTCCTGATCCCGCTTAGGCCATTCCTAGAAACAGTCCTGATCACGACCGACCTGGCTCCTCCCCATTCTGGCCCACCAATCTTCTCCCCATCCTGGTCCACCAATCTTCTCTCCATCCTGGTCCACCAATCTTCTCCCGTCCTCCTACACTGACCCCCCAAGCTCCTCCCACACTGACCCACCAAGCTCCTTTCCTCCTGGTGTACTCCTACACTGACTCTGCTTAGGGTAAATGATTTATATTGCAGAATTGAAATTTTTAAAGGATCCAATGAAAGCACCTCTTACATGCCACGGCAAGTATACGGAGATGCATTGCTGTATGGAAGGATTTTCTAGAATCAAATGGTTTCAGTTTGTGGAGGAAACAAACATATGGGTGGATTTTCTGGAAGTATATCCCCATCTTAGTTACAGGCAAGTGAACATATATATTTCCTTATTGGTTTGCTCAATCATATTCTATCCAGACCGAATGGATGCAATATGTACTGTTCTTTCAAAGTAAAGATACATTGTTGAATGCTTGTATACGTTTTGTGTGTAGAGAAGTGAGAAAGGACACCCTCAACCAAACGGTGACTTTTCAGTTAGCCACCAAAGATAAGGACCAACGCACTTATAAATGCGTGGGGTATGGACATGGTGGTGCCACAATAATGAGTACCATGAATCTTACTGTATTAAGTAGGTTCCTTTTTACTTAAGTTCATAATGATAAATGCCCATCAATATTTTATTCGCTGAAATCATATAGGAGGGATTTATGCGTACCCGTAAAACTTAACATATAAATAAATAAGTGTAGAAGATTAACATTACATAGTGATACTGAAGTGAGGGTTACTGACAAGTGTGACTTAGTTAGTCACAGAGATTACTAAAACATGCTAACTGAGAAATCACAAATAACTGCTCTCAAATCGTCTCTGATGACACTCGATCGCTATGTTTATACGAGGGCCATTGAGTAACAAAGTAACACCGGCGAAGTGAGAAACGATGGAAACATGTGAGAGGATGTCGATGTTACTGAACCCATTCAGCTAGATGCATGTCTGCCAATATGGACATCGTAGACCCTGTAGATTGAACATGCAAATAGATTGATAAATACCTCACATTATACACTGGTCCATTATTGTTGGTCCCATTCAGGCGTACATACGATGTACTCAATGTGTCCAAAATACAAAACATCATTATTATTCATTCTGTTACATACTTTATCAACGATATATGACTGTTTACTAGTTCCTCTACATTTATATGGGGTTTGACTGTACACTATTAAAAGTCAGCGACTGGGCTAACAAAAATGTACTTAAAGTGACATTAAAACATGTTCATTTACAGTTAACATTACGTTGATGGTCCATTCTGAATGTGACTATAACCTTTGAACTCTTACAGGTTGTGCCCGTCAACCCGATAAGCCAATAATGGTCTTTCCTCAGCAGAACAATACAGAGGTTCAAGTGGGCGATAACCACACAGAATCATGCAAGGCTGTGTTTGGCTACATGAATGAGAGCTGTTCAAACATATCCTCTTGCTATGTGGAATGGACTATGATCCGAAATGGACATCCAAAAGAATTCGTTAAGGAGAATTCGAGTTACGGGGTATACGCCACTCGTCCTATACCCACGTAAGAGTCTCACACTGAAGGCGTGTCATAGATCACATTGAGCTTAACCAACCCCAAGTACCTTCCTAAACGTCTTGACGTTAAAAGCGCTTTGCAATTACCTCCATTTTCCCTGCATTATACATCATGACGAATTACATTATATGATGAAAATATTGGTGTTTATAATTATTTCAATATCGACGAGATTACGATATTTCCTCTTCGTTTATTCATGATCTTGTAACTTTTGTGATTCAGTGATGGAAATGTTGCAATGGAAACCATGTTACACTTCCATCCCGTAACCAGAGATGACTTCCACACCATTTACATATGCAATGCAGTGAATGGTGTCTTTAAAGTAAACGTATCATTAAAGCTCAGGGAAAAACCAGGTGATGCATTGTTCTTTGTTCATATAAATTCATTTCTTAATGAATTTTCAATGGAAAAGTATCTGAGATTGTTATTTACAATTAAGTGGAGGTAAGTGACTCTAACACGCCTCTTGTTCATTCTGTTTATATTTTGTCTCCCAAGCAATATCCCAACCATCCAAAATATATCTCATTTTTTTAAAAAGATCATCGCTGTATCGGTAATATGCAGATATGTTACTCTCTCCCCGATTATCAGTCTTAAAACATATCCATTTTAGTATATGATGTATTGTCGATAAGTGGTAGTGAGGTTTGAACGTAAAGTGTGGACCTTCTTTCCCATTAACTGGGGATTTTAAACTTAATTAGGTATGGAATTTATGTCAGGAGATCGATGGTTCTTGGGGGTGTTCTTCTAATAATCGTAAAAACCTGCATCTATAGACTGCGTAGGACTAAATTTAAAGCTTAGTGTGTGCTACTATGGCTTAGTGCTAGATTATATAACCCCAGCATGCTCTGGGTGTATTACCAATGATTGGGACTTTCAAATTCTATAACCAAGCACAATCTTATCTCGAAGAAATAAGCAATTCAAATGGCGTTTTTAATCACATACAACGTGAGTTATTTCTGACATAAGCTGAACCATAATGTCGGTCTTTGTTGTATATATCCTTTTACTGTGACAGATCACAAGACACCACTCTGGCGTATCATAGTGCTGGCTTCTCTCGGTGTTCTTATTGCCATCGTCGCCATTACCATTATTGTGTTTAGAATCGAGGTTCATCTCTTCCTCAAACTGAGACTATCCACTCCTCCAAAAGGCGGTCGGTGGTTTAAAGATGTGTTTAGTATTGTCTAAGGTTGCATATTCGGTATCAGTCATTGTCTATTTCTTTGCTGCCATACAATCCTAAGGTTGGCAACTCAGCATTTTCTGTTACTTTGTATCCAGACCAAATGTAAACATGGGTTGCAATTTTTGATATCAATCATCGTCTGTTTCTTAGTTGTCAAGAAAACTGTTTTACTGTTAGCAGATAAACAGTATGAAGTCGCTGTTGTGTACAATTGTGAAGATGAGAAGTGCAAGGCGGTTTTTGACAACCAACTATATCCTAAATTTGAAGAAATCTACCCTGACAAAATTTATGCACCTGAACAAAGGTGTTGGGGTAACGAATGTAAGATATCCATATATTTGTCTTTGTGATATATATATATATATATATATATATATATATATATATATATATATATATATATATATATATATATATATATATATATATATATATATATATATATATATATATATATATAACAAAGACAAAAGATAGGATAGAGTAGAGCGGTACATATGGACATTTAAACTGAAGTATATCAACTTTGTAAAGAAGAATGTTTGGATTCGCGTTTCAAATGGGACCACGCTCACTATTCACTATTGCCTTTTCTCGTATTTACTATGATTGTTGCCATCCGAATGATTACTTAAAAGCGTGTTTGATGCTGGCATTTGATTTCAGCCTTACCAAACGCCTATGCTAAAGTGGAAGACTGTCGAGTCATCATATTTCTACTCACTGATTCCTTCTTTGACCATGACTACTGTAAGTACTGCCTTGAGACCACAGTTGGCTCGACCAACTGCAAGCTTCTCTTTGTTATTTATGGCACTCTCACGAATGATGTACTGGAAAAGCAAGAATTATCCGTACGCCAAGGAATCAAGATCGGGCGTAGATTTAGACTCAAATACGATGAATCCACCAAGCAGCGACATTTTGTTAAATTTTGGAAACGCCTTCGACTTGAACTTCCCATTCCTGTTGATAATTCAGCAGGAAGGAATCGAATGCGATCGAGTGAACAACCTCTTATTTGTGGCGAGCCAAACCAGCGTAATCTCAGCTCCAGGTGTTACACCGATGTCCATGACGATCCACGCACAAGCCAGGCAACGAGGCATAAGATTTCGTCTGATTCTGGTGTTTATAGTCCGTCATCTCAATTTGGATCACTTGAACCAAATGTTGTTGGTTCGAATCCTGAGCGATACCAGGACTTACAGGATCAGTCCTTGAGTTTAAATGATGTTTTCTTCGATGATGACAATGCTCCTGGGGTGAAATATTCCAATGCAATCTCTACCTAGGCCAACTATCGAGTCGCTATGGCATTAAGTGAAAGATCTGTAGTTTGTATGTAGATTTTGAGCTTCATTGTTCCCATAAAATGCGACACTCAAAATACACTGGTGTTTTTCATCCGTCTTTCTTTCTTGACAGTATAAATGCCCACGAGCATTTTACTCCACTTGAGTTGGCCTCTTCCTTGTATGTTATCAGTGTTATATATGTGCATTTTTTTGGGTGTTGATTGCATCACTTAGTGAACTCATGTGAATCTTGTTGATATGTCAAGCCACGTTGAGAAGTTCACGTGTGGATGGTATGAAAACGGACTATCATCCCTATCATATTGATCCCATCGGGATTGGCCATTGCACTTTTTCATTACCATTAATTCATTTGATAGTTCGTTATTATAATTTTCAAATCTTATTAAGCAAATGTTTGTTTTTAATGATATTGACCTACCTTTTGTTTCCTCATCGTGATTCAAAGAAGTTTGCGATGATGACAGGATTAATTCGTGTTTTTGTTTTAAATTCTGTTAGTTATATATATATTTATATACAAATTACACCGCATTTTTTCTCTTTGTGCCCTCGATGTTACGTTATTGCTAGCAAGCACCGGTTCATTAGTGTGAGACTCATGTTGGATTGACAACATGTCCATATCTGTTCTTATATTTAACACTTGCTTGTGATCATTACTTGTTATGGTTTTGGTATTTGCAATTTTATTCAATAGATGTGTGAAATATACTCTAGCTCCAAACGCTTTATCCAGAAACAGTTCTATTTGTTTTATGTTGGCCGTATTGCAGTGATTTATAAAGACAGCTTTATTCACAACGGACAAAGAAAATTGGTAATTTTTCATTAAACAACGCGTATCTTAAGCTGTATTAAACGATTGAATTAATCACTGGCGCTTGGGCCAGAACATTGTGATGCGACCATCGAGCTCGCATGCAGTGGTATTTTCTACAAACTATGCCCGCAGTTTGTCAGTGATGTGAACCTTAACCTTCAGTAAGCTCCCGGTTGTTGGCTGGTAAGCGCTCAACCTTGTTTTGATATTACCCCCGTCAATATGAGTTTATCCCGGTAGCCGGTGGCAATGCACACAACTGAAACTCGCTTACACAAAGGCATCAACGCCGGATACAGAAGTATCGATGACAGTCAACAACGTAGACGCGATATATCTGCATGCGCTTGCTTTGTTAACTGACCTATTTGCCACTGAGACTGGTTGAGGATAAAAGCGCGGCGATTTAGCGTTGTATTGCGGTGACTCATCCCCCTAGCGCGGGTGGGGGGGGGGGGGTGGTGTACTCTAATGTTATCGTCATGAAATAACATTTGCAAGTTCAATGAGTGCCTTAGCCGCAGAAATGGGACGCGGACCGTGTTGGCAGTGTATTGGCGGCCATGATTGCATTGGATGACCATCAGTTCATTCACAGGGGTTCATGTCATGTGGACGGCAAGCTCCTTTATACAAACAAAACCCCAAACGTTTTGTAAGTCATATCAGCTGTAGGAGGTTACTCCATAATCCTGATGACTGACAGGGGCAGGATATTATGATGGGTAGGTTTGTTGTCATAATGCATTTTGGGCACATAGCTCGAATATTTCCAGAAATTCTGGAAAAGAACAGAGAAGCTTTTAAGATGTCAATGTACCGTGTGTCAATGGTTGACCTCTCACGTCTCCATAATTAGGGAGTTTCATGATGGCATGCAGGCAAGAGTACTTGATAGTGGCGAATTTTCCGACCCTTTCTATGTTTCAAACGGTGTGAAACAAGGGTGTGTGCTTGCACCTACACTCTTCAGCATGATCTTCTCAGCAATGCTGAGCCTAGCTTTCAAACCAGAAGATCCGGGTTTTGAAACAGATATCGAACTGATGGAGATCTCTTCAATCTTCAACGTCTCAAAGCTAAAACAAAGGTCAACATCACTAAAGTAAGAGACTTCCTGTTTGCCGATGACTGTGCCCTTGCTGCACCAAATGAGAATGCAATGCAACATTGCATGGACAGTTTTGCAAAATCCTGTAACAATTTTGGTTTAACCATTAGTACAAAAACGACTGAAGTGCTTTTCCAACCAGCACCAGGAAAAATATGTTCTGCGCCAGAAATAAATGTAAACAACCAAATGCTATCAAACACTGCTAAATTCACGTACCTTGGCAGCACACTCTCTAACTCAATCCATATAGATGACGAAGTACTCTCCAGGATATCCAAGGCTAGCCAAGCTTTTGGCAGGCTTAGACACTCAGTATGAAATAGAAAAGGACTCGTCCTAGAAACAAAACTCCAGGTCTATCGGGCTGCAGTTCTTACCTCTCTCCTTTATGGTGCCGAGTCCTGGACTGTTTACCAACGCCATGCCAGGAAGATTAACCGCCTTCACCTTACTTGCAAGATATGATTCCTGACATTGAAGTACTTGCCAGAGCCAAAATGCAAAGCATCTTTGCAATGCTCAAGAGGATCCAACTCCGCTGGGTTGGCCATGTCCTCAGAATGTCGGACAAAAGAATACCAAAACAGCTCTTATATGGCAAACTCACCACTGGAAAAAGATCTTGTGGTGGCCAAAAGAAAAGGATTGTAACATCAACCACACAAGCTGGGAGACAATAGCTCAGGACAGAAAAGTGTGGCGTTCCAAAACCATTAAAGGAGCTTAGGCATATGAGGCTGACCGTATCGTGTCTGCAGTTGCAAAAAGGGAATTTCCAACCTCAATGCCAACACAGGATAAAACCAGGACATCTCCGTCCTGGCTAGGATAAATGATGACTGAAAGATGGTCCTCTTCACATGTGAAGGACGAAGATATATATAACATTTTAAATGTTTCTAATTCTGAACCTGAGTTACGCAATGCGAAATGTTTGCCAAAACATTTGAATGAAACGATTGTTTCTGAATTTTCAGAAGTTAATGACTGTCGAGCTTTCCTATATATTTCACATGAAACTACCTAGCAGTTGCTCAATATCAATCGCGATATCTGCTCGAGAACGCACATCACATAGGAAGCATATTTCAAGCAAGTGGATTGTAAATGAGGCGACTAAAAATAGTATGACGTGCATCTGACGCAACAGACGCTGGGGGCGCGGCAGTGAACTGTAGCATTTCCCATTAATACGCAAGCCGAAAGATGGGACAGCAGTCGGCCTGCTTCGGTTAAAATGGATGTTTTGGGATGAAAAGTGACAGCTAATACTAGATTGTCTTGGTATGATTCTTATTTCACAGAGTAGTAGACCGCAAGTTGCTCCTGTCTGATTTTTATCGGAGCCCCATTGGCTTCCATGCGTAGACAAAGCCTTAGAGCCTGATTTTGGACAATCTCCATTTTATTCATAGGAGGAACGGGGAGATCCAGTAATAAAAGCGCTAACATTGACCACTTAAAAGAGCGTTAAAGTCACAGGAAGATTTTCCGCTCCCTCTATTTTCTAAAAGATAGTTTGTTTTAAAAACATTACTTGTGGAGTAAAGTAAGAGTATGTGAGATATATGTCCTGATGGTTGAATACTTCAGTTCTTGATTATGCAAGGGCTGTGGTGTATCCTATCACAGAAGGAAGTGATGTGCTCCAGCGATGCAAAATGACCAGCTTGTGGAACGACTATGAGATTTTGTGAAGTAGAATGTTTACGGTAAGTTGTAGTTCTCTGGTAAGAGGTGTGATGGGATAGGGGTTGTCAGGGGCTGCATCCCATTATGACATAAGAGACCCGGTTGTCCCTGGAGGCGAGAAATAGCATCACACATTATCTACCTCAGGTATATATTGTGCATGGAAACGAATGTTGAATTTGAGTAATTATAGGACAAAGGGTCTGTTGAAGTGCATGATGGTGGGGTGTTTAGAAGAGTGTTTGGTGAGGACAGCTATAGCCTGATTGTAACAGTGAAATACAGTGAGTGCAAACATGCAGACTAACACGAAAATTGGGTACAGTTCAAGGATTGTTATATGAAATTGTGTCCAACGTGGAGGCCATTTAGCTTGGATCCATTGGGAGCAATAGGTAGCTCAAAAGGCAATGCTGGAAGCATCACTAAATAGATATAAAGTATTGGAGTGTGCGGTAGGAGAGAAGGTTATGAGGCTTGTGCCATTGTAGTGTGTCAAAATTGTAGCCAGATGGATAGATCCTGTCTTTCTTGTTGGGTTATGCGTAGAAGGTGGTTTGGGTTGGTAATGCCTATGGATAAATCACACAGACGGTGCAAGGAAACTTTGCCTGGGCGAACGACAGAAGTAGCAAACTGTAACATGCCTGCGACAGATTGCAGCTGTCGCAGTGTGCTTTTTTCCTGTGCCATGATTTGTTGTACTGCATGTGTGTATATTTGTAATTTATCTAAAGGGAGGCTAGCTGTCATGTGTGATGAGTCCAGTTGTATGCCTAGAAAAGTCAAAGTTGTGGCAGGGCTTATTGTTTTGCGTGAAGCCAGAGGGACACCAATGAGGTTGAACAGTTTTACATATATCTAGCTGCTGTTGGCATTGTTGTTGAGCAACAAAGAGAAAATCATCTTATACTTTTGTAATATTGTGCACATGAAATTTATGATTTAATATCCAAACAATAGCGGAATGAAAGGTTTCAAAGATTTGGCAAGAAGAAGAGCATCCTTGTGGTAGACATTTATCATAATAAGAGCCGTGCCAAAAGAAGCCTGTGAGGATGTATTGGGAAGGGTGGATTGGAATAAGTCGGAAGGCATCCGCTATGTCGTTTTTTTGCTTTGTATGCATGGGGGGGGGGAATTTTTGTTTAAGACGTATAGCATCAGAGATGGGAGCGTATTTGACTTTGGAAGCTGAAGTTGGTATGTTGTGATTCACAGAATTGCTGTCATAAAGGTAAGATAGGATGTGTAGTAGACGATATTGACCTGATTGGCTCTTTTCCCGGAGGGCCAAAGGAGAGCATTTCAATTTGGGGAAGGGGGGGCTTTGGAATGGGCATTGGATTCTACCTTGAAAAAGCTCAGATGTGATTTTTTGGGATACAACAGTAGGGTTGCTTGAGGCGGATACAGAATTTTTTGTAAATGAGGGGCTTTTGAGCACCATGAAACTGCAGGGAAAGTGCCTCTGAAAAACCGGATAGGATGAAATGTTTGAGGGGATGATCTTTAAGGAGCTCAGCGAGGGTTTTTTGTTTTTTAGGGCGTTGGGAGCGTTGTGGAAGTTGTTTCTTGCAGGGGCCAGGAAGCGGGTGGCTATGTCAATTTCAGCGTTTGTTTGGTTGGGGTTGAAATGTGTGTTGTGAGGAGGTGTGGGTGATGGTTGTGGACGGCTGTGGCATGGTGACAGGTATGTTTGTAAATGCAGGGGGACAAGGCTGTATGGTTGCTGGAGTCTGGTCCAAAAGTTGTCCCACGATTGTGACCAGACCCTTTACCGTATCCTGGAGCAAGTGGTTCCAAAGTTGGGGACAAGGGTGGTGGTGCTGTGGCGCGAGTGAATTTGGCGGCGGAAGGGAAGGGGTGGGGGGATTCATGCTGCTGGGACGCTCTCCACAGAGGTGCTGCTTGGTGGGGCGTTTAAGCGGCTTTTTGTTTGTTGGTGATCATCTTCCTGAAAATCACAAAAGGAGGGGGCAGGACAGTACATTGAATATATATATATATAGTACATATATATATATATATATATATATATATATATATATATATATATATATATATATATATATATATATATATATATATATATATCTATATATATCTATATATATATATATATATATATATATATATATATATATATATTTTTTCTGATTACAATGGGTAACTGCCGTGCCAAATAATAATATAATGGGCAACTGCCGTGCCAAATAATATAATGGGCAACTGCCGTGCCAAATAAATAATGGGCAACTGCCGTGCCAAACATAATACAATGGGCAACTGCCATGCCAAAATATTAAAATGGGCAACGGCCGTGCCAAATATAATACAATGGGCAACTGCCGTGCCAAATAATAAAATGGGCAACTGCCGTGCCAAATATGGGCAACTGCCGTGCCAACTGCCGTGCCAAATAAATAAAATGGGCAATGGGCAACTGCCGGGCAACTGCCGTGCCAAATAATACAACGGGCAACTGCCGTGTGGGCAAAAATAAATACAATGGGGCAACTGTCCAATGGGCAAGATAGTAGGACGGTCAAGCAATGATAGAGATGAGATATGTACTGTTGTTGTCGACTGTAATGATAGAAACTGGGTAAGGTGAAGTGGGATAATGGTGTAGGAGTGCGCGACCTATAAGACAGGCGACCCATTAAGAATGGCTCTCTTGATGGATGTTTTGTACTTGGTACGCCCTATAGAAGTGTTTGGATGAATGCCAGTAGCGGTTGCAGTTGTTGACGGCTTTCCTGGGAAGTTCAGCCAATGGCATTGTGCTTGTATAAAATAGACCATATTGTGTCATGTTTGACATGGTGGTCTGCTAGAAGGGTTTTGGCCATGTCAGTTAAGCAGACAGCCAATTGTAGTGGCTGCGTCCCAGAGGCTAGATCATTTGAGCCGAGATCAATAATAACAGGGCAGAAGGTAGAGTAAATTTGGTGGCTTTCAGGCCCCTGGTGCCTGCTAATGTGAGGCTGTGGACCTTGTCGCTGACCCTGAGCTGAACAGAAACGTTTTTATGGATGTGATTGGCTGCTGGGTTGATTTGTGGTCGCTGAGACCTGACACAAAGCTGTGTCCCAGGATCAGAGTAGCTGGTTTCATGTCCAGTGATAAGTTACGCTGCTGCAAGAGAAAGCAGTACAGTGAGGGAATGAGCGGGTGCTGAACTGTAAAATAAAACACTCCCAACTGGCGCCATAGCGTTGCAGGAATTTTGTCGAAAGGTGAATTCATTTACAAAAATAAAAATCGCAAAATGTTAATGGAACGGTAGCATTCACTTGAAAAGGAAAAGAAGAGGAAGAAAAGAATGATTATAATGATATCGAATCAAGGAAGATGAGGGAAATCTAAAATTAATGCGAACAAAAACACAAAGAATGAAACGAAAAGTGGCAAGGAGAAATGTGAGTAAAAATCACCTGATCGGGTTAGATGATGACTCTCACGCGCCGAGAGAAGAGACACGAGGCCGCAAGCTACGACGCGATCATGATCCAGGGCAACGTCAGCGTACATCGGCCTCCTCCATTCGACTTGCCACCATCTAAGGCATACTAGCAACCTGGCGCTATCAAGACCAGACTTCGAAGATGACGACCAAATACCCCACTTCACCTTCTACCATTGGTAAGTACGTCACTCATATATTACATTTAAATGAGTTGACCATAAAATTATTATTGCTCATTTGGACCTTCGGTCGCGCATAAGTACTTCCTCTACACAAAACACCCCTCCCGCTATCGCCTTAATTTTAACCTCCCGCATCCGACAAACCTTATGCTAGGACGGGAAAACGAAAAATGTGCTAAATTATTCGAGGTCAAATATCCTCCATATTCAAATTATGTATTAAATATTAAGTTTGTTGGCGAACAATATGAGTGGGTCATCGAGGACGCAAGGATGTGGCGCGGAAGATGAGCATTAACGATTTTGAAACAAATAACGAATTATGTCTACCTAGCCTCATTGATTCATTTTCATAGTATTCTTCGTACATATTTCCCTTTTTAGAAATTTTTTTTTTACCTATGTCATATTATTTTTAGCCATATATTTTTGTGAGGGAGTCAAAGAAAACAAGTCACAGAGGTTGGGTATATATAAAAATACAAACAGTTTATTAACCAAGTATGTGAAGAAAGTATACAGATTGATATTGCTAATACAAATACATAGTGACAAAATATATATAACTTATGCTTTGACAAAGTTATGTGTGATAAGAAATATTATACTAAGTACATATAATGAGTATATAATAGTGAAAATAGTTAATACCAAATACAGTGTGCAAAAGAGAAAGATACTATAGGGTAGGTAATTTAGATTGGATAAATGTTATGACAGCTAAGAAACTTTAAACAATGTACCAAATGCATGAGTAAAATTATGACCTAGATAATGATAAACTGTTAAGACAAATAATTGGCAGTACAAGGTGCAACATTGATAATATATATACAATAAGTACAATTGCAGAATAGAAACGGTGGGATGTCATTGAAAAGGCCAAAGTCAGAGGCTAGACTCTGACTGACATCCCACTACAAGATAACATCAAAACGAGAACAATTTGGGGACCGATTGACAATGGGCTATTGGCGTAAGTGAAGCACAAGAGAACAAAGCCCCTCCGCTCGAGGTACATCGCCTACTGGCACTCCCATGCGAAGCAGTGTGTACTAACCTCCAGTAAGGATGCAGCGGCAATGAGACTCAAGCAAAGGGGGCGACGGTCGCTTGTAAGATAGGATGTAAAAGGGGGGGGGGATAGAAAAGAGGTTAAAGAAGTAAGGCTAGTGTGTACTGGCACCTTGTAAGGGGAGATGTAGAACTGAAGAAAAGATGTTAAAGCCAGTGTGTACCGACGCTTTGAAAAAGGAGATTTAGGATTGAAGGAAAGGGGGCAGTGAGCACTGACACCTTAAGGAGAATGAAGGTGCTGAGCTGAAGGCGTTTGGATTGTATTGATAGTTTGTTATGTTATGCTGGTAGTGTGAATGATGTTGGCCGTATGTATTGTGTGTAAGCCGAGCTTTTCCATCTGCCTGTGGATTTTATTATGGTATCAGGATTGTTGTCTGCAGCTAGTTGAGTGGCTCTGCCAATACGGAAGGAATGTGTGTTGTAACTGGATTGTGGAAGGGAAGTTAGGGCTAGGCTTTGTTTGAGGAGCGATGAGAAATAATGTCTTGTGCATGGTTTGGCGTGTTTGTCCAGGAAGATGGGACCGGGGGGGAAATTCCCCTCAGTGAAAGGTAATTTTGAAGAGCAACTACTGGACAGTATTCAGGTCTGATCAAACTTTGCAGTACTAATTTAGGGGTGGAACGTTGGCTATGTTTGAAAGAGGTGAACTGGATTTGATAGCTTGTTTGGTTGTGGTTGCGCAAGACTGTGAGATGTGATAAAGTGAGTGTATGCGAGGGATCATTGGAGTGGACTGCCTCTCCTACTCTGAGGCAAGCATAGAAGGATAGGAGGTAAAGGGCTTTGATCATGCAGTGAGTATAGTGACAGGATGTACAAAAAGGTATTGAATCTATCAGTTTGTGAAGGATGTGCTTGGTTATTGGTAATAGTTTTGAAGATGGATGAAGTTGCGAGTTGAGGATACCATTTAAAATTTTTGTGACATAGAGGTTGGCAGTGGGGTCAGACTCTGCTTTAAGTCGATGGATGAATGATATAGATGATGTGTATGTTTTGATTGTGGAGTATTTTAGACCTTGATTATGTAGGTGGGCGATAAACAGTGAAACAGAAACTGAGTCTGAAGGTAAGGCGTTATGACTTATGGACAAACAGAATTGAGCTAAAGTATTCCAGTGATGTAAATAAGATTTGTTTGTGGTGGGATTGAGGGAATTGTTTAATAGTGTGTTGACTGTAAGTTGAAGTTTTTGGGTAGTAGATGTGGTGGGATAGTTGTTGGACGGGGCTGCATCCCACATCGTTTCAAGAGATTGGAGTCCACCTGAAGCCGAGAAATTGCGTCATTTAGTAAGTTGTTTATACCAGGAATATGAAGCGCACTAAAATTGATGTTAAACTTAAGAAGGACCAGAACAAGGGGTCGAATTATGTTCATTATTGTGGGTTGTTTGGATGACTGTTTGTTGATAATGGCCACTACTGCTTGGTTGTCGCAATGGAATGTGATGGTGGAATTGGCCATAGAAGGAGCGAACATGCTAACCAGAACAAAGATGGGGTACAGTTCTAGGATGGTTATGTCAAGAGTTTGCCACTCGCTTGGCCAAGTTGCTTGTATCCAGTTGGATTTGTAGGTGGCACCAAAAGCCAATTTGGAAGCGTCGCTGTACAGATGGATGCTTTTAGAGTGTGCAATGGTGGAGGGATTTATGATGGTGGTTCCATTATAGTGCTGAAGGAAATGTAGCCATATTGACAGGTCTTGTTTAACTTTAATGGTAATGTTGATGAAGAAGTTGGGATTGGAGACCCCTATGGAAATGTCATATAGTCTACGCAAGAAGGCTTTGCCGGGACGGACAACTGAGGTTGCGAATTGAAGCATGCCAGTGACTGATTGTAAATCACGCAGAGTTGTTTTGCTAAGTGATGTTAAATGTTTCACGGCTTGCGTGTATTTGAGTAGTTTATCATGCGGAAGACTGGCTGTCATTTTGGTGGTGTTGAGCTGTATTCCCAAAAATGTAAGTGTGGTAGCGGGACCTTGTGTTTTGTGAGGGGCTAGTGGAACCCCAATTAAGTTACAAAGTTTGGTGAATATAAGTAGCTGTTTTTGACAGATTTCCTTGGTTGGGGCTGCAAAGAGAAAATCATCCAAGACTTTGATTACATTGTGGATTTGGAATTTGTTGTTTAGTATCCAAACTATGGCTGAAGAGAAAGATTCAAATATTTTACAAGAAGAGGAACACCCTTGTGGTAAGCATTTGTCATAGTAGTATCCTTGCCAGAAGAAACCTGTGAGGTGATATTGGGATGGGTGGATAGGTATAAGCCGAAAAGCTTGTGAGATGTCGCTTTTGGCGAGGTATGCGTTTGGTGAACATTGCTGTATTAACTGTATGGCATCAGTGATGCTTGCGTAAGTGACTTGGGAAGCTGATTTGGGAATATTAAAATTAACTGAGTTGATGTCGTATGGATATGATAATTCCAATTTGTCAAAGCGATCAACACAAATCAACCTTAGTGTCAAAGATAACAAGCCGTGAAATTCAAATTTTGATCAGTCCAATTTAAGGCTTTAACAGTATACTGAATGATTAAACATCCTGCACTCAGACATTCACGCAGACAAGAGACCCTCATTTTGCGTCCGCCAATTATCAAGGATTACAGACTTCTTTGTAATTCCAATAATCACGTCGTCTCTGAGACCCAAGCTGCCACCCTTTAATTGCACTTCAATTTAAGTCTCAAAGGCAGTCTCCAAAGTGACATACACATTTGACGCTAAATTTCACGCATCCTTTGCCGTCACACGAAATCCAGTAAACTGTGAGTCCAGGTTAAATTATAAGAAGACTTTTAAAACTTGTCTTCTTCCACGCAGCGCAAACTTGACACAATGATATCATCAATTATATTCACAATTATTTTGCCTCTATGTCTGCAGATAATAAGACAAAATCTTTCAATAAGTAAGGTCAAATGCGCTATTATCGCACCGTCTGGCATATCATGCGGACACGCGTAAAATTAGCGACCCTTTATGTTACACATTACCCATAACGCTAATCTTATATTATTCAAATATATGCGGGGTATAATCTGATGAAGGAATCTGCAGCTTAGGGAAGACGTGCGTATTTATCAAAATAATTTATGGAGAAGTATCGTAAACATTTAATTCTCAATACATATATATGAGTCGTTTATATTGATCTTCTCCCGCACGTACAACACATACAATTAAAGTGTCACACCGTTGTGTATCCGGACTTACATGTTAGATAGTGGCCATGTGCAACATATATATTCTTTGAGGCATAACTATTCTAAACAGTCTCACAGCAGCATAGCTTTCTTAAATACTATCTTTTGCAATAACCGTCAATCATTTACACGCGCTCCAATCACCTTATGCAAAGTATACACAATCCTTCAAACACACCTCACACTTTGCGTGATACACCAATATTCATTTTGAGATGTTATAATATTACACATAAGTAACATACCCACTCACACTTACACATTGAACACTCATGTTTTTAATACGTCCTACATTACCCATAATCAAGACACACTGATCGCTGCCGAAAGTTCATTTGTTCCCAGGTATATTTACGCCATACAAGAGGGAGATAGCGCCTTCACCCGACGCGCCAACACCTTGTAGCCAAAGGTTACGTCTCCCTGACCAAGGATACAGTGGAGACACAACGGCTCAACCAGGCGTCAGAAAACACACACCCCTCCCCTCAAGCGACACCTGGCGAACCCAATGCGGCAGCCCTCCAGATATTTCATCTTCAAGAAGCATCCAAAGAAATCCACAAATTTCAATAACAGCCATGGCATTATTCCATTGTTCTTGTATATTTAATTTTCATGACATTAGTTTAATTCTTTCAAAATTAATAGTTAAATTAGATACAATAGGTTATTTTACTATTTTCACGATTATTAAGTATAGACTCATCGCTTTTTCCCATGTGGTTTTAGTGCGGAGTAATACTGTGAAAATGTAATTAATGTCATAACGGCTAGAGTATTCCATATTTTAAAACTTTCCATTTTATTGTAATATATCAATTTTAATACCATTTAGGCTAGCAAAATTATAACATTTGTATTGTAACCTAATATAATTACCTATTATTGTTATGGACATGTGCCAATGTCAAACAGTATTGGCGAATGTCCAAGCTACCCTGGGATCACTCAAAATTCAAAATCTAATAATATTGGGCTCATGTCGTGCTGTCCCTTTACTTTATAACTCTTATTCCAAATTCCATTTCATCAACCTTCAATTGGTTTAACAAAGTCAATTTTTAAAATTTAAGGGTAAATTCTAAATTTATTGAACAGTGGAAATTCAACTTTATTATGGTTGGGGACGATGTTATAATACTATTCTGACTCATACGTTCTTAAAAAGCCTCCCCCCTTAATTATCAGCACGAGAGCCCGGGTTACATCACACCACTCTTTGGGAGGGGTGTAACCCTGATTGTAGCAATCCTCACAGCAAGCGAGTTCACCCTCCAAGTGGACTCGTCGTGTCACGTGGGGATTGTTTTAGCCTGGCTTATCGCGGGACCCTTTATAAGGAGTCCAGATGGGTTAGTCATGGAGATCACCTAGTCAGAGAAACGATTCGGACCGAGAGATTCCAGGGAGCTTCATTGTTGAAATTAAATAAACCAAATAAGCAACTCTACTCCAGGACTCGCGTTAATTTCCTCTGACTAGTCCCCACTCCAGCAACTACAGGCAGTGAGTAACAGTACTATAACGAAGAGCGTGCATAAGCCGAGAAAAGCTTAGAAATTTTAGCTTAACAAGGTGTGGTTGGTTGCAACTTGATATGTTGACGAGATATTGAGAATGAAAACGGTTTTGCGGAGCAAGGTAGCACGAGGTTCGGAACAGGGAGCAAACAGTGTGTTGTCGTTGAAATCTAATTCCGAAAGACAAAGGAGCGCTGGTCACCTGACCCTATCCACGCGGGACAAAATTGGGGCAGCCTCTTCCCTACCAAGGAGGGAAGATAAGGACTGATGCGATAACGTTTACAAACTCGACAAAATGCGGCTGGATTATTCTCGCGAAGTAAATAAACCACCTCTCGTGGGATAATTCCACGTTTTTAAAATCCTAACCCCCTGTCATCCTCCTGCATGTCGTAAGAGGCGACTAATAGGGGGCAACCTGTGAGCCGTGGGTTGCGACTCGTGTCGGTGGATAATGGGTTTGCATTTTTCCTTTTTCTTTTCATTTTTGTCTTTTTCCTCGTCTTGTCCCTGTTCATCTTCATCTGTGTGTATTTCCCTCTTATTTCCATTTATTCTAGAAAACGACTGTTCAATCAGGTTAATCTAATTTACCCATATTTACCCGACCTTTGTAGGCACCATATAACACATAAGTGTATGTGTGCCGTTAAATCCTATACTTACCTCACCTTACCTTCACCCTCTGTACCTAAAGTTACGCCTGGCAGCTTACCTCTTGCCAGAGAGAGATTGCAGAAAGAAGGCATTAGCAAACTAACACAGGATGTAACAGTCACGTCACAGAGCCAAGGCACAAGTAAACTGTTCAGAGTATACCTCCATAAATGGAACACGTTTGCTGCGGGGCATAACAGAGACTCACGCAACAGTCTCACATATTTTAGATTGCCTCAGTTCTTCTACAAGCCCGGTCTGGAATGAACACGGCACGCTCAACCTAATCTTCTGCTGTGGAGTTTGTCTAATTCCACCATCGTCTCGCATCCAATGAAACTCTTCAGAAATATATTTAGCTCACTGCTTGTAGTCGACTGTATGGCCGTATATATCAGTCTAGTATGGACACGACCATCTCCAAGCCCGCTTCATCAGGTGAGGTATTGACCGATGCCATACCACTAAGTACTAACTACAGGACGACAGCCAGAGAGTATTTTCAGAAAGTTTTACAACAAACACAAAGAAATTGTCAGTAACTGCAGTTAAAAACTGTTCAGTTTCATTACCACTTTATTGTCTAATGCTAGATGAGAATATTGATCAAATTTCCCCTTACAGGTAAGTCCCGTTAAATTTTCCATTAATATTCTTTATAGGGTGTGTCGTCGACACTATGCGATATCCCAAACTGCTAAGTATACCAGAAAACGATTTAATTTATGCATCCGCATTTATTCAGCCTGTTCGCTCACTATATTTTCGTAGTTCGTAGACTGATTTTAAGGCACTGATATCGATGACTTCTTGGTGATTTTGTTGTTGTTCCCAAAACCAAGACATCACTTGGAAAACAAGATAATATAATCCCCATCCCAGGCCTTACGTCTGTGACAGCCAAGCCACGATGTTCAGCATAATTTGTTACATCACCTTGTATCGCCAACAACTTACTCCAGCCCCTAAAGATATCGTATTGGTAATCCCAATAGTTAACCATTGTAAATAGTTTGATATACCCAGACTATCACCGATGGAGCTGTTGTCATGAATGATGGAAAACAAGGGACAACTGTGAACTCTCATGTGCATGAATCAGGCCATTATTAACACCCACTGCATTACACATGGCTTATCCTGATGCAGCTCCCAAGCAGCAAACTCTGTCGAGTACTTGAAGGGCGACCAGGAGTTTTGTCGCTGGCCTTTTTTAACACTTAAAGTGTCCACCAACTAGAAATAAAAGCATGTGAAAGCAGTGCAAGATATATTGAATTAACATCAGCTCTGGTACACAGAAGTTAATGAAGTGAGATGGCTCTCCTTTTATAAAGCCATCGAAACGATACACTGGGCTAACTGATCACATACTTAGCTCAGCAGAATGAGCTTAGGGCAAAAGGCTATGCAAAGAATATACCACCTGGGGAACTTTGTGGATTCAAATATTAATTTAAAGGCAATCCAGTCACTGTCACATTCACACACAAAAGATTTTCAATCTGCTCCGATTATATCTCAAACCAAACATATATGTATATATATATATATATATATATATATATATATATATATATATATATATATATATATATATATATATATATATATATATATATATATATATATATATATATATATATATATATACACTTTCTGTTAGCTTTCTGTTAGCAATGCAAGTAGGCCTCTGTCGCGATGGGTGAAAGTAGGTCACATACAGAAGAACAATTTTCTAGCGAGTGTATGCGTTTAATGAAATTTAGAATCTACATGAAATTATAACTCAGCTGAGACGTCAAAAACAAAGGAGAAAATAAGCGAAATGTTGCGTGAATGAGTAAGTAACTTGTCGATTCAGATAATGAGTATGCGGGCGATAATATAAGCCTTAAGACGATTTCCCAGGACGGACAGGAATTCCAGGACGTTCTGGAAATCCAGTCTTGGCCCGGACCTGATAACAATCAGTGTATTGGTTCAGCGCAATTGGCGATAATACCAGACAGTCAGCGGACCTCCACAACACCTCTGACTAACACGAATACCACAGCTTATATACACAAGGCCAAGCGACCACACGGTTTTAATGGTAAACGTAAACATTCTAATAAATGCATAGACACACATACAAAATACTATACATGTTACACATTACATAAATCTCATAAATGCACCGGAAAACATCAATATAAAAGGACATTAATTCACAAATGCAACAAATGAATAGAACACAACACACACACACACACACACACACATATATATATATATATATATATATATATATATATATATATATATATATATATATATATATATATATATATATATATATATATATATATATATATATATATATATATATATATATATATATATATATATATATATATATATGTATATAGCAGTATGTTGTATTAACAACATCGCAGCACCTGGGCAGATAGTATCTGACTACAAATGTTCGTTGCACAACAGACAAATCACTTTTACGATCGGGTAAAATGAAATTAGCATGTGGCTCGGTTCCGATACGGACCGCCTTGCTCGTGACACTAAGTAGCGGCTGGAGCATTGACACTTGGTCGATTGTATGTCTTATCCGAGCCAAAACTTCCCCGATAAGAGGAGACGCCCCCTGTTAAGAATCAAGACTATTGAAGATAACGGCTGCTTGAAACGAATCCATCACTTGCAGTCAAAACACAAAAGTAATTACATTAAGCAGATTATCTAACAGAGAAAATGAGGTTTCCTTTGCTGGCATTGTGGATATTGAGCTCCTGCTGCTGCAGCTGCCTCGAGGCCCTTGAAGGTTGTCCGGAGGGATGCCCTCAATCCTGTCGCTGTACCTCGTTAGTCAAAGACAGTCTATTTACCATAACGTGCTCGTCTTTGACCGCCGCCGACAATATTTCACAGTGTGTTGGGCCAGACGTTGCCGAATTCTACGTCGAGTCAAGTGAACTGAACTCGATCAGTAACAAAGACTTTGAAAATGCTTCCAACTTGACACTTATACAGCTTAGCAATAGCGAAAATCTTACCAGCATCGAATTTGGGGCTTTTGATAACTTACTTTTCCTTTCCGCATTGATCATACAGAACACTGGGATAACTGACCTACCCGATCAGATATTTGCCAATCTTTCTGGACTTTCCGTACTTGAGCTTCAACATAACAGAATAAAAATCATCACAGAGAATGCATTCAATGGTCTTACAAGTTTGCAGAGCCTTCATTTGCTGGGCAACGATATTAGTGAGATCAAAGACAATGCATTCAAGGATCTTAACGCTCTAACGTCGCTCATACTTGGATCAAATATGATCACCATCGTTGGAGAAGACACCCTTTCAGGTTTACACCAACTTGAAGATCTTCAAATTCAAAACAACTTATTGACGGATGTTGATACTCGGGCGTTCTCTGGACTTCCTTACCTAAAAACCCTCAACTTAGAATCCAACAAAGTTATGACTCTTCCCTCGGATTTTTTCGCGAACCTTACCGAGCTTAACGAAATTTATTTGAAATCAAATGAAATAAAAGACTTGGAAGCCTTTTCGTATCCTTCAAATCTTGTCACAATAAAGTTGGAAAGGAATGCATTGGAGGTGATTCCAACTGGGGCATTTAAAGGCTGTTCACTTCTGGAGTGGCTGGACTTAAGTGATATGTACAATTTACGCGCCATAGAATCCCAAGCTTTCTCTGGTTTGGATTCGCTGAAGTTTTTAGCTCTAAATTTAAACCCAATGTTGTCTTCATTCACCATTGACATGCTTGAAGCGGACAAGAAAGTGGAACTTGAAGCCATATTTATCAACAACTGCAGTATCACAACATTTAGTCAGGACCTGTTCCTTGCTTTTCCTAACCTTCGATTCGCAGGTATTCACGGCAATCCGATTCATTGTAATTGTGATGCTGAGTGGATGAAGAATGAGATGGATGACCCAGTGTCTGATTGGTCCTCGCCTTGGAAAGATGGACAGGAAGCAGTGGTATGTCAGAGTCCTGTTAACCTAAGAGGATTCCGTGTTTATGAGCTAGACCCATTTGACCTCACATGTAACCCACCTGTTTTGGTATCCAACACCATGGTTCTTGAGGACGATAAAGCCGTGCTACAGGTGAGCATAAATACATCAAACAAACTGAGGCTTTTACGTTTGGCATCATGTTGCTGATAACAACTATCACTGGCTCTTGACTTTCACATATTTTCTCAATCGTATTATAATTATTTTCCTTTACCTTTTTGAAGATCAGTTGAAAAAAAAAAGGTTAAAAAATGGTTAATCGTGTCAAGCCGACTAACCAATGACTTGCACATACGCGAGATTATTGGATCTCTATACCATGATTGTACAGGCCGTGCTGAGGAGGGGGCTGCCGTCTACAGCATGGGCGATCCCTGATGGAACCGTCATCACACCGGCCAGAGAAATACAGGGATCCCGAACAATTGTGAACAATTTTTGTGTATCCCTCCAAAAGCTTACTCCCGATCGAAGCGGTTTTTAAAAAAAAGTCCACTTCCTAAAAGATATGTTGCGGTACATATGAGGTCACATGGTATTTGTTTGCTGTCCGTTCGTTAGGTGCTCATGGACTGATTTAAACTCGGCGTCTCCGGATGCCATCACGCAAGAGCTGCGTATCAGCGCACATATTTCCGTTTCTTGCGTTGAAAGTTCGGATTCAAACTAGATAAGTCCTGCGGGCGAGCAGAATTCATTTTTTTTTCGCGACCGTATCATAGTTTAAATCAAATGTATCAGGAAAGCTATCGTAGTATTACTTACAATTAATTCATTAAAAAAACAGCTTTTGAGGAGAATATTTCGAAATATGCACGATTTTGACACAGGTGGAACGCAGTACGTATTTAGTAATTAATCAACCAAGTCTGCCTAGTCTATTTATATATATATTTATAAACATATATACACATATTTATATTATTGTATACATATATATATTATATGTGTATATATATAACATATATATTTATATATATATGCATACACATATATGCATATATATATATGAACATATATTTATATATGTGTATATGAATATATATATTTATACATATATATATATATGAATGTATATACATATATATATATATTTATATATATAGGTATATTTATATATGCATATTTATACATATATAGTCATATACATATAAATATATTTATATATATATATATGTGTGTGTGTATGCATGTTATATGCATATATATACATATATATATTTATATATATGTGTATACATATATATAAATATATAGGTATATATATATATATATATATATATATATGCATATATATATATATATATATTTATATGTATATCTCATACATATACATATGTATTTTTATATTTATACGTATATATGTACTTACACGTATGTATATATATATACATACATATACTTACATATATATATATCTACATATATATATCGATGCACATATATATATATATATATATATAATATAAACATACGTATATTTTGTATGCATATATATTTAATCATATATTTGTTAATTTAAGTGTGCGTGTGTGCGTGCCTGCCTGCCTGCCTGCGCGTGCATGTGTGAACGTTTGCCGATGATGCTCTTGACAGTAAATTTTTCGTGTGTGCTTCAGAGCCCGCTGGTGCCAACTGAAGTTTTACTTCCAAACAACACCAATTCTCGCCTCCATTACAGTCAATGGCATTAACTACGATAGCATCGGTCTCTACAAGTTGACCGCAACGAATGCAGGTGGCAGTAAAGTGGTTGAATTTAACCTTCAGTCTCCGTCGTCATCGGGTTTATCCATAGGATCAATCATCGGGGTTGTCATAGCTACTTTACTGTTTATCGCTCTGAGCATTGGTATAATTATGCTATTCCGCTATTACAAACGAAACATGCCTTACGAGACAATGGAGTCGAGCAATGATAACCAATCGGATGAAGAGGGGACAGTGCGTTGCAATGATACCAGTAGCGCTCCTGCATCGACGTCAGTTGGCGTCAAGTCCTACGGAGGGACTGGAAGTACCGTGGTCACAGCCCCATCAGAACCAGTACCGAATGTCATTTAGCCAGCAACAGCTTTTATAGTCTGTCGATTTTCTACTATATTTTGCCGGTGGCATTGAATATTTTCTCGCATTTGAACCAAAGAGCTTATAGCGACGCGCCTCAGCCCCCGGGGGTTGGGGGGGGGGGGGCACTTAATGGTATAGAGGTAGTACATGTGTGCCGCGCGACGGGGTATGTTTTTTCGGCCTCTTGACGGGATTTTTGGCCTCATACTTGTACGACGGGGTATGTTTTTGAGCTTCAATCTGTACGAGGGGTTATACATTCGCATAATACCTTGTACGACGGGGTATGCTTTTGGCCATTTTGACCTTGTACGACGGGTACGGGTTTTCGAGGTCCCGCGGCACACCCCTATCCAGAATAAGGCCAAGTGCCCCCCCCCCCCCGGGCCTCAGCCAGAGAAAATATGTGAACACGTCACCTGTGACCGGTGCAGTGGTTTGTAATAGCGCCTCTTAAAAACACATAAATCCTCTGATTAATTCAAGTCAAGCATGACCAATCAGAAGACTCCATATCTTAGGTCGCTGAGCCCCGAAACGTTGATTTCATGGTAGCGTCACCTGATGACGCGTGTGTTTCACTAATTTTCATGATCACCGAACAGCTAGTCAGAGTGAACCCTCTTAGTGTCGCTTTGAGCTCTTTGCTAGATTGTTGTCATATAGTTTCTTGTGTGGTGAGCATGATTGACAAACGGAAGTTTGTACGAAAAATAATTTTTCTAGTGTGGAAGCATGAATTCATATGGAAACGTTTGGATGATACATTGGAAAATGCCAATGCCATCTACAAATTAGACTTTGTTTAAAAAAAAAAAAATAATGCATGATATTTGTTGGGATTTGCAAATATTCATTTCTTACTTATCTGATTCGTCAAACTATGTGAATGTGTCACGAACCATATAAATCTTTTCTCTTTTAAGATTGGTCCACCCAAAGTGTTGATGTATTTTCAAAATCAAACAGCAACGATGTGGTATCTAGCTGGTATGGAAAACAGCGATTTGAAGAACGTCATAGCGTGATTTTGTAAGATCACCTTGGTGCACAATAGTTGCAATCGGTCGTTCTTGTTATCAACAAGCCGATAAACAAGTCTTGCTCAATGTGCTAATCAGTAAGATAATTCACTTTAGTTGCATTAACGTTTCTAACTGAGAATGACAAATTATCTATTGTCAAAGAATGCTCTGCGCCCATTGGCTGTACAATTTTTAATTTTGTCATCCCACATGCTCTTAATCATGGAAAAAGATCGCCTTGTTTATTAATGATATTATTTATATCCCTCTTTCTGCTGATGAGTGAAAACGGGACCTTAACAACCTTTCTTCATCTTTGACTTGACCCTACAATTAGACAATATATTTTTTTTCAGGCCTCCTTTAGGATGACACAAAGTTGGACCAATTGTTGATTTTTTAAAAGGACAACCAAGTTATCAAGGTATATTCACAAACCCAGAGATGTTAAAACAAATAAAAACCTTTCTAGAAAGGAATCAACAAGTTCCTTCATTGATATAGTCACCAATAAAAACTAAACGGCCAAGAGTTATTAAGCAAAATAAAAAAACCAACCAAATCTTGCTCTCGAATGGTGTGAACCAAGAATGCATTGCAATGCCTTCCGTTAGGTTTATTTGATATCAAATTGCAAGATAATTCATGAGTGCATCTATTGTTGGAGCCATAGAAAAGGTATCGATTCTAATTTGAGTGGACTATCATCGCCAAAAAGCAACACAGAACCTCTAGACTGAGGAAACTTCACTAGTGAAATTAATACACAAAAACACAATTGGTTCAACAAAATCCTGAACAAGACTACTTTTATCTGGGATTTATGAAATACTAGCCTAACTGCTATATTGAAATGAAGACCATCGTGAAGGAATTACAAGTAAAAGCGGTGTTGTTGTTTAGTAAGATTTATCATCAATAACAAGTATTTCACACCTGTAGTCCAAAACAAAACCAAGCTAAAGACCACCAGGCATACAGTGGCCAGATTAGCAGACAAAAGGCTGTAAAACAAGATACAATTGCATGGAAGAAACTGAAATACTGTATTAAAAAAATCCCCATAGGAAGGTTCTTTTCCATACTTAAACTGAGATACTACAATGCATTTGAATGGGCCCAGAAAAGTACTTCATTGTTCATAATATTCTAGCCTTAAATGTATCAACAATCAGAACAACTCACTCATTGACATACTCCACATGTTAAACATTAATTTAGACATCATCCATGCAGTAAAATTGGTGATGCAAATATGCTTGTGGCCTCATTTATGTAATTCACAGACAAGATAGATTAATTTGTTGACAGAATAGGAAGTATCGTATAAAACATGTAAATATCAGAGATTAAATGAAGTACATGAAAATACAATAATGTATTGATAATGAACCAAAGCGAGAAATCACAATGGTTTCCAAAGGAACTTTCTTTCTTTCCCTTTTCCTATAAAATTGTGAGAGCGACTAGGATTCAAGATGGCCGCCATGTTTGCCTGTTGCGGAGTAGGTTGGTAGTGGTTGTCCTTGTGGGACTTCAGTTCACATGCATTAAGTTTGTCACACATGGCAGTAACACATATCATATTTGGGGAGGGCAAGGGGATGTTATACGTGGGTGCTTTGGCTCTGTACTATCGGTCTTGCATACTCAACAAAATCATCTATTAAGACCGGCCACGCACCTGCAATGACACAGAACAAATAATTTCGATAATTAGGTGAATTATAACCATTTAAGCATTGCATTATTGGAGGGTGCATTTAATAAAAAATCATACACATTCTGCTGCGTTAAAACCTACATGAACCGACTGCCGATAACATTTAACGTCCAAAGTCAAGTCTTGACGATAACCTGGATTGTATATGTGATGTTTGTTAATTTTTGGTAGCTAATTTTTGATGAAATATTATTGATAAACCTTTTATGACACTGATGGACATATGGGCAGCGTTTGAGCTATAATACCAGAAAATGACTTAATAGCCCACAAGCAATGTTTCAGCATTTCAACTACTCATTTGCTTATTCAAGTTCAAAGATTGTTTTCAGTGCTCTAATCGTATCATCAATGGTTTGGTTCTACATGTACCAATACAGGGAAAGGTACCCGATCAAGTAAGCTACACAAAATAAGAATATCTCCACAGGCAATGTTTCCTCAAGTAAATGAACCCTAAAAATGAGGTTATAACATGCTCTCACTGCCTGCACAGTAAAAACAAGCAACACATCTGTGTTATTGTATGAGACAAACCTTCTTCGTCATAATTACTTAAGTCATCTGCAATCATGTTGCTGAAGTCCAGTAACAGATTCCATGTGTCTTTTGGAATCGACCGCTTGTGATGTTCCTATAACACGATAACAAGGACTTGTCACAGTCATTAGAAACCCACAAATAAAACACAGACACAGCGAGAACTTAATCTGGCATATAAAAGACATAAGGGATATAGTTTAACATACATCAAATACTGTCTTTATGTTAAGCATGATGGAAACAACTCCTATGTAGTTACACCCACTTTGATTGCAGTTTATTATTGTAAGTCAAGGATCTTAAAGAAGGCATGGAGTGCTTACTTGCAAGAACTGGCACCACAGGTCAATGAAACGGAACCGATCTTTTAATACTATATTCCAATATGCCAAGGCCATGTCCAGATCTGAGACACAATTCATTAGTTACACAAAAACTAATAGCTCAAGCACAATTCTACTTTATCAAACCTAGTCACATCACTGTATGGATTGTACAGCTTTTAATAAAGAATGATAAATAGCATGCAAATGATCATAGGCTTACCTAGACCTTTTTGGCCGGGATTTTTTGCATAATTAAATGTAAATTGATAGAAGTCTTTGAATTTGTTAGCATCGCGAATTTCCTGTTCAAGGGGAGCACACTTGCTTTTGAGACGATCTACTGAATCAGCTCTACAACACAGTGAATTCACGTTGTGAATCAATGCTGTTTTCTCCATTCAAAACACCACAGGCGCTGGATTCCCAAACTCCTGAGCACCGAGCTGCTATCTATGAATAATAAGAAGATATGAAACAAATAGTTCCTGCTGTCTCACCATTCCCTCATTCACACACAAAATCCATGTCTTTGACTTGGGACATCATGCATTGCGATTAGTGTTTCTAAAGCTCTTCAGAATCTTTTTGACAAAGCATTCTGCCTTCGATGATAGACTTTCAATCAGCTAGTATATCACATCTAATCATGAGCAGTCGGTTGCAGCGCCAGAAGCACTCACAAGTCAACCATTAACCAGTGCTCAGATTATCTTAGGCAGCGACGCCTTCGTTGGTGTCACTCACAAACCCAATAAAAATGGGGAGTCTGTCAAGTTGTGTCAACCAATATCATTATAAGAGTTACTGATTTTTGTGTTTTTAGAGTAGAGGTATTTTTGGTTACCAAATAATCATGAAAAGGTTTAGAGTGAGCGAGTATTGGGTTTAATGGCACACAAACACTAGTCCGTTGTATGGCACCTAGAAAGGTTAATAGATAAGTTTGACCCGATTAAGGAGCCGCCTTCTGTGATAAATGGGGGAAAAAACGGAAAACATTTGGATGACGATGAAAAAGATAAAAATGCTAATGATTATCCTAGGGCATATCACCACCAGCCGATTGATTGGACCAGGCCATCCAAGTCTCTCACCTAGGCGAAATCAGGGCTAAGTGGTGTTTTGCAGATATGACCCCTCCTCTCAACCACCAGGAACCCATTGCCCACAGACACAAGTCGCAACTAACGGCCAACAGGTTGTCCCCTATAAGTTAACTCTTATGACATTTAGAAGGATACAGTAGGCCTATTTAAACCCCACACCCACAGGGGGAGAAATGGTTTGGAATTGAGAAATCAGCCATGACTTTACTTCATGACAAATTACAGCTTTCAGTTTAGTCACCCCACCTGTGTCAAAACCTTGATAAATGCAGGAGCATTGTCAAATCAGCGAGTGAATAATAAGCTAAACAATACCAAGCACTGAAATGTGTCTGGGACAAGCCCAGCCTCAACCCAAGATTTGCGAGTGTCTCTAGCATATGATTGAACACGAAATACTAGCTGTTTGAAAGCTGATCATCGAAGGCAGCTTGGCGTTTGTAAGCAGATCAATGCTCAGAAGTTTGGCATCAAAAACCTAGCGCCTGTGCAAAACACTGCTATAAAAGACCAACAGCACTGGTAAATAATTCTTGCAAGGTTGGAATTTTGACTTAAATAAAGTCCATCTAGTAAAATATCATAAATGTATGCAATATCACAGGTATGATGCTACATACATGGAGTATCATGGTTAACACCATGATTTCTATGGTGCATGCAGAGTATTGTGGCCTTTGCAATGGTTCATACATCACACACATACTGTGGTACATATTGCAAGTACCCTATGTATTATAACATGCACCACAGTGGTTCAATTTAATGAGGGAACAATTAAAACTGTAACACAATACAGAATTTTGGCATGCTGCAATGGCATCAGAAACATCAAAACACAGAGCCTACCCTATATCTGTCATTCCATTGCAAAATTCATCACGCGTAAATTCACATTGAGTGGCAGCCTTGAATTTCCAGGCCAACAGTAGTACTGTTCTACTCTCTGGATTTAAACTTAAATCTTCTAGAAACCGCAACATTCCCTCGGCAGTTATTTTATCATCTTCATGTGGATCTGCACCAAAATCACAACATAGTGAAAATAATATATGTTGCAAGAGTCTACAATCATTGATGAATCATGAATGACTCAAATGAAGTAGCCTTTGTTAATTAAAACTAGCACAGGAATTACCTTTATATCTAGAGAAGAGTTGCTCAACTTTCCGCCTGTCGACGGCTACTTTGGGTTCACGGTTGTATCTGTCGGGACATTGAAAGTAGTTATCAACTGCGATGTCTAATTTCCAGTCATGTAAACCCAAACAGTGAATTGCTGTCTTCTCTCCAGTCTGTGTGAACGCTATAAACTGTCGCACTCTGTCCTTGTGGGACGACTTTAACTTGTGCTGCGGACAAATATCAAAGACAAATGAATGTGTATCTATTCAGAACTGATAAGGAGATACATCAAAGAATGTCATAAAGATTTAAAAGTAAAATAATGTGGATGCTGACCATTTTCGTCACAGTTTCCACTGATATACAATATTTGTTCTTGATGCTAGCTGCGCATGCGCATAGTACTATGAGTTTGATGGATCCTAAAATTAAGTAATATATCATTAAAATGTTTTGTTATAACTTGTATTGACTCAATAGAAAGATATCATTGAATTATTTATAACAGAAAGCTTAATTTTGACAGAAAATACACAATATAGGTAAAACTTTGATATATATTTGAGAGTATTATCACGTGACCATCTTTTCCCGCCATTAACGGCGGTATTGTTTTGTGGACATTTAAAACGCTGTGGAGCAGTGCGGAATTCGGTTTTATCATTCCTTATCGAGCTGCGTACGATTGCACGATGCCTCAACGAGATTATACAACGGAGAAGGGTACATTTATGTTTATATATTATTTCCACGGTGTTACTTTTTGTGAATGGTATTTTTTTATGAGCTCAGAAACTGATCTTATAACTTGTCATCCCTGCGCGGACGCCCGGTTCAGCATTTCTTCAGCATCTAGAAAGCAAAATATGTGAACATCTTTCGCGTGTCGCTCCACCAGCTAACTTCCGATCGATGTAATTTGAAAAATTAATGCCATCCATATGTCGATTTCCGAAAAATCGTGATATGATGACCGACATTTTGGTAAATAGGTCGCCTAGCCGTGCACGACGTCTTATGACGTCTATCCGTGCACGACGTCTGTGCGATGGTCGTAACCGTACACATGGTGAACGATACAATCTTTCACGATAATTACACAAATGTACATATGACGAATAATTTTTCACATATTTGATAATGAATGTTTATTAACAAGTTGAGTTAGTTTACGTGTGAGATTTCATTAAAGGCAATTTAATCCGGCCACACAAATTTTGAAAACAAGATCGGTTGCTGCGAGCATGCATGTCAAGGTTCTTCGCAAGCGAACTTTTGCTTTCCGAATTTTATAAATTAAACTGGCCATTTTATCAATGATTATCTCATAACGCATTTACAATTGAAAAAAGATAACACTTATGGATTCTTTCACCGTGAATGTCGTAGTCTTTATGGTCGCAGTGATGAAGACGAGATGTCAATTGAATGGTAACTAGAAAAAGGAGGTTTATTTCTGAATGTTGGGGTACGGATTCCGTATCCCGCAAGTCCGAATATATATATTACAAAACTGTGATATGGAGTAACTCTGATGTCCAGAGGCTACTGCTGAGCTGGAATTCCAAACTTCTATGTGCCGTACGGAGTTGGCCTTCCAACTAGGTCCGTACGACGGTGACTGTTTCGTTGCCCCAATGCTGAATGTGTTTTTAACTTCTGGGGACGGAGGTATTTATACAAATGTGTAGCGTCGTCAGCAAGCGTGGAGGTACAATTACCTTTAGCTTTAATAAAGATCAAACGGGCTGATGTTAATTGTTATGGGAATTGACGGGTTGGGAATGTTTACTACAAAGGGCTCTACTTGCTACACCGGGACTATTTAATTTGGATAGTGGCCGTTTACTTCAGATATCACGGTTAGGTATTTAAGGGGGTGTTGCATTATGACTCCACACTGGTTGACGACGCTTTCTGCAGTTATTACATAATATCTAATTGATAAGGACGGTCACAATTCCCGCAGCCTGGAGGAGGCACTTGGCCTTGTCCTGAGGTTGGGTTGTGCCCCGGGATCCCGAAAACCCGTACCCGTCGTACAAGGTGAAAATGGCAAAAGCATACCCTGTCCTACAAATATGAGGCCCAACAAAACCTGTTTTGTAAGCCCAAAGGCCGAAAAAACATACCCCGGCACATGTATACTAACTCTATATACTAAAGTGGCCTTTCCCCCCAACCCCCATGTAAAAACTAAAAAAAAATGGCCAAATGGAAAGTAATAACATTTACGTACGAAATGTTACGGTGTAAACAAAAGTATGTTTTTCCCAATTTTATCAGTGGCCAGCTACATGGGTACACACTTTTGACAAATTAAAGTATGATGTTACAAATATTATATGGATTTTTTTTTGTATTTTGCACTTCAAAACGTCGTCCAATCATCTAATGCAGGAAGCAACGGTCGTCGATTATTGTAAAAAATTATAGATATGAGCTGAAACACTGATAATATACAACAGTAGTAATAATTTGAAGAAAAATAACAGCTTCAAACTTATCTCAGACACCTCATATTCGGTGTCGGAAACGACTCCGTGGTATGTACGAAACAACCATCTGTGTACGAAACAACCGCACACCCTCATAGAGTGGGTTCAACTTGGCATCCCAGGTTGCCTTCCCCCCATCCCCCACCCCATCATGCTGCAGTGCAATGCACACATTTCTGGCGTTGGAAGTGCAGATTCAAACTAGATTATCCCTTCGGAAAATGCTATCATCAAGTACTGCTTACAGTTAACTCATTACAAAATGCAGTGACAAAGCTTTTAAGGTGAATATTGTGATGTATGCACGCTTTTGGTACATCTGGGTTGCAGCAGACATGTCATGTCAAGGCATGGGTGCACCATGGCTGTGCCACCATATGCAGAGTTGAACACCCACCATGCGTCTGCAAACAACTATTGCCTTGTCGTCAAGATCAACTTGGCGCCATGTGCTCATTTATGATGCCCCCATAATTGTAATCCCAATGGTATTCCATGTCAGCTGAAAACTTCAGTTGTGATTACAGTTGCTAATAGTTCATCCCCATCAAAACGTGATTTGCCAGGTTTTACACATACAAGTTATATGACTTCAATTGTGAATTTGTGCATTGTGTTGGATTCAGTCAACGTAGGACGTTTACCTAGACATCCTGTTGGGCTTATAATGGATTGATGTCTTATTTTTTTCCCTTTCCATTATAATTGTTATTATTTCCAAATGATTATAAATGTCTGATTCTATAGAAAAGATCCATAGTTTCCTTGGGGAGTTCTACAAGGATGCACCCGATGGAGGCAAAGATTTCACATACGGCCAGCAGCTGGTTAGTTGACCTCCTGTAGCTTTGCTATACCTTCACTTAAATCAGTTAATTAACTGGCTTATTTATGGTGTGTTTACATAGATTTAAATTATGATATCAATTGCGTAATCAACTTACCCTTTTTGTTTGGTTTTATCAAGGCATCACAGTTTCCCAAGCCTCTCTTATATTGGGGTGAAGAAGTTGTTGGTTCTTCCCTAGTTGAATCAATTGTGTTTTATTTTCAGGTTAAATTGGCCCACCGGGAGCAAGTGGCAGTCACCATTGATCTGGATCACGTTGCTGAACATGACCCAGATCTCAGTGATGCCATTGTGGAGAACTCCAAAAGATACGTCAATCTCTTCGCTGATGTGGTCCAAGACATGCTTCCAGATTACAAAGAGCGAGAGGTACATCATTTATCAATGATCAAAATATTCAGCTGCACTTAAGATGGGCAGGATATTTAAGATATAGAATTAGAATGTTGATGACTGTGTGTCGCACATTGGGCATGTCGTAATTTGTGAAGATAATTGTATATAAGCTTGATTTCCCCATCGGCTCCAGGTTGTGAACAAGGATTCTTTGGATGTTTACATCGAGCACAGGTTGTTGATGGAGCAGCGAAATAATCCAGATGGAGGGAACATAACGCGAGATCCACGCAACAAATACCCTGCTGAGCTTATGCGACGCTTGTAAGTTATTCACAGGAGAAATACCATCTGAAGCAAAGAAATAGATATTTGGCTGAACATTAACTCCCAAAACCACTTGTCCAGTCAGGCAAGTCGACATAATTTTTTCTTGCTTGGTAGAAAAATTTACTTGCCTGGTAGTTACGCATATATTCATGTTTTCGTAAGAAAGCCTGCGGAATCCGCAACTTGTCAGAAGCACCACCAAGATTAGATTTGAAATGTTTGGTAGCGTTTAATTCTTTTTATGATTGAAGTCTAACGTTAGCCTCTCTGCTAGAAGGTTTGCAGTCTGCTATTTTGGAGCTATGCAGGTGTTGATTGAGATGTTTGGAAAGGAGCTATGCAGGTGTTGATTGAGATGTTTGGAAAGGAGCTATGCAGGTGTTGATTGAGATGTTTGGAGTGGAGCTATGCAGGTGTTGATTGAGATGTTTGGAAACCGAGCTATGCAGGTGTTGATTGAGATGTTTGGAAACGAGCTATGCAGGTGTTGATTGAGATGTTTGGAAACGAGCTATGCAGGCGTTGATTGAGATGTTTGGAGTGGAGCTATGCAGGCGTTGATTGAGATGTTTGGAGTGGAGCTATGCAGGCGTTGATCGAGATGTTTGGAGTGGAGCTATGCAGGCGTTGATCGAGATGTTTGGAGTGGAGCTATGCAGGCGTTGATTGAGATGTTTGGAGTGGAGCTATGCAGGTGTTGATTGAGATGTTTGGAGTGGAGCTATGCAGGTGTTGATCGAGATGTTTGGAGTGGAGCTATGCAGGCGTTGATCGAGATGTTTGGAGTGGGGCTATGCAGGCGTTGATCGAGATGTTTGGAGTGGAGCTATGCAGGCGTTGATTGAGATGTTTGGAGTGGAGCTATGCAGGTGTTGATTGAGATGTTTGGAGTGGAGCTATGCAGGTGTTGATTGAGATGTTTGGAAAGGAGCTATGCAGGTGTTGATTGAGATGTTTGGAAAGGAGCTATGCAGGTGTTGATTGAGATGTTTGGATTGGAGCTATGCAGGTGTTGATTGAGATGTTTGGAAAGGAGCTTGATTTACTCCTCATCATCCCTACTTACCATGTACAAAAGGCAACATCTATCCTCATTTTCTTCCTTTCCATATGTCTTCAGCGAGGTGTTTTTTAAAGCCCCAAGTGCCGATAAACACCTGGCAGTTAGAGATGTGAAGGCCAACAACATGGGCAAACTGGTCTGCGTCAAGGGAATCGTCACGAGGGCTACAGAGGTGAAACCCATGATGCAGGTGGCCACATACACCTGTGACCAGTGTGGTGCAGAGACATATCAGCCGGTAAGTGCGGTTTTCATTGTTGTTAGCCAATGCAACATATTAGATTAGAGACCTTCTGTAGTGATATACGCTCTTGTCGCTCTAAGCTGTGTCTAACATACCATGCCCCATGAATCCTACTGATATTAGTCCTCGTGAATTGTTTCCATGCAGATCAACTCCCCGACCTTCATGCCTCTATTACTGTGCCCTAGCCAAGACTGCCAAACCAATAGATCCGGTGGTCGCTTGTACCTCCAAACTCGTGGCTCCAAATTCACCAAGTTCCAGGAGATAAAAATCCAGGAGCACGTCAGTACATCTGTTTGCATTAATAAAATAAACTAGCTTCACCATTCGCACAAATTATCTGTTTATATCCATCAGTGTTTTGGTCTATACATTATCCTGCAGCTATCGCTGACCTTTCTACTGTTAGTTGCATAGGAGGAAAGTGAATATGTTCTCAGCAATGATAGATCATTGATTATATATTTTTCCACATGACTCATCAGAGCGACCAGGTACCAGTTGGTAACATCCCCCGAAGCATGACGATTCTGTGCCGCGGGGAATTGACACGTCAGGCTCAGCCGGGTGACCATGTCAGCATCACTGGCATCTTCCTGCCTGCGATGAGGGCCGGATACCAGGCCATGGCAGGGGGGTTACTTTCAGACACATTCCTTGATGCTCATGTGAGTCGTACTCTTAATGACTATTTAGTATTCCCGTGATTGTCGTAATGATTGTTCATGGTGTAGTTAATTTGAATAAGTACCAAATAAGTATGAATTGTTCCCATGTAATAATTTAATCTGTTCTCATTTATTCACATAGTGAATTATATTTGAATGGTGTTACTTTTATATGACCTATTAAACTAGTCTTTTAGATTAAATATATTGATTATAATAATAATTTAGGTTAAATATATTTATTATAATCATTAGTGGTTCATACACATATTCTTGTGTCCTAAGTTCATAATTTTCTCATTAAAATTTAATCCATTCCAGTAGTTTAACCAAACAATTCGCTTGAACACTATTGAATTTAGTATTTGCTTGTAGCGTGTTGTGAAGATGAATAAGACGGAGGACGATGAGTTAGAAGGAGACGCCCTAACAGAAGAGGAACTTCGTCAAGTGACAGGTAATCTATCTCATCTGCTCCCCCAATCAGTCGAAGGTGGTAGGTAATTCATTCATTTGACAACACCCTGTCATCGATACAGCAGACATGTCATCTTTGATTTGTTGCATTATTACAGAGGATGATTTTTATGAGAAGCTGGCTAGCAGTATTGCTCCAGAGATCTACGGCCATGAAGATGTGAAGAAGGCACTATTACTACTATTGGTTGGGGGCGTCGACAAAACCCCAAACGGCATGAAGATCCGAGGTGACTGACCCTCAATGCCATCCACTGCTTACCGAGTGATAGCATGTAGAATTTATTGTCGTGATAAGCTTGTTAAGAATTGATTTATCCTTGTTGCTTACACATAATTACTTACCAGTTAGCTGTCCAGGTACAGACTGATGGTGTTCAAGATATTTGTTTCGACATATTTTATAAGGGGGTTTTAAGTGGATAATTGGCCAATTCATGTAAGCAGATATTATACGACAGCTGAAATAACCTGTTTATTTCCCACCACTAACTTATAATAGTTGGGTTTATTCTGGGCTATAAATCTTGTTGTATGATTGGTGCTGATCTAATTTTAAAGATTCTCAATCCACTTTTCTCTGCCAATTGCTGAAAATAAGTTGTCTTTGCACTGATTGACCTGATGTGGTTGCAGGAAACATCAACGTTTGTTTGATGGGAGACCCTGGCGTGGCCAAGTCGCAGCTGCTGGGATACATCGACCGACTGGCCCCTCGCAGTAAGTCCTGTCATTCACAGCCATTGTGTCTAGTAGAAATACGTAGGTGATAGAAATTAGGAATGATGCACTGAAAATGTGTGGTTGGATTGTAATGAAGCTATATAGAATCCACCAGTGGATTCAAGGGCAAGAATATCATATCTGGTAAATGCTTGGTCCTTGATTGTAAGCTCATCTGTATATTGGACCTAAAAATTAGTGGTTGGCAATCTTATGTGGGCGATTGAGAGGGTAAATGAGTGGAGGTCCCATCTAATGTTGACACATGCCTCAACTTAGACGACCGTCCATGTTGAGCTCTATTGTTAAACTAACGAGTCTAACATATCACCAGGTTCCACATCACTTTGTTGAAAACTCATTGTTTTGTTTCTTTGTATCAGGTCAGTACACGACCGGCCGTGGTTCGTCAGGGGTTGGTCTGACAGCAGCTGTCATGAAGGACTCTCTCACTGGCGAAATGACACTCGAGGGGGGTGCACTGGTGCTGGCAGATCAGGGAGTCTGTTGTATCGACGAGTTTGATAAGATGATGGACGGTGACCGTACTGCTATACACGAGGTCATGGAGCAACAGACCATCTCCATAGCCAAGGTCAGTTTCAGCAGCTGAGGGACTGGTATAAGTAAAGCCCGAGTTTACATCTTATGTAAGTTATTTACCTTAGGTCAGAGTTCATGTGATTGGTTGATAGCTAATGTAATTATGCAGTTATATAGTCAAGGTCTATATCCCTGGTTTTCCAAGCTGTGTATTCCAATGGATAACATTATGATGTTACAGGCTGGCATTATGACTAGTCTTAATGCTCGTGTGTCTATCCTGGCTGCGGCCAATCCCGCCTACGGCAGATACAACCCCAAGAAGTCTGTTGAACAGAATATCCAGCTACCTGCTGCATTGCTATCCAGATTTGATCTCCTATGGCTGATCCAGGACAAGCCGGATAGGGAAAACGATCTCCGGTAGGTCGCGGTATGCTTAAAGACCAGCTGTACTAACAGATGGCTCTTCATTTAGACGGTGTTTATCATATCAAATGCACATGTTTAATTGGCATTGCATAATGTTGCAATAAATATTACATATCTGGGTGCATTCAGCTTGGCTCAGCACATAACCTATGTCCATCAACACAACGTCCAGCCCCCCTCCCACTTCACGCCACTAGACATGAAACTCATGAGGTAGGTCAGCCAGCCGTTGTCTACAAAGTGCATCTTATTGAAGCTGTGCTATAGATTGTCTTGGTGTTGAAAGTGACAACAAAGCCACAATGTTATCCCACTATAGTGTTTGACTGCTATATCCTCCTGTGACAGACGCTACATCGCACTATGTAAGACAAAGGATCCTGTCATCCCCCAGTCCCTCACGGACTACATCACCGGAGCGTACGTGGAGATGAGGAAGGAAGCACGAAACAATAAGGATATGACCTTCACCTCTGCCAGGACCCTGCTGGCCATTCTGCGTCTCTCCACCGCTCTGGTGAGTCTGCATTATGGAACTGTTGCTTGTTTATTTGCTTTTAATGAGATGAACCTTATTTTGTATGTTTTTAGCTCTGGTCTTGAGTAGAGCCGTCTGTTCGTAAACTTTTGTAGCACATTTTCTTGTTAAGCATGGACCCTTTGGATGTTGATGGATCCTTGCATACTGAAACTTATAAGAGAAAAACTTGTTAAAAAAAATATCTTTTCCTATTTAAACCCAATGGTGAATGACATTTGATGGCATGTTTTCTTAAAGATTTATGCCCCATATAACACATTGACCCATCTGATGTATTTTAAAAATAAAGTCAAAAAGAAGCAGAGCTTAAAGGCCTATGGGCCTCTTGTTCGATCACATATTGTGATGTGTTGCTTTGTGATGTGTGTTTGTGTTATGTTGCGACGCCTTATTATAAATTATGTGAATGCATCACATAATTCTTTTTTCATTTCTGGGTTGTTTTGATGTATAATTTGAGGTTGTACTGTTGACAAGCTATATCTTGTTGTCATGGTGTTGCTAAGCTTCATCAAGTCTCCTCTGTGTTACAAAGTTACATCATGTTTTGGTGTTGCTAAGCTGCATCTCTTGTTGGTTGTGTTGCTAGGCCCGTTTGAGGTTGGTGGAGACTGTTGAGAAGGAGGATGTGAATGAAGCCATGCGTCTGATGGAGATGTCCAAAGACTCGCTCAACACCTCCCACACACAAAACAGGTAACGTAGTGTAACAAGGAGCTTCATTGTCTGTCTTTAGACATGGTTTAGCGTCTCCTTCATTGGCTAGGTAAAATGCTTCAAGCTATTTGCACCTATTTGAAACATTTATTTGGATGTTAGTTGTTATGGTGAATAACTTGCAAGTGGTTTTTGTGTGGTGCTGTGCAAATTTCACAACCATCCTCATTCCTCATGGTTGCAATGACATAAGTGTCTTTGAAAGGATATTTAACCCAACAGCTTTTCCTTGTCAATATAGGGTTCAATCTGTGACTGACCAACTCTTCCAAGCCATCAAAGACATGGCATCAGACATGGGCAGTCGTACTATCAAGATGACAGATATCATGGAGCGATGCTCTGCTAAAGGATTCAAACCGGACCACATTGATGCCTGCATTGAAGAATACGAGGAGCTTAACGTATGGCAAGTCAACCAGCGTCGAGAGAAACTCACTTTCTTGTGAAAAAACCCTGAAGATTAATTCCAAGGACAACATTTTTCATAAGCTCAGAGAGATTGCTTTTTCAGCTGCTTTGGTTTCTTGCTAAATTATAACTAAATGAGAGGATTTTTTATTCTGGGATCTGTTCTTTGAAATTCCTTGATTAATTAATGTTCAGTATCAGGAGGAAATAGTAGCTTGACAAATAGTATGTATTGTATATATAGACACATGTTCTAAACCTAATGTGTTCACTGTATTTTATTTTTTTAGAAATATATATTTTTGTCATTTCCATTCTTTTTTATTTGCATGCGAACACTAACTCACACAACTGCTTGTCCAGCCGGACAAGTAGACAGAATTTTTACTTGCCCGGCAGCAAAATTGACTTGCGCAAAACAATCCCGGGAAAACGTTGGGCAACCGTGCGGAAATCTCTGCTTATAAGACAAGAGCGTGCACATGCCCCAGACATTCGGGCAATAGCCAATGTTCAGGCCTTGCGATTACTCCTTTTGACGGGGTTAAACTGGATTAAGCTATTTCCTACACAAATTTTGTAGATACTAAATAATGCAACCGTAGCTTGGTGTATACTGGGTGGTATTTTAGTACCATCATCAAAGCTAATACTGGGGTTGTTTTGGGTTAACGTATAGAAAGTTATTCTTGATTAATCAAGTTAATTTTTGGCCAAAATTAGTTTCCATTACTTGCAAAATGTATCCTCCTTTTTAGACAGTACTGAAAGTTGCACTTGTATTGCATTTTTTAAAAAAGTCAGCTTCAACCTAGATTTTTGAGGTATGCAAATTGTGGAAATATTAAATCCTGAAGGTACTTGTGTCAACTGTCATCAGTGACTGCATCGGTCACTTCCGGTTCCAAACGCTCCAAAAGTTATTTGAAAAAGTTGCTTATTTATTTCGGCATGTCTTCATTGCTTTAGTCTTTACACTTGCTGATACTCTCTGGTAATTTTTTTAAATTCTCAAGTAATCCTATTATCGTCAAATCGTTTAAAAAAGGTTTTTGAACAAATACATGAAGTTGATAATACTTTTGGTTTCCTCATAAACCAAGATCAAAGGAAAGTGGTGGCACGGAAATAAGGGAGGGAAGTGTTCACCAGTCACCTGCACTGCAGGTGCTTTACCACCCATTGTAAATTCCAGTGCCAACTTCAGTATTAATTAGCTATATTGTGCTTTCCAGTATAAGGATAAAGATGATGGAAACAAATGAGTTGGCCATAAAGATGTTGCCTCTTATGATGCAGGAGATGAACATTCACGTGATGATGATTTTTCAGACGATTATAGTGAAGAGGATTGAAAAGACATTTTGCAAAGTTCGTACATTTCTAATATACCCCTTGTCTTACTATGCCTCCAGTATTGAAGCACCACCACATCCAAGCATTAACAAGTGAATGATTATAAATATGTATGTGGGGTTGGGATGCGAATTCCTCATTCAGTAACTGTAAGCTTTTTTAAATCATCAAATAAGGCCCCTAATGAGAAGTTAACTGAACTAACCCAAGAGATCAGTCACTTCTTTCACAGGACCTCAACGTTCTATGGTGAAAGATGATAGAAGTACACAATCACAGTGATCAATGCATTTAACTATTGTTTATATCGTTAAATTTGTCACTGAATACACATGCTACTTTGGACTGAACCATTTAGACAGCTGGAAACAGAGAAACAGCAAATGCATGGAACCCATTTCCCAGAATTATATCCATGAAATGGATTGCATGCTTCCTCATTCAGTTATACCACACACAATAGCAAGGAATTCTTACCACCAAAAAAACCCAAAACACAACAAAATCAGTGACATATGTCATTTATAGAAAGTACATGGTATGCCAATGGTTCAGATATCTGTATCAACAAGAGTACTTCATTGCTGAAACTCTAAAAGAAAAGAAACTTCTCATATGTTCCACACATACATAGGGGACACAGAAGAACACATATTTTGTGACTCGAGACTTAATCACACCAGGAAAGTACACAGCTCTGTCATACCCTAGGAATGCCTTGAGGATATCCTCTGCTAGGGCTCTGACACCGGTCGGCAATGCTGCCAGTTCAGAAGTCATAGTAGTCGATGAATGTTAAAAACATAAACGTATGGTATCTCTAATCACTCTCCTCATTCGATTTCTTCTCTTTCTTCTTCTTCTTCTTTTTCTTCTCTGATGAAGCCTGGACACAAAAATTGAAAATATAACCTGAGAAATGTCTATAAAGACTACAAATCATGCTTTAAAAAGAGACATGGAACTGTATGGATACAGTAGGAACTCAAATCGCATCAAGGAAAGTAAAGTCCATGACAGCCAGCTGAAGATTTGGAGTCTGCACCCCCCCCCCCCCCCCCCCCCCCAACCACATTATACTTTAACATACCAATCCTCTTTAATCGTATCCTGGAAGATGAAATTGATTATGTAATTTGCCACGTGAAAGATAGCAACAGCCTCAAATAACCCATCTGCTGTTGTATGTTGTAATACAGCCCCAGTGAAACGCAACTAGAGCGAAGGCCAACTGACTTCCGTCACAGGGGCAGCCTCCTCCTCTTCCTCCTCAGCCTTCTTCTTTTTCTTCTTCTTTTTCTTCTTTTCAGAAGCGTCCCCAGATGGTGTTGCTGGGGTTGAGGGGGCATTCTCTTCACAAGAACTGTCGCTGCTCTCATGCTTCCTCTGTAAACAAAACACATTCAATTTGACAAGCACCAAAATAAGTACAATCACATTGATTTACTCTACATCACGATACATTAGGCACAGCACTTCATCAGAGGATACCTTGACGGGCTCAATGATTTCTTGTTTTACTGTGGGTGTAGCAGATGTGTCCATACCATTACTGCCTCTTGCACTGCACACATTAAGTAACAGATATGTTTACCACTAATGACAGATACATGACCTTTTATATATATATATATATATATATATATATATATATATATATATATATATATATATATATATATATATATATATATATATATATATATATAAGGTGTGTGTACATACACAGGTATATTAACCTACATATACCAAAAAGGTTTTATTTTTCTATGCTGTACCTGAAGTCTTTGTAGGATTTGAGCCAATCCTTTGGCGTACTGTCATTTGCCTTGCCATGCTTATCCAACAAGCCATCCTTGATCATTTGCTTTTTGCGACTTGCCTATAAATATAAAGTTTGGAAACTGAAGTGAGTACAAAAATTACCTAAGCCTATTCAAACAAACTCTCGTTTCAAAACCCCAATACAGAGACAGTAAAATCATCTCCTACAATTGTCTGAAATGAACGGAGCAACCACTACTACTATTACTACTACAACCACTACTACTATTACTACTACAACTACTACTCAAGAAATTGAGCTGATGCCGCCCGACTCACCACAGGTCCAAGTCCCCATTTACGAGGGTAAGTGTCCCGCTCCATGATAACACGCTTGATTTTGGCCACCTGTCCGTGATCGCATGTTGCCATGACAGCGGTTGTCATCTGAGCTATAGCTGTCAACCAAATCAAGTTTATCACAAGAACAATTATGATGCTTGTTTATTGTGCAGTCAGTACAATTTCCTGACATTCTCATTTCAATGACTCTCTCTCACCCAGGGCAACAGCTTCCCCCTTTGTTGTAACTATGACAATCTGCTCATCCACCTCAATCCCATCATCGTAGCGTAAAACACCAGGCAACATGATCTTAGCACCATAACAGACCGCATTCACCTGCAAACCAAGCAATGTATGATATCAAACAACAGTGATATAATTGTAAGAGCCATTGACTTTGCTCCATATGCAGCAAACCACATCATTGCTCCCTTGCCCTACACTTAAACACTTTATATTCAACCATCAGTGAACTACACCAAAATAATAATTCTGAGTGTTTTCGTAACTCACAGCTGTGTCCTTCATGATGATGCGTTTGTGGGATGTAAGCAGTGCCTCTAGTGGCTTGATGACGCGACGGAGATAGGATTCGTCTTTGTGGTGGTCGTACGTCCACTGAGCATCCAGAACATCATGCATCGTCATCATGCCCTCCTGTAATAAGTTCATACATTATGATTAATACAGAGAAAACATCATAGAGAACCTGTGAAGGATGTCCTATTTGCATAGGGCTCGACAATCATCAATATACTGCAAAATCTTGAGTATAAGATGCACCGCACCCCACCCTATTTATAGCATTAGAGTTTTGGTAACATTTTCATTACTGAAAAATACTTGATAAATGAACCACAACAAGGATTCAACTATCCATTCGACTCACTGTTTCTGACTGTATACCAGAACGAACTCTCCTCAACTCTTGCATTTGACCTCCGACTCCAAGCAGGAGTCCCAAGTGAACACACAGAGTTCGGATGTATGTACCTGCTTCACAGCTCACCCAAAGAATACCTGCCAAGAAATGAATAAGACCCACTTTATTATACAAGATTATCAAAAACAGTCAAACCAAAGATAATTATGATAAAACATTCAAGTCCAATTACATCTACTTAATGAAAATCAAACATAAAATATTGATCATCAATTCATCCATTGCATTATCATATTGTTCAACTGACTCACTCTGCTCTCATACAGGAATTAATAAGAAATACCTTCAACAGTACAATTTTCATCAAATATCAGCATTAAAAAAATGAGGTATCAAATGTTGATAATATATCCCCCTCAACTCTCCATCAGCTCTGTCCACTAACCTAGGTTGCGCTCTTTGTCATATTCGATCATTTTGCTTTCGTAGATCGTTCTGACTCTGAGTTGTCGTTTGACAGCAGATATGAGGGGTGGTCGTTGAAACAAGGCTCCACGCAAAGTCTCGATGCCCTGTTGACAGTGACAAATGCTGTTGATGAAAGTCTCCAAATTGAGTCTAGTCAAGTGAGCTTCTGGGCAGGTGAAATGGGAAACTTATATCACAAAACAAATTGGTTGATACTTACAGCTGCTATTTTGCGCACATTATCCACAGCACTGTGCAATTTGAAGACACAGACATACTCTTTGCCAGCACTCTGCTGGGATTTCACCAAGCGAGTGGCTCTTTCTATGCACACGATTAAACATCCTGTCACCTGTGCATCAACACAAAATTTAGATGCAATTCTAAATAAAAAAGGACTATAACAAAATAAAAATAATGGCAAGTTGATGTCGGAGCATTGGCAAGGTCAGGTCAATTGCGATGAGGGCGCTATTAACCTTAGGGTCAAGGGTGCCGCTATGTCCAGTTTTCTCCACACGCAAAATACGCTTGATCCATGCAACCACCTCATGGGAGGAAGGGTTAGCCGGCTTGTCTAAGTTTATAAAGCCACACCTAAACACATAGAAACCACGCTGCTGCTCAACTCTTCTTGATGACAGTTTACTTTTAAGTGTTTTCTTCAAACACAGAACAAGTTAAATATGGTGTTGACACATTTGATTAAACTTACTTGATATAATCTTCAATAGGCCGTTTAAGTGGTGAACATCCTGATGGTATGGGTGTGTAATGTGCGGTACGAACGTTCAATTTGTCAAAATTCTGGAAAAAAATTAACAGCGTGGTTAAGACTTGACTGGGTTTGAATGCCCCAAGATAAGTTCAAGATTCTTATTAGAGCAAATTACAAAACCTATGATGATTGTCAGTATATAAAGAGCATTAAATCAAATACGGTCAGCTTAAAATATTTTGTAAGAGGCAGCAGGTCCAGTATTGCGAGTACTTTAGAACATTTACAAATCATACTTTAAGCAACAATGGCCACTGAGATGTGTCAAGTTTCTCTGCTTTACTAGATGGTTGAAGGAAGAAATTTTCCGATTGCTGGACATCCTGTTGAAAACCATACATATAATGTACAAAATTATTGATAATAAGCTAGTTTGTACAGTTACCATATCGAATGAAATAGTTACTGTGAAAAGACTGACCCCAACATTAATACTCTTCTTTTTCGACTTTTTGGGTGAACCTGAAAAGAACATAGCGAATCTTGACGCAGACGAAAATCAGGATAACAATTAAATTAAGGATTCATCAATTTGGGAAAAATGTATTCAGACGGTTGTGTGTTTATTCATTTATATATACGAACACTGCCTGAGTTAGCCTCAAACTTTCCTGTCGAGCCTATTCAAGGCATAGGGATTCGTATCAGAAGGTAGGTTGAAGATAGAAAGATATATATTTATTGACCTAGGACCCCGACAGATGGTAGAACGAAGAGAGAAAGTTTTATATAATTGATCTAATGACCCTGGTACTACTAAAAAAAGGGAGACAACAATCGGACGCATCCCCGGTGAAAAACTTCCGAAAATTACTCCCAACCCCATGGCATCTCTCTCCAAACAACTCGATCCGGTGGGAAAACGTTTGGAGTAATTTTCGGAAGTTTTTCACCAGGGATGCGTCCGATCGTTATCTCCCTTGTTTTTTTTAGTAGTACCGAGGTCATTAGATTGCTTATATAAAACTTTCTCTCTTCGTACTACCATCTGTCGGGGTCATAGATCGATAAATATATCTTTCTATCTTCAACCTACCATCTGATACAGTGATATGAATCCCTGTGATTCAAGGCGGGCTACTATTTCGCTGCATTTATCTCTTGCAAGGTAAGACAGGACGACAGCATTTACAAAATGAATCATAACTCACATACGATCGTACGTTCGATTTCACAAATTTGCATGAAGTTAAATGGCAGTAAGTAAATCAAACAGAGTGTCTCTTACCTTCCATTTCAGTCGTTTTCAAAACACGTGTAGTAGTTAACGGAAGTCAACCAAATAATGTTCCGCCTCAAGTCACCAAACAAGTATCTTCTTCGCGCGCTTGATCACGCGTATTCACGTTTAGGTGAAAAAAGCAACAATTGAGATGATGATTATATGGTATGATGCTAGTTTAAGAATAACATTGATACAAATTATTAATTCATCAGCTTATCAAGCCCTGGCTTTTCGTACGTATCTCGTTCATCAGGTTTATATTGACTCGACATGAGGTCTCCCATTCTTTCACACACACACACACACACACATGCGAGCATTGTGCCGAGGGCGCCACTATCGCTGCGCCGGGCAACGAATCCGCCATTTTGTTCGGGGTGGAAGCAAACGGAGATGCTGACGTTCTCTACGTGCTTGATTAACAGTATGTAGTGGATATGATGTAATCCGTGTAGAATCAGATTAAAGTTGGAAGTCCTGTGATATCCCACGCGTTGTTTTCTTATTTGTCCATCTGTGATAACAATTTAAGCCATAGGTGCAATTAAGGCCCAATTTACAGGCAGTATTTGTTTTCCTGGATGGAACTCTGGTTTATAATTTGTTCATAATGTAAATACTCTGTGATCTAAATACATACACCTGACAAATGGTGATGAATTAATGATCAGTAATATACTCAATTGGTCTGAGGTTCTTGAGTATTGTGGTTATACAATAAAGAAAATGTCAAACACTTTCTGATTTGTCTTCCTTGATTGTTCAGTTCCATGCTTCTTAAAAAAAACTTCAATTTTTTTTATCTGTTTAGAGCAATATCCATTTAATTTCAATTTTTATTCAGATGTTGCATCAACATTAAGAAATTCATATAGCAAAATAAGAAATATAATGCCAGTCACTGTCTCTTCTGTCGTTTTCTCTTTGTGTTGTTTGATTTCCAGTTCCCCTTTCATTCCTCATTCCAAGAGCAGAGCGGATCAGTACAGGCAGACTCTCTATAGTTCCACCTCCTCTTACTATCATCTGAAACTTATAGAGAAATGCTCCAATGTTGGAACACGATTCACCAAGTCTATGAAACACGCATACACGCATAACTCAACATATCGTAGTATTGTGATATACTACAAATCATCAATGTTGTTTCCTTAACAAATATATCCCAGTGATTTTTCAAATAAATAAAATGGCCTCTACTGAGTACCTCCTGTTAATGTAGTATCCACAATAATGAAATGATAGATAAGCCATTAATTGTCAAATACAGATATCCCATAAGCCATTTTTCCATTATAGTGAATCGGTTAAAATCAGTGTCTACGTTCCAAGCTTTGCGGTCACAGTGAGTAGTAAACACTTCTCCACGCCGTGTAATGACAGCCCACTGATGGTGAGGCTGCTCATTGACACGAAAGGAGAGCGTCACATCAGCTCTCAGTGCAGAAAGGTTGATGTCACTAGGGTTCATATGTTTGACTGTCTGCACCCACCCAGATTCCAGTAGCTTGTAGGAGGCGACAGCTTTGTAGCTTTACTGCTTCTCTGCTGTGGACACATAACATAACACATTTATTTGAACTTCAATGACGATCGGCGATACAAACAAGTTCATTATTATTGTCACAAGGCAATACCAATGGATCTAATGCATATCAGGGCGGACATGCCACACTCCAGAATATCGGTCTCTTTATGACTTATTTCCTATTTTGAAAGAAAATCAGGCTTACAATGAAATAACAATATTAGGGAATGGCAGTAGTTACCTGGTGTTTCAATAAATTCTAAGGGTCGTTTATCTAAATATCTGCGGGCAGTCTGTAAGGACAATCTGACAACCCACAGAGCTCTTGCTTGCGCTTATAACGATCTAGAGTACTTCCTTCAGGTCCAGAGATATAATCCGCCGACATTGTTATCAAATATATCAATAAAATTGGAGTAAACTGAGTATGTCTCTTCGTACTACATTCTATCGCTGTTTAGACTTCCACCTCCGACAAAATGGCAGGTTTCGCGCGTTGCGTTGTGGGTAGCGAGTGATGTCACTGTGTGTGAATGAATGGGGACCACAGATATGCACTTTAGTCAAATCTATCTTTCAGAGAAATATGAAACCAATTGGGTTTTTTTTAATCTCCTTTTGGTCACTCTGACGTGATGATAGGTATATATAATGCTGTCAAACTTTTCGCGAAGATAGCCCACCACGATATTTGCAAAATACCTTTTATCTATATTTTTCAATTCAAAAGAAAGAAAAAACTTACTTACTTACCAAATTCAATGATGCTTATAAAAATAATATCTGGTGAGATTCCATTTAACAACTACGAATACTTCATAAATATGTATTTGTGCTGTAAATTATATGCTTTCGATTATTTGCATAAATTAACTTTGATAGGCTGAAAAACATTTCCACCAATGCATTTAAAATGTCTGAAACTCTTCAGGGTGAAAGGCCTACCACCGTACAAATCATAACACCATAGACATACAAGAATATATATTTTGTATTATATAAAACAGTGTGTCAAGATAACCACCACCCAATTCTCGATATCGGCTAACTGTCTTCCGCCGGAAGTCACCCCGGAGCAACGATTCGGGGGTGAATACAAGCAGCTGTCAGCGTATTGACACCTTGTTGGTTGCGCGGAAGACACGACGCTTTTAACGTGCGCGTGGCGCTCTTTCGTCAATGACACGGTAAATAGTAGCTGATAACGAAGATCTAAGACAATTTCAATAATCAGAAACGATCTTGAGCATACTTTGATCTGCGAACAAGAACATTTTACGTGTGACAGCTGTAAACTCGGCGATATAAAATCAGCCATGGCTGACAAGCTACAAACCGGCCGATTTGTTTGAAGCTCAACAATCATGGCTTACCAGTATTTGGAAGCACTACCCAACGTGGCACGAAAGAGGTATATACAAAAACTGACCAATACTACACCCAGATCCAGTGTCAAATGTACGTTGCAGGAGCTGAATATGGGGACTTTGTCTACTGGACTCCTGGGGAGTGTGTGATCAGACAGTGATTTTCTTTTGGAGTTGTGTAACAGGATCAGTATGTTTTGGCAGTCAGCAGCCAACCTTTCTGTATATAAGATGTTCCTTTTATAGACTTATGTTGATGTCTTTGACTGTTATATGGTGGATGAGTTGGGCGAATAAAATTTATTCTCAAATTCTATCCTCTTCTTAAATTAATTTGTGCCACTATGAAATTTACAATGTGATGTGACCAACAGCAATCGAATGCAAATTCTGGATGAAGAGAAATGTGAAATATCACAATAGATAGTCTTTAAGTGTGGCATGGACAATAAGAAACCACCAGAACATTTCATAAATGCTTTATTACGATTGTGTATTGAAAACAAAACTGCAAAATGAAAAAGCGTACAGGTAATACCACTACATAATATGTAATTTGAACTATTTCAGTCAATCAAATCACTGTCTCGTACAATAATGCTACCCCCAGCATTTAACAAACAACAAGCCACAGTGACCATCTTGTCCACACTAGAGAGCTCATTATCTTTGGCTTCAGCTTTCAGAGAGTTCACCGACCGGATAGGTAGGGTCCCCTTCAGCAGTTGATATCTGTTTTTTTACACACCCAATGACTCTCTAAATGTGAATATTTCGATCAAAGTGGACAGTCCCAATCCACACTGATATGCAATATGCTGAAAATGCATATCAAGTCTAAGTTTAACCAGAGTGAGGAAGAGCTGGTCTTGAAGAGAGATATACCATCTTTTCTGGTGACTGAATCATCATGATTCACTACAATCTCACTCAGTACCTAAAGACAGAGCACATGGTAAAATATATACATACATCATTGTAGAAGTAGAAATGTTTATACATGTGTGATTGTGTGCAAAAACATTCATTATTATAATAGGCAGATTTAGTACAAAGATTCATTATCATTATTAAGATTCATTATAATTATTGAGTAAGCAGGCAAATTAATACTGCCAAAATCAATTACTTTTATCCAAAAGTATTCACCTGTCTTTTGTTGGATGAATGCTCAATGATTCCTTGTAAAGAACGTTTCTTGGCTTTCTTGTAACGATTCATGCGGTCATGTTGCTTATTGCCATCTTGTCTGTGTGTGAATATAGAGGGTATCCAGTCTGGTTAAAGTGGGTCCTTGTTAACCACCCCTAGAGGAACGAATTATAATGACTTATTATGTTTCTTACCACAAATGGTACAAACGATACAAGGGGAATATAGAATAGCAAAATTGAAATCACAGTTGAATGGAAAGTCCTCATCGACATTACATACAGTAAAAACACATACAAACATGGCGACATGAATGATGAAGTCGTTCAAGCAGAATTAACCGTATTTACTTTAATGTCATCAAATTTGATTAAGAATAAAGTAGTGTGTAACATAAATACCCTACAACAGTGTAGAACCTACCAATGATGAAATGATGTCCACAAAAACCAAGTTCTTAGTTGGTCGCCAAAACGAACCGTCTTCGTTCTGTCGATTCACAGCAATGATCCACTTTTCCCTTCTCTCCGGGTCTTTCGGAAACTTAAAGAGCGACATTCTTTCTTTCATCATGTTGTGGTTAGAACAACCGAATGCACAGCTTTCTTTTCGGCATGTTTTTATCGACGTTAATAACTGCAAACTAAACCGATGTTGATATCGCTGAGTGAAATTAATCCAATACACATTGATTGTTTTCACTGCGCTGCGCGTTGCCCGGGTCGCCGGGAATTCTGGGTGGTGCGAGGTTCCCGGATAACCGAGATCGGCAATAGTAAAGAAACATTGCCCATCATTAAATACCCTTTTTCTAAAGTATTGAAAACAAATGGCATGGAATCCGCCATACTGTGTACTTCGTATCACCCTTTTCAGCTATCATGTACTAGATTATATTGATACGTTCCGTATTATGCGGAAAGTGAAAACTGCCCATCTCAGAACGTTTTGGGGACGATTTGCGTGGAAACCTGTTAGCTGGTAATAAAACAATATGGCGGACAATGAAAGGAAATTTCCAAATTTTACGATTTTCTTCTAATTTACAACATGTACCAGAAGTTGAACATTCTTGCGACTATCTAGAAATTGAAAAGCGTTTGATTGGAAATCCATGACCAAATCTTTTGTTCTGTAGGTACTGTAACGTTTGACATTTGACAGATATTTTGACTCGTTTATTATTCCGCGCCCCCTCGACCCATTCACTCAGTCAGTCAGTTTTGTGGATCAAACGTTTTTTCCTGACTAGTCGTGTGGATATGTCTGTTAACTGTTGGTATTTGATGTGGTCTTCATTTCGAAATGATGACTCGGGTATAAGTTCTACATTTTCGTTAAATGCCAAAACGTCTTCATGTTTGTTGCCCCGCTCGGACGTTGATATATATATATATATATATATACACACACACACACACATATGTGTATATGTATATATATATATATATAAATATATATATATATATATATATATGTATGTATATATATATATATATATATATATATTTATATGTATATATATATATATATATATGTATATATATCATCCTGTACTCTGTAGCGTTCGAAGCCAAAGCAATGGCAAAAATTATATTTCGTGAGTTCATTACTTAACCAGGTCAGGGATCACCGCAGATTGACGTACGTCCCTTAATCGAAGGACGTACCTTGATCAACGTAACTGCTGGGTCAAGAAAGTGACACATCGGTAACTCCCGACACAAAAATGTAATAAGGTTGTACATGTGTCATGGAAACAATTAATCTGCTTAACTAAATGACACATTAGGTACAACAGTGGTGAGAACACCAAAGAAACAAGCCAATGTGACAAACTAACTAAAAGTGTCACACAAGCATCCATAGCAAAAACAAAGGGAAGTCGTTGTCTCTGACAAAGAAGAAATAGCAGAGGAGGAAACGGCTATAAAGTCATAATGAATGCCTCGGGCACAGTCGCGCGTAACGTCATATTTGCCTCTATAAACCGATCGTTGAATTTCCGGAAAGGAGAAAAGACACGAAAAAGAATATGCTTGATACCTCTACAATTATGAGGTTGCTGGTAGTCAGAAATTTAGCTCTGGCTGCAAGATCCTATGCCAGAGTGAGTGTACAACATTGATCATCGCACAAATCTTAAGACTACTCTCAATATGCAAAAAAATTTGTTTTGAAGCCGTTGTTGGCATAGGTTTGTGAAATTGGTGTTGAAGGAAAGAATTATCCCGACCTGTTAACATTAATGATGTGTACTTGCTTATCTATATGGTTAGAGATTCAGGATTTCGTCCCCTATGTTAAACTTTAGGGAGACGTTTCATTCCCTAGTGGGAACCTTCAAGCTGGTCGCTTCATCCCCTATGTTCGTTCCCTGTGTAAACCCCACAGATTTCATATTTTGTATAATGCTGTTTATGTCATTTTTCCCCTCATTTATGGGCTTCAATAAAATCACTATTGTTGTCTTTGGCTATTAATAATGCCTGGATTTCTCTGATTAAAGCCAAGATGTATAATGATATAAAAGATACATGTGAAAAAGAATTACTTTTATTGATAAAAGCACATACTGATAATATACACATACCTATGTAATATAAACATGATGTTGACAATTGAAAACATGCTGCACTGAGAGACGGACAATTAGAAAATGACGAATAAATGAACATTAAAATAGAACAGGTGATTATTTCCTTGGAACTATAATTAATAAAAATCACAAAATGCATTCTATGGAACTGATCCCATCAGAAGGCTGCACTTCTTGAGGAGCTTGCCAGAGGTGATTTCTTTAGCGTCATATTTGTCCAATTTGCTGAAGAGAGCGTCTTGGATGGAACACTGCTTTTTCCTCTGCCATCTTTAAATTTGTTGTCCGATGTTAGTTTGATCTGGATATTGAAGAGGTCAGCTTTTTTTTCAACAAAGACACAAAGACATAAAATATGAGCTGGCCACACGGCCTGCACGCTGATTCAGCCTGTTGCAGTCGTTATTGGTACGGACGGCCTTCATGTACATGGGCCAAGATGATGGTGGAAAGACTGTACCATTTGCTGTACATTTAGCTAACTTGCTACAAACACTACAATCAACAATGTCACCTCTCTGTCTCTTTTGGTGTAGCTAAACCCCGAACTAATTTGCATTTTGCCTCGTTTTGTGACACCCTCAACAACATGGAAAGTTGATTCGGCTGCTAGGCCATCCGTAGCTTTGTCAGATGGAAGCTCAGCATCTGATTTACCATGCTGGATATTGATTATCTGGTGATAATAATGAGAGCCTGCATAATACAGAAACACAGAGGTCAAGTATACGACCCAGGATGAATGATCCCCTGTGAGGGATAGACCTTTATACAGCCGACCAAGCCCATAATTGCAATATTCTTTTACTAAAAATAACATCAACTTCTTTCAATTTCCAAGATGAATCTGCTAATTGCATTGTACTTGCTTTGAACATCAAGTCGTAGAACCATGTGGTAGTGATCCAGATGAGGTTTGGGCACTTGAGTATAAATACTAGAGTACGTCAGGGACGATCAGTGATACATGGTGACGTGTCAAACACCGTAATACAATAGTACTTATGTTAGGTTAGGGCGTCATGAACCAACGGTCACAGAGCGCTGCACACGTGACACTTGCTGTGTTGTGAGATTTTTATGATAATATTTTATAAATATTTCTTATGGAAGGAAACATTGAAAATGCTGACTTAGCTGTAAGCACATTTGGACTGTTCTATGAAGTGCAAATTCTACTTGATAAAAGCCATTGATATTTGTATTGTTAAGTTATTCATTTTGCATTATATGTTTAACAAATAAGAATTGTTCACGCATAAAGGAAGAGGTGTGGTAGGTTGGGCGGCGTCATGTTATACAGAGTCACTATGGACAAACAATCGTTTTCACATAATTATATGTTACAGAAAACACCATTTTAAATGGGCAATAGCGATTTCACATATGTCATATGTCATATCATCCTGCATCCTCAGGTGATAGCAGGAGCATGCCATCTTGCCGTGGCCCATTACACTGCGGTGACGATAAAGAGGATTTCACTATGGCCTATATGATGGTATTCTATTTACATTATATAAAGCATAGTTATATTATCTGACAATAGATACCTGTCATGTATGCGGTGGCAAAGGTAAAAGGTTTTCATGTAAATGTTGCAAATGCTATGGTATTTAATTTGATTAAACCAAAATAAAAGAAATTCAAACAGCATACATCTTTTTTCTCGATTAATAAAGAAAGAAAGAAGACTGTCACATGTGTGTGCGGTAAATACAAATTTGACCTCTGAACTATCACACCCCTCTCCAGCCCAGAGTTGAGGAACAAAAAGTCTTCCTGCTAGAGGACTTTGAGCTAGGGGACAAAACATCTGGGATGAAACGTCTGGCATTCGACAAAATGACTCGTACTTACTTGATAAAATTCAGAAAGTAATAGTTCGCTTGTGGAGAACATTGTCGGCATATGCGCTCAGCAACCGTCCTTGTCGTCCAAAACAAACATGGCGCCAAGATGTGTAGGGTATCGTGCATGATTGTAACTGATATTTTGCATAGTGTTGGCTTCAATCGTTGCAGTCATGAATTGAATATGGGGTGTGTACTGTAGTATAGCAAGATGAACTGTCTCACATCATCACTTCATTTCAAACTTGCTTGGTCAATGTGTTATCCATGGACTCTGTCTTGGGTAAATAATTGATCAGAGTTGTACGTGTTAAATGTTTGCCAGTTGTAGGAAATATTTTGTTTGGTATTTAAAACAGTTGTCAGTTTATCCCAAACATCTTTCACCGAAGGGTCAGTATCGTCCATTTGGTGCAGAAATTGATGTGGTCAGTACTTTGAGGCAGACAATCAAAGTTGTTTGTTCATTTGTCTGGGCTTTGCTCAACTGATTAAGAAATTACAAGAAACATAGCTGTTCACATTTTGTTTAGTGATCAAAGAAAACATTGCATTTGAGCAAAAGACAGAAACCGACACTCCATTCACCAGGCAATTCAACATTTTTAATGACCAGAAAATCCTAGAGACCAATAGTGAAATATTCGTTACTTTTGTTCCCGGACTGTTGTCTGGAACCTCTTATTAATGTACATACATTTTTTTTACATTTTTGTCTGTGATTTCATGTATATCAGAAAATTTCATGTTTTTTTCTGAATTTCTGTTTTACAGATATTGAGTATACCTTGGGCAAGAAACGGATATGTGTGAGAGTGTCTGGCCGAAGCTCCTGGACTTGTCTCATGACAAGTGCAGGAGAATTCTACGCAACCTTGAGTTGGAGGCTTATTCCTCGGTCATCAGTGCATTTAGAGCACAAGGAGACCTCAACAAAGACAAGAAATCTGTTCTTACTAATTTACAGCAGATTCTAAGGTCTGCATTGTATTTTGAACATAAATATTTTGGCATTGAAAATCTGGGCTCACTCTGGGATGAATTTTAATTGTCAAAAATTGCTAAAGTGAATCAATTTAGTTTAGCATTTTTAGATTTTGTTAAGGCACACGATAACTTACCAAGCAGGTCCACTACAGATAGACCTGAGATTCTTTCTCTACTGTGTGGACGTGGTATACTCTGTATTATTACTAGGCAATCATTTACTCACAAAATGATCTACACCATACCAATTATGATATAATACAAATCTGACTAAGTAGAGTAGGATCTAGATGCGATTGAAGATAATCTCATTGGTGAAAAGAGCTTATTCCTACACATTAAAAGATTGTATTTTCCTGTTTGATCACACGAGTGTAAGGTCAAGGTGACAGTAAGTTCAGAACCTTGGGGAACAAGGGATTTGAAGGATTCGCAGCAATGATTTATCAATTACAGCAGGTTGTGCGTACGTGCAATCACAAATTACCTCAGGCTTATTCAAAAGCTCAAATTAATCCTAGCATACAAGCAAGGCTATTGTGTTGATTTTTGAAAGACGAAAGCCTCTGCAGCAGCAGGTTTAATCAACTTGGGAACCGAACCTCATGTGTCAGCTTCATTCGGCAGAAATCATGGTACTCGACCCCCTCACACTTATTTCTTTTTTATTACTTTTTTCAATCTTCTGCAGCTGCGATACCAAAACCTGGTCACATTCTATCTGGGTCACTGACTTACATTGCACTGAGTGCTGACTGCTCAATGTGCCGTTCTCCCAGCTGAATAGCATAGAACCATTCTTACATCACCACCAGCCCATAGGACCATGCTTACATCACCACCAGCCCATAGAACCATGCTTACCATCACCACCAGCCCATAGAACCATGCTTACCATCACCACCAGCCCATAGAACCATGCTTACATCACCATCAGCCCATAGAACCATGCTTACCATCACCACTAGCCCATTGAACCATGCTTACATCACCACCAGCCCATAGAACCATGCTTACCATCACAACCAGCCCATAGATTTGCGAATCATCTTTTTCTTAAGCCAATTAGAATGCTGATTCGCTACTCATGAAAATGCAACTAGAGTGAGCCCAGAATATGTTGCCTTATGAAATACTACCTCTTGTATTTGAAGAGATCCTGCTATGTGGACTGATTTCAGTATATCAGCTGAGAGACACCGTGCTGAGGTTAGAAGGGCCACAAATGATGAAAGGCTCACCACAGTCGCTGATAAGTATGTTTGTCGTTTTTCTGAAACTGATTGTACTCAAAATCAAGAGCTTTCCCCAGGATGTCTGTGTAATTTATTAAACTGTTGGCATTCTGGTCAGCCGACCAAGTCTTTCAATAGTATTATGCTCCACATCCCGATCTGGGCAACGGCTTTGTGCCAAGTTAGCGCTGTCACTTGAGTGGACTTGTCCAAGCATCACAATCATCCTCACCCATCACCGTTGCGATATCACCTTGTTGTTGTAAGTGACGTAAAATTCCAATTTTACCATTTCCATTACCTAACTCTCCAAGCACAACAACCACCCTGATCCATCACTTTCAAGATATCACCTCATTGTTAAAAGTTTTGCTAATTTTGTTTTGTATTTCTCAATGCCAGGTCCAAATATAGAAATTTTTTTGCTTTTTGTCTAGTTACTAAATTGACTCTATTGTAATCGTTTCAAAGTATTGGGAACCCCTTAGCATTGATAATTTATCCATGTCATTGCTGCGATCATGCAGATGTCTATATTTGTGTTATAATTGACACCCTGTCAAAATTCCTTAACAACAGTCTTACAAACAGCAGGAGACATGATAATAATTATGATGAATAGTTTATTGTTCATAAATATTCCATTTTAATAATGATATTTGTTGCAAACAACAAGAATGATACATATACTGATGTATCATGTTCACATACAATTAGTGGTATAAGAAAAGGTGCAGGTTATGATTTGATAATTAGAAGTAAAGCATTGTTAGCAGTTGCCAATGCTTATATATTGATTATAATTCAATCATATCGGATTAAAATGCTATGTCAGTCTATATTCATTATATGTGCATGGATCCAATAGAACCAAATGAACAAGCATGGTTTTAGTACATGGTTCCATAGTTTTACTCGTCTATATCTCGTATTATTGTAAGCTGTTTGTGATTTACAGAGTTGTACAATCAATGAATGAGCTATTTTAGTTACAATGGCATCATCGTCTACTCCACCTGTGAATATACCAGAGAATGCAATTGGCAAATTTTCTATATAAAATTTGCACATGAAGATTATAACACAACATTCATACACCTGCTTAATCCTCAGAATATAAAGTGATGTGTACTAACTCTATATATTTATTTGCAGCAGAACCCCACACTTCAACTCAATAGGAAACAAACAGATAAATAAATGAGAAGTATAATATTACAAGAATAGCTATTTTTTTATACTATCTTTAGCCTTGCATAAGATACCAGGGTTTTTGGATATGTTCATCTTGATATATTTATAGATATCATATCCAAAAATAGCAGGGAATAGGTCCAGGAGGTATTTTTCACAGCAGAATTGTTATGATTTTTAATGGAATACACCTGAATGTTATATTTTGTCATTTTGATGCTGGCAAATTATTTGTATAGCATCTATGTTATCAGTTAAAGTGATTTTTGACAGCATCTCTGGAGCCGATGTCAGCTCAGAATGGATGGTGGAAGGCAGGAGACTGGTCCCATTAATGCCAAGGCTAGTCCCTCAAACTGTCTTCACATCCACTGCCAATGCTGCAGCCAATTTCCAGGCTGAGAAAAATCTTTCTATGCCTCCTCCCGCCAGTACTGGTAATATAGAAGGTAAAAAATTGTTCTTAAATAAAAAAACACAAATCTGAAATCTGTTTTGTTGGGTATAGTGATAGGTGTAGAATTGAGAGAGAATTTATTTATATCATACGATATTGTGATAAATGGATAATCTGAAAATATGAGGACCATGATGTGCAAGCCAAATTCTGAAGTCGCAACCATATAATAAAGTGCAGGGATGAATATTGTTCTTGAATATTGTATTGTGAGGGTATAAGACTGCAAATAATAGGCCTTACCTGTGATTATTTTGTGAAATTCTGACTGACACACCTGTGTTGATCATTGTTGCACCTCAGCTCTGTCTATGAAGACAGAAGTGGTGTCCCTGACAACCCCTGCTGCTGTCAAACACACTAGACCTGCAAGTCCCACATCAAATGTTGTGGTACTCCCTAGTGGCACCTCTATACATATAAAAGGTAAACGACACTTCATTGTACACCCATATCTGGCACAATGTGATCAATATTTCTTCTGTACCTAATTAATCTGTGAGGAGATATTCTAAAAGACACTTTTACTTCGCTAATCAGGAGGAATAAACACCGAGGAGGAGGAGCTAAGCCGTGTAAGGGGCGGGGCTATCCTCCATGCCACGCCTACACCCGTGTCTACACTTCACCAAACCCCTATGCCTGCAATAGCACAGAAACAAAGGAGATACCGCAGTGGATCTGTTGAGAGTCTGGTTGTGACTTCGGCCCGACAAATCCCCGCCGTTACTACTCTCACTGCCAGCACGTCCAAAATTGGATCCACGTCGGGTGCTCCAATAATGGGAACAATTCACCCGGTATGTCTACATATATATCATCCATTTTCCTATTTTATCCAGTAGCTTCAGTTTGTCTTATAATGAAGACATCATTTAAAGAAACAGCAGAACCACGACCATCCTCATCCATAACTGTCATGATACCACTTTTTTGTTTTTTATCTTGGACGAGTAAGAGTTTAATGAGTGGCTATTTCCTCCATATACTGACTGTATATCTGCACTGGTTTCTAGGGAATAGCACATCCTGTATCAGAGTTAAAATCTCTGACCAAAGTGCAATCCAGTACTCCGGCAAAGGTAGCTCCCACGCAGAAAGTTATCATTGTCTCAAGTGCATCACAGCGGCCATCTCAAAGCATAGTACAGAAATCCATCACCGTCCCAATCATGAAAGGGGCTGGCACATCATCAACGGGGGTCACTGTGACAACAGTTGGGAGGTCCCTGCCTCACACTTCAGTCCTTGTTCCTGGTTATCAAGGGAACATGACAACTGTTCCCAGTAGTCATGGCAACATCATCACTATGTCAGCTGGAAACTCTACCAGTTCTGCTTTGCCAGGTTGGTTGGGTACTGTGTGTATGCCTCATCTCATCAATGAATGATCTGATTCTTTTTGGATGCCACTCAAACAATGCTGGCTTTTTGTATTTTGGGTTAGTGATTTAGGAGTTTTAAATTCAAGACTAGTGTTTTGTATTCATGTTTTCGACATTTAATTTCCAGTTGTCATGTAAGGTGGACATGTTTGTTTTAACTCCATTTTGTCAGTGTAAGTTTGTGTTTTGTTTGCAGGTATGGCATGTAGAGATGTGATGTCTGGTAAATATAGTACTTACAGATGTGTGTTATGTGTACCAGGAGGAGTCAGTGTGCAGCACATCTCTAGACCGAGAGCCCCTAAAACAATCACAGCCACTAGAATGAAAAATCCACAGGTACCTTTCTTTATCTTATTGATGGAAAGTTGACAAGCACCCTAATTTTCCATGACCTTATACTGGATAGGGGTGTGCCGCAGGACCTCGAAAATCTGTACCCGTCGTACAAGTCGAGAGGCCGAAAAAACATACCCCACATGTATACTACCTCCATACACTTAAGTGCCCCCCCCCCCCCCCCCCGAATCTATCTTGACTCATCTTCCTATTCATTTTCCTGCTGCTATGAAGTTTCAATTATTTATCCTGCTTGAACGCATCACAATTTAAATCTAATTTTTCTAGAGATTTTCAGGCCAAAAATTTGGTGTGTCATAGCTATGCCAGTTATGGATAGGCCAATTAATCAATATGTTGATTCACTTTGATTGCTCATGATGATGATACTGATGCTTGATGCTTGCCTGGGTCTTTACAGCCCGGACGTGGAGTGATGTTGTCCGGCGTTCAGCAGGGAATACAGCAGACAACCCCTATAGCTTCTGCACCGGGGTTCCAACTGAAAACTTCCACAGTTAAACCTGCTATACATATCAAACAGGAAGGCAGTGAGTACTGAAATTGAAGAAACCATTTAGAAAATATATTCCAGATTGATGTCTGCAATTATGAGTAGAAATGAAAGTTCATGGTCATTGAATGGGAAATTTCCAACTAGAACTAAACCTCTGTTGAAATTTTCCTGGTGATTTCATGTGATTTTGATTCTGTTTTTGTCTGAAACGCGCGTCTGGCTTGTGATACGCACCCTTTTCTCTTTATTTGACGTCATGTACATTGCTGTGGTTTGCGTCCAATGAAAGCACACTGAATGTCTTCTGGATTTAGGGGGCGTCCCACAAATTCAAATTGGCACTACAAAAAGCTATTTTATTGCTTAGCTGCATGATAGTATGTTTACCTAATACATTCAGTTAAAGAGACCTGTTGTGTGTCTGCTTCTCTCGCCCACAGTATGATAAATGGTGCTGCTCAGCGTGAAACAACAAATTGGGGTGTTGCAGAATGTGTGCCCAGCTCATAAAAATCACTCGTCCGGTTGGACAAGTTGACTAGGCAAGTCACTTGTCCAACATGACAAATCACTTGTCCTGGCAAGCGGACGACCATTGGTGTCCAATCCCGACCCATTCCAAGCATTGCATTGGGAGCAGTAGCTAACAACGTATAGCCAAATGTTTCCCTACCCCCGCAGGCACATTCACTTAGGTCACGACCCATCAAGCAGCAGAGCGCACAAGTCTTTCAATACCACGCCATGGGACTGTTGTGCGTAATCGAGGGTTTCCGTTGGAGTCATTTCCATGGTTACACAACAGCAAATACTTCAGTTCATGTGAAAAGAGGTGTAAAACGGAGCGTACGAAAACAAATATGGCGCCGTATCTTTGGAAAATGTTACACTGACCAATGAGAGACAATGACTCAAAAGTACCCGAGAGTGACTGAGAGACACCGCTTCTCATTGGAGCATCCCAAATCTGGGATGCTAGTCCAGTTCAAGAAGTCTTCCTAGCCTAGACTCTTGGCAATACTATTGAATATCATTAACATGTGAACAGGGCCCGCAGCCAAGGGGCTAGGGGATCTTGACTAGCTGCTTGTTATATACAGATTATATATCAAGTCCCTCCAAGAATGAGAAATGGGTGGGGACTGTTTATCTCAGCAAAATTTGTCTTAAAATATAGTAATCAGAGGACATATCTGTATGTTCAGGCATGAAGATTATCACCCAAGGGATGCTTAGCTCGGCCAATAAGATCCTGCCTAAGCCAGCCACTGCAACCGCAGGCTCCTCAGTTGTCATGGTTACATCTGTGCCTTCTTCTACGGTCACCATGGTAACAAAGTCCAGCCAGGGTGGTATAGGTAGAGCAGCATCTCAATTCTGCTATCTTTTGACAAAATTATTTGATTACAGTCAGTAGTATTATATGATGCCACCTGAGATTATGGTTGTGCCTGTGTTGTTGTTACATGACTATATTGTGGTCACATGATACTCATAATGTGCGCGTTTCTTGTAGGTCCACACCAGATGGCGGGCAGCAAGCTGATCAACATCTCCAGTACAGGTCGCATAATCACGGGAACCACAGCCAGAGGCAGCGCCGCTAATGTGGTCACTGTCAACCCCAAGACACTTCAGTTCACCACAGTCAAAGGAGGCTCAGGTAAGTCCAGCTTTTCTTCCTTCAGATGTGTTGAATTATGAATGTATTCAGTATGGTAGTTCAATTCAATTCATATTCTATCAATCTTGATTAAGCACAGTGCTGACAGGAAGTCGCATCACCACTCCAACCGGGAGTAAACCCAACGTCATCGTGGTCCAGAAAGCACAGACTCGCCGCATCCAGCCCTCCTCATCGGGTCTTCACTCCCCGCCCCCTCACGCCAGCCTCATCTCGTCCCAGGGCCTGGCGTTAGAAGGAACTCAGGGAGTTGTTACTATATCCCAGCCAACCTCCGCCCCTGCCGGCTCCCGAACACCTCCTTCTGCCATAAGCAGCCCGTTTGAAAAGGTAAAAGGGACGATCAATTTCCCACATCAGAGGCTAGCTATCTGGTCAATCGGGGCAAGGTGACATGGGCTCTATATGTCTGGTCAAGCTTCTGAGCCTGGTCGATCATAATAAAAGGATATTTGGTGGTAATCTTATGCAATGTATGTACAAAGTCTTCGTATTTATGTATTTTTTTCTTAATTATGTTGAATGCATATATCATTTGCTATAAAAATTGTTCACTGCTCTGCTAACCTAGCTTAATATCTCATGTATGAGACACACCTCTGTATAAGAGTATTAGTATTTGGACAGACACATTGTGTGCATGAAGGTCAGTTATATGCTATTGTTCCTGCCAAAATTAGCCACTTTTGTACATTGATGAGCTGGCCTCTCATTGGACATGGAAGCTAGTTGAATTGAATGAGTGGGCACCTAATACAGGCCTCTACACCTCTCCATCCTGGTATGCATCACCATGTGACTCTCTCATATTTCCCTTCAGCTTAACTGAAGGACACCCAATCTTCCTAGGCTGACATGACCGTGTATAAACACAGTGCCCCGTCTTTCCTAATGTATCACAGCACATAGAAGAGGTCCTTTATAACAGAATTGTGTAGCCTGTGACTTTGAGTGCATGTTGGGACCACATTTTCAAAAATCTCGTTTATAAGGCACCTGCTCTTTATAAAATTATTTGGGATACAAAGTCTTATTCACAAGATTTGAGTGTAGGTTTAATAACAATCCCAATTGCTTTGGGATAGTTATGCAATTGAATGAGGGTCAATGTTTTAATCCCTGAAATTACAGTATTCTTTTATACAAAAAAGACATCATTGTTCCTGGTATGTGACATTATGTACAATGTGTGTGATTTTGTCATAGGAATTGGTGAGTTTCATCCAGAGGCAAGACTCTCAGAAACAACAGAAACTCTTCATTGAGAAGAAAGCAGGTGTCACAAAACAGCTGATTGATGGCCAGAAAAAGGTGGGGGACTGAGTTTATATTGATCAAAACAACAGGCTATTTTACAAGAAGTAATCTCTCATTAATAGAGATGTATATATTGATGGTGGATGGCAATCATGGTTAGCCAAGGCAGCCTCTACAAACAGTCAATCAGGCCAGGCTCATGTCAACTTGCTGGTGTCTAGTCTTGATCAATTTAGCTGAAATTGGTATGTATTGCTGGACTTGTATCCTACCTTCGGGAGTTGGCAGCCCAGCCGACGCAATAGGAGATGGCACTTACTGAGTAGATTTTGGCCTTTAGATTGTTCACATTCTGTGTGTGTGTGTGTGTGTGTGTAGACAGTCTATGTTACACAGCAGCCAGCAGGCGGCAGCATCAGTGAGGGTGTGGTGTTAACCGGAAGTACAAAGTTGCAGGCAGTTGGAGGTAGCAAGTCCTCGTCATTACTGGCGGAACTCATACAGGTATCAAGTCTATTGCATTCCATATTGATCTGCATTATCTCCTATCTTTTAAAGTATGATAAAGGGCTAGGTGTGAGAGATTATTTGCGCTGAGTATTTGAAAGGGAGTGGCTGGCTATGGAGTGGTGAGGTTATGGAGGGGTGTGGTGGGATGGGGTAGTAGACTATGGGAAGTTATGGTGTAGTGTGGTGGGATGGGTTAGTAGACTATGGGAAGTTATGGTGGGGTGTGATGGGATGGAGTAGTAGACTATGTGAAGTTATGGTGTATTGTGATGGGATGGGGTAGTAGACTATGGGAAGTTATGGTGGAGTGTGGTGGGAAGGGGTAGTAGACTATGGGAAGGTTGCTATTTTGAGAGGGGATGAACAGCTGAGACAACTCACCCAGGAAGTGTATTGAGAGGATGTAATGAGTGTATGGCTGTGTCAGCTGGAGATGTAATGCATGTATGGCTGTGTCAGCTGGAGATGTAATGAGTGTATGGTTGTGTCAGCTGGAGATGTAATGAGTGTATGGCTGTGTCAGCTGGATATGTAATGAGTGTATGGCTGTGTCAGCTGGAGATGTAATGAGTGTATGGCTGTGTCAGCAGGCAGTTGGTATTGGTCCAGAAGGCGGTATGGTGATGACCAATGTTCCATCATCACTTGGATCAGCCGGTGAAATGTCAGAGGATTCACGCGCTGTAGCAGCCATCACATCCCAAGCTCAGCTCTCCATGGCCGCTAAAGGTGAATTATGTAATGTAACTGATGTGGAATTTGGGTCATATTATATGTTATTCTAACTGAAGACATAACTATCCTAAGTAAAAACTGCCATTTGTTTCTCTAACTTAAATGTCCTTTGAAGAAATGATTTCCACTATTTGAACTATGTTGCTGTGGTGAATCCACCTGATGTATGTTTAAAGGTGTGTAAATGTTACTATTGATTTGGTTTGATTCCCAAGAGGGCGCTAGTAACCAGTGGCTGGATTACGATGCAGCTGTGGACCAGTCAGAATCCACAGTCACAGAAGAAGTGGTGACAGAAGCCACTGATGCTTCAGCTATCAGCGCCTTACTCGAGATGCAGCAAGCTGGAAAACCAGCCCCAACATCAGCCCCCAAACAAAGGTCACACCTTGTTCAATAATGATAGCTCACTCAATTCATGTTAACCTCATTCAATATTCAATGACCCAGGGCTTGACACTCATTTTTTTTTTACTTGCCATGAGGGCAGGTACTTGCCAAAGTTTACCTGCCCCTCCACAAAATGTACTTGCCCTCGCTTTTTACAACATTGCATTATTACCGTTTAACATACAATTTGTTGCTACTGTTCTATAAAGTTTTTTTAAAAAAAATAACAATACTGTAGATGGCTACTGTTGGCCTTCTTTATTTATAGGTTACTCATAACAATAACTGCAAAGTTTAAAATTAAAGTCCATCAAAAAGTCTTGAACTACATCAAAAGTCGTGCCTGCGTCCTCCGTCACTGTTCCACCATCTGTGCAGGGCAAGCTCTGCATGGTAATCCTCAAAAGTTGGGCCCTCAAGAAAGATATAGAGCAACTTGTTGAGGGAATCGTTTTGTAGGGAAGCTCTAAAATCGGACTTGGCACGCTTTAGGGCGCTGAAACCTCTTTCAACCTGGGCTGTAGCCATGGGCTGAACTGCGGTGATCTCGTGGAGCAGAAGTATGTTGGAGAGAGCTCCCCGAAGCTCCTCATCCTTGTACATAGATGTGTACACATCCTGCCAGGGCCTTGTCCTCAGTCTAGGCAGCATGTGGGCCTTAAGCCTGGCCCACTCCCTCTTGGTCTCTTGCCAACTGAAGTCTGGGCCAAGGAACGGCCGGTAATGGTTGATCAGGGTCTGCAACTCCTGAAACAAACCATATGATAAACACTATATAAATAATGTATCGCTTCTTTACATTAGTGGTTACAAGTATGCAATAAAAGCAGCTTATCATACTCTACATACCTCATTTGTTAAATTAACACACACAACTAATGCGCATTTAAGCCAAAGCCAGACAGAAAAAGCAACTAAGCATGCCTAACAGGTTAAACTACTATAAGCAACTTTGCACCTCCAAGCCAAAGCCAGCCAGCTCATCCCTATTCTGAGGCCACTCTTTGGGGCAGAACACCCTGGCAGCAGTGATGATCTCCCTAGTGGGGTCTCCTGGGTGCTCCAACCTCTGGTTGATACCATCTTTAACTTTCAGGACCACGGCTTTTTTGAAATCCTTGAGCTGTTGCTGTGTCTCTTGCTGGTAATGTTTCAAGTTTTGGTCATTCCAGCTGCCATCAACGATGGTGTCGAGAAAATTCTGAAAGTGCACACCATTGTGTTCTACCAGTTCCATGAGTTCCATAGTGCAGCTCAAAAGGGCGTCTTGAAATTCGGAGGGAGTCAGGGTGTTGGTCTGGAAAGTAAGGCTCAGTCTGCTCACGATCTCAAGAATGTCCCTCAGCATGTGCATGTATTTGAGTATCCGGTAGTCGGTTAGCTTGTCAGCTAGAAACTTGGCTCGTCCTACAACTTCTGGGGAAGCTGTCCTTGCTTGGGCCACATGCTGGAAATGGATAGTTATAGGCTTGTAGCCTTGGCACAGCTTGCCCAATGCAATTGACATATGCGGCAACCACCGTGTGCCTGCGAGACGGGCTGGTTTCAAAACCTTCTCGTCCATGGCATCTGCAATAGCTCTAAGCTCTCTAAGTTCCTTGGTTGAAAAATGGTAGTGCTTGTGCACTTTGTTCAAAATATCTTGCACAGATTTCAAATTATCTGTTTCCTTCATTGCCTTCAAGGCTGACAGCTCTAACCTGTGGGCGATACAGTGCAGGACAAGAATGTAGTTATGGCCATTGGCTTGCATTCGGGTTGCCACACTATCCCTTCGGCCAACATTAACATTGGCTCCATCTGAGCCCATTCCTACTACCTTGCTGAGCCATTCTGGGTCCACCTTCCCCATACAGTCTTGGATGGCCTGCCAAATGCCATCAGCATTCGCGTGCTGGACAGCTTGAAGAGAGATGAATACGTTTCTTGGCACTCCTTCATCCATAAACCTGAAGTGTGTTGGAATAGTTCTAAGACTAAAATGCTTTAAGTACATGCTACAATAACTCAATTTTTAGATTAAAATGTTTACACTTAATTCTTAGATCATCAACCTAATTACAGTACCTGACATACACCATCTCTTGTTCTTTGCAACTAGCATCCGTTGCCCCATCAAACATCACACCTATGGCCCTAGCTTGACTCAGCTTGATAATGAGGTCTTCGCGAAGAACAGTCACAATCGGATCCAAAAATCTTAAATCAAAGTCGATGCATCTATATTTATCAATCAATTAACTTAGCAAACTGAAAAGTAACTCTTAATAATGGACATTACTTTTAAAAAATCTTATACTATTAAAATCGTAGTACAAGATTAATTATTATATAAACACCTTGCACATGCTTTGTTACTGTGGTAATTGTTGTCAAGATTGACACCATTTTTCTGCATGAGTGATACCAGCGACGTGTAGGTAGTAAATGGCAATTCCATTTTGGCTACGAAATATGCTGTGTTAAACAGTTTCAGGAGTACGTCTTTTTTAGCCTGAGTCATGTTTCTAATCATGATGTCCATGCAGCCCTCATTGCCTCCCTCTTCCCGTCTAGCCTCGGCTTCACACTTCTTATGCGAAGAAGGAGCTTTCTTTATCTGCACTGTTGGGGTATGCAGTGCAGGTCTTGCAGATCATGACACCTTCATCACCATCACCTAAAAAATAAGTTTTCAAAATGCCTCTACAGTAATCAGTATCTGCTGTAATTTTTAAGTTAATTTTATAAGTTTTATGTTTTCCAATGTTATGCAATTAGTTTAGTGTATATAAATTTTGCTAATATTATAGATTCATTCCTCCAAAATATTCTACAACAAAAATAATTATTGAGGTCACAAGCTTAGGCCTAAATTTATTTTTATCATCACAGACATACCTTCAACTTCCATAGACAGGCCTGGAAATTCTACCAAACATCCCTTCACAAACCCCCTCTTCCTTTTAGAATTTTCATACAGTTGTCTTGATTCCTGTCTCCTTTTCTGTCCTGGCTTTTCTGTAATTTCTCGACTTGATGTAAATCCAAATTTCAACAATGAGTTCATGGTGAAAAAAACCCACGAAAATTGAAAGCATCCAACACTTGCGAACTCGCGTCCAAATTTTCGCGCGCTGAGAGGAGTCAGAACAATCATAACGCTTCTTGCATTCATAATGGCTAAAGCCTAAACTCAAGTGCTTTGCGTCGTCCGCTCGCTAGACGGCGCTATTATGTATGTACAATATCGTAAAGAAAAGTGAAATATGACGAAATCTGATAAAATAATGACATTTTTTTAATAAGATTTCTGTTCAATTCGCAAAAAAACACACTCGCTGGCGGTTTCATGAAAAAAATCGGAAAAAAATGTGCCTGCCCGGAGGGCAGGTCAAGGGCTCCCCTCGCCTGCCTGGAGCAAGGCGGGGGCAAGTGCGGGCAGGCGGGCAGTCGGGAGTGTCAAGCCCTGTGACCCTACTTAATATTCACCTACCACGCCCTGTGTTTGCTGACCTTATTCAGTATTCACTTAATCCTATTAGGTATATTTTTAACTCACTCACTATTACCCTACCTAAATCATTACTTGCCGACACTATTCCATTATCACTGACACAATATTTGCTGATTTCAACCAAAATTGGCTGACTGATTTTGCTCAAAATATGCTGTCCTTTATCACTATTCACTGACCTACCTTCAATAATACTAACATGAATTGGTTGTAAGTTTGACCCTCAACAGAAAAGTTGTAGCACAAATCACTGAGCCCTTCCATTGCTATCATTCACCAGTCATCTCCCTCTGGCCTTTGACTTAACAACAGTCTTGTGTTTCTTTCTTCTTATTCCTATCTTTATTTATTTTTTCTACTTCTGCAGGTTGGTGACCTTGGAATTGAGTCAACTTCAAGGTCAAGTGCAGTTACAGCCATCAGAGGTCAACACTCTGGGTGAGGATATGTGTTCTTGTCTAATAAACAAAATGTTAAATTTTTATTAATGATCTTGTTGAGTTTTGATCATTTTCCAGGTTTCAAAATACCCCAATCATTCAATTTAAGTCTTTATCAGGCCAAATGGTAAACTTGATGATTCTGATGGGTTGGACTTTGGTGACAATATTCTGTGCCTGAATGTGGTTTTTGAGGGGTTAATTATGCGAGATGAAACAGTTCTGAACGTATAGTTCAGTGAATATAAGAAAAATTCTTCATCTTCACACCACATTTTTTCAACACTTGATTGATGCTTGCAGCCGAGGGGCCAGCATCAGCAGCAGGTCAGAGGTCAGGGGTTGATGCAACCTCCAACCTCCAATATGTCACAGCATCAACCCCCTCCGCCTCCCAACACCCTCCTCTCGTCTCCTCTGCTTCTGAATCCTACAACCTTGATCCCCAGACAGGCATGTACTACACTACAGTAGACTCGGAAAGTGTGGAAACAGAAACCACGACAACCGTCTCCCAGCAGCAGCAGCAACCTAATGATAAACCTTTATCGCTGGCTCCGGAGACAGTCACAGTGATGAACACCCCAGATGTTGCTGCGGAAACTTCCATACGACAACAGGACTTTCTATCCAAGCAGGATTTCTTATCAAATGCTCTCACACAAGCCCAGATCGATCTTGATCCGTATCAGTTCATAGAGGAGGATGGATCAGGGTTTTCTAAACAGGAAGCTGTTGTGTTGTCCTCAGCAGATGGTACTGTACCGCTTGTAAGCATTCTCAATGCACCTTCAGCCAACGAAACCTCTGTCACTACTGCCCCTGTTCCTCACCAAGATAATGGTGAGTTTAAAAATATCTATCTGAAGACTGCATCTCCATAGGTTATAAACTCATTATAGGTTATTGACTCAAGTACATCTCAAATAATGATGATCTTTAGTTATATATTGTTGCATGTTTTAATTCATTCTAATTTTATAAGGATAGTTAAATTTATAAACTGTAAAATCTCAAGTCTAAGATGGTTCCGTATATAATACTTTGAATGCCTTCGGTGATGTGACTTTCAATTGAAGCGGGCGTATCAATTGAGCAGGTTGACGGAATAAAACAAGGTTGCTAACTGAACCCTGGATCCTGCCATGTTCCAAGCCAATGCTAACAAATACAAAAACCTACACGTGATTGAAATATGCGATTCTCAAGGTCAAGGTGTCAGTTGATAAACAATAAACACCAGATATCCAAAATAGTGCAGGACACCAGGTATTCATCTTGATTCTCAATCCATATAGATATATAGCCATTGCATTGGATTGCATCTTTGCAGTATGGTATATAGCTATATCACCGTCCAACCGGGGCTAGTCGCTCTCATGTCGGTTCATCCCTCTGTCGACACCCACTAGCCTGATCGGGCTAGTGGCCTCCACTATTCTGTCTTACTATAAAATATATATATATATATTATATGGTCCGACTGAATTTCTACTGGTCCACGTTAATATACAAATGAACAGCCGGAAGTTACAATAGTTTATTGATACCAAATACCTTACAAACTAAAAAACAAACAGAATATCTACATGTCAACAAACTTAGTGCGATATAAATCATCGTGTAAACCAAGGGAAAATAATGCTAGCCGTCCTCATCACTCGATACACTGATACAGTGAATACAACCAAACTTGCAATATCCTAATCCTTAGGTCGTCTGTTATGTACAGTGCACTGGTACCACAAGGTTATAGGAGGAACAGCGTCGAACAGGTCGATTGACTCTCTAAACGCTAGTTCGACCCTATGTGCATAACATTGCACAGTTAAGAGTGATGGTTGGAGGCCCTTCAGTTGTGCTGCAGCGCCAGTCTTGCTGCCAATGTGAACTGCTGCCCCATCACTGCCAAAACCCACTACTTAATTTTTTACAAAATCATCAGCATCAATGTTTTAAGTTGTGTTGATCGCCACTTTGACTGCTCTCGTGATACCTGCTGCATCTGCTCTCTGAGAAGGCTTCTCCGCCCTCTCAGTCTCAATGAGGAGAAAGGCTCTTGACACCTCGCCTTGAACTGACGCACGAAGACAATTTATTTTTGTCACGGAAGAATCTGTCATTACAGACACAAACTTAGCTTCTGCTACTACTGTCTTCATCTGGGAACACTGGACTTCAGCAAGGTTGTGTGTAAAGCACCTGCTGGCATGCTATCATTCACGTCAAGTGCGTGGCAGGTGCCGATGAAAGTCTTCCAAAAACAGACTTAGTTAACACTTGCAGAGCTTTCTGCCCCCTTTTCTCTCCAGCGGCTGTAAGTTTAGCGATGTGTGCAGAATGTGCTATCTTATGGCGTTCATTCTTCTCGTTAGATAGAACTTAATCCAGCTTGAAGTTAGAAAGTATCACTTATGGCTGCTAGTTCAAGAAGCTGTCTGCACACAGATCAAGACATCTACGTCTTTCTCATTGTCATAATCAAGCTAGAGTCTGGATTTCTGGCACTGTCGCTGAAAATATATTTCCATTTTCTCTTGTACCCATACCTTTTTCAATTCTGCTTTTTCTGCAGCAGACTTACTGCTTGGTCTTTTCTTTGGTCACCACGCTACGTCTCTCAGCAGCTGTTTTAGGCGTCACACTGAACGCTCGCATTACGTGTTACACACGACGTGCATAGTATTTTCAATTTCCACCGGCATATTGGGACAAGTAGTGTTTTTTCCTCCCGATTCTGCAAAAAAGAGAACTTCCTATGAATATTCTATGTGTATGAAATGATATTGAATATGACCGGGGGTAGTAGGGGGTGAAGCCATTTTATTCATAATTGAATGATTGGAGTGCTGCTTGTATATATATATATATATATATATATATATATATATATATATATATATATATATATATATATATATATATATATATATATATATATATATATATATATATATATATATATATTAGCACGAATGCAAGCTGTTGTAGACTTGGGTCCACGAAAGGATATCCAACCATGTCCACATAAGTCAATCCACATTTCTATCAAAATGTTTGAAAATATTTTAGTTTGACAATTTAAATATGATAGTCTAGTCTTAATAACGTACAAAGGTAATCTTTCATGAATGAATTCATTGGATTATGAATATCATAGCAAAATAAAATTATAGCAACTAACCATTCGTTGACATAACCCGAAAACCTAAATATCTTCCCCAAAACCATTATCGGTATTCTGCAAATATATATGGGCACAAAAAGTTGGATTTGTATGTATGAATTAGTATCTGGACCATTGGTGGACGACCTTTAGAGGACCAAACGTATAAAGAGTACTTTTTCATTATATCAATTAAAATATGCCAAAATTATAATTAATGATAGAAAAAAAATGTACTTTAATAATATGTCCACCAATGGTTGTTTTGGTCACTTTGTATATATATATATATATAATATGTATTCATATATATGTATATATATACATATATGAGCAAATTTCTATGTTTTTTTATGTATTTTATAATTTTGCTCATTTTTGTATATCTTGTTCTATGGTTTTGATTTTTTTGTAATGTTTCAGAAGGTAACACCTTACCATCACCTGTGCCTCAGTGTAGTCTCTCAACATCAACCCGGGTCGTTCAGTACATCACCACGACAACCAAACCAAACCCCACCTCTGTACCAAACCAGCAGCATCACTTCATCCCCATACAGGATCGTAAACCTGGCACAATTAAGATCATACAGCAAGGTGTTGGGGGCCAGGTGGTTCAGGGGGGCCAGTTGGTTCAGGGGGGGCAGGTGGTTCAGGGGGGTCAGGTGGTTCAGGGGGGTCAGGTGGTACAGGTGCCCCGTGCAGCTGCTGTTGAAGTTGAGTCCACCGGGATGGACCCCTCTCACCTTGACATCAGTGAGTATAGCAGTCAGTGCCTGGAAACATCAGCTGATGAATTTGTCGCGAGTGGCGGTGAAGAGGGTGTGGTCTCAAGTCCCCATGGTAAAGATCTCCCTGAATTATATGTTGATTTCACAAAATTATCCTTTTTATTGTGAATTTTACCTCTATATTGGAAAAAGTAAACGTTATTTTCAATGACAGTATAGTACTTTCTTGTTCTCTAACATCATCCCGTGTGTGTGTATCAGGAAGTAATGTAATGTCAGGAGATGGGGCGGGGCTACTGGGCAAGAGGAAGCGTAAAGCCCCTCCCACCCCTGACCAGGTGCTCTCCCCTACCCCAGTTGCCAGCTGGGTCCGCCTTGCGCTCGGGTAAGTCACTTATGAGAGTCATTTTGAGTCACAGCAGCATTCGACACTGGAGTCTTAAAACACTCTTCCTCAGTAGCTGCTATAAAATACCCCTAATCGCTGTAACAGCACTCAATACTTTAAACACCCGTCCTCGCTTATTGTTCAAGTCTCATGATGCCCCTTAATAGTCTTGTGATGCACTCCCTATTCTCATGATGTCCCGACCTAGTATCATGATGCCCTTCCTAGTGACCTCCCTTGTCTCATGATCCCCTCCCTAGTGACCCCCCTAGTCTCGTGATGCCCTTCAATAGCTTTATGATGCCCCTCCCTAGTCTCATGATGATGACCCTCCCTAGTCTCATGATGATGACCCTCCCTAGTATCATGGTGATGCCCCTCCCTGGTCTCATGATGACCCTCCCTGGTCTCATGATGATGACCCTCCCTAGTCTTATGATGACCCTTCTTAGTCTCATGATGATGACCCTCCCTAGTCTGATGATGATGACCCTCCCTGGTCTCATGATGACCCTTCTTAGTCTCATGATGATGACCCTCCCTAGTCTCATGATGATGACCCTTCCTAGTCTCATGATGATGACCCTGCCTAGTATCATGATGATGACCCTCCCTAGTCTCATGTTGATGACCCTCCCTAGTATCATGATGATGACCCTCCCTGGTCTCATGATGACCCTCCCTGGTCTCATGATGACCCTCCCTGGTCTCATGTTGATGACCCTCCCTAGTATCATGATGATGACCCTCCCTGGTCTCATGATGACCCTCCCTGGTCTCATGATGATGACCCCTCCCTGGTCTCATGATGACCCTCCCTGGTATCATGGTGATGCCCCTCCCTGGTCTCATGATGCCCCTCCCTGTTCTCATGATGATGACCCTCCCTGGTCTCATGATGATGACCCTCCCTAGCATCATGATGATGACCCTCCCTGGTCTCATGGTGACCCTCCCTGGTCTCATGATGATGACCCTCCCTAGTCTCATGATGATGACCCTCCCTAGTCTCATGATGATGACCCTGGGTAGTATCATGGTGATGCCCCTCCCTGGTCTCATGATGATGACCCTCCCTAGTCTCATGATAATGACCCTCCCTAGTATCATGATGATGACCCTCCCTAGTATCATGGTGATGCCCCTCCCTGGTCTCATGATGACCCTCCCTAGTCTCATGATGATGACCCTCCCTAGTCTCATGATGATGACCCTCCCTAGTCTCATGACGATGCCCCTCCCTATTATCATGGTGATGCCCCTCCCTGGTCTCATGATGCCCCTCCATGATCTCATGATGACCCTCCCTGGTCTCATGATGATGACCCTCCCTAGTCTCATGATGACCCTCCCTAGTCTCATATATATAGTCACACGATTCTTTTATTATGTTAAGGGAGGAGGGGCTTTTTATGACTGTGCTTTGAATCGTTTGATGTGAATGCTGTCTTGAATTCATCAAGGATGTTGTCTGTGCCTGCAGGTTGGTGCATCGTGTGTCTCGATTCCGTGGCAGTCACAAGGAGAAGGGCGAGATGAATGCTTCCACATGGTTCATTCACCCAGGTAAGACTCATCCAAGTAGCACATGAAGTTCATTCCTTCTGGTGAGATATGCAATCAACATCAACGCATGGGAGCTCTCTCTCACCTTCACAAATGTTTGGTTGACAGTGGATCCTTCTGAAGTACCAGACTATTACTCGGTGATCAAACACCCAATGGATCTCACAACTATTAGGAAAAAACTGGAAGTATGTAAATCATATTGAGTAGGATGAATAATTCATTTTCTTCAACATCTCAATGACATAAAATGTGAGTTGTTAATTGATGCTGTATGTTGGTTGTTCTAACAGTCAGGAAGCTATGCCGCTTGGGAAGATTTTGATCAAGATATGATGCAAATCAGAGAAAATTGTATCCGTTACAACCGTGAAGGTACGATGGTGCGGCGGGATTGTGACGAATTGTTTGCCTTCTATGCCCAAGAATATGAGAAAGTCCTGCAGAAATGGCAAGCGGTAAGATGTCCAACAGGCATTGTTAGAGTGAGGTGTCTTGTAGTTATCACCGGAGTACTTAGCCTTCCCATTGTATTGCAAGATAGCTTGCCATGCTAATTGTAAGACTGCATGCCCTGCTTGTTTACCATTTGGTGGAGATAATATATATATATATATATAGCAAGATGTTATGTTTCAACCATTTCCTTACATACTACGTATGTTGCCTTGTGACAGGGTCATGTGACTTCACCCATCACAAAGAAGGTCAAACTCAACTTGAGTCCCATTCGACCTTGACCTCATTGGTAATAGGAGCATCTTCAAGCCTTGGGTGCTGAATTTGTATCTGTGCAATGCAAGACGCTGGTCATATCGTGACAAACACTTACTGACTTGGCCCCATGCTGTTTACAGTCAGACCACAGTGGGGACCAGTTGGTCTCTCCATCGATGATCGGACAAATATCATGATTGATAAACAGCATGGTGTGCTAGTTGATGTGAAACAATGACTGTATAGTGGGAATCCACCCCCCCCCACCCACCCACTCAACCCATCCCCAGTCACCATCAAATGTGTGACTGGATTCAAAGATGTGCCTTCCAATTTATGTTTTGAACCTTGCTGAGTGGACATCGTCGACGTCATGAGACATGATCTATTTCACATGCACCCAAGTGAAATATTCAGCTATATTGTGTTGCAAACCTGCAACACCATCTGTTGCAATCTCAGCTTGTATATTGCATGCCCCATATTGTCACTGTTACCATAAGCTACTCAAAACTGCCCAAAGAGATGAATTTAATTAAGACTGTTGTTTAGATATTGACCTTTGTTGAACAACTATGTTGGTTTTACCCATCTTAAGCTTTTAAATCTAATATATATTTGTTATTATAGTATTTCTTCCATCTAACTTCACTGACAAATGTGCATCATAATAAGGACGTTAGAGTAATATCTGTCTTTTGAGTGGTCTTTGTTAGTTTATTATGACTTTTTTTAGATGCTGTTACTTAACCAATTCATATTGCTTGTAACTTTAAGCTGAGTCAATATTTAGCTATGACAACCAGTCAGACCTGAACATTTGTAATATCTACAAGAGTTCTGGAAGCCAGCATCAGATGTTTATCAGGTTCATTTAGGAAGACACTCTACTTGGGACCAAATATATTTAAGAAATGCCAAGTTGCGTGCAAGACAATCGTTTGTCCTTGCAAAGAATACAGACTTGTATGTTCCCTCGGCTGTATAATTAAATGAATCTGAGTTGATGTTGTTTTGATGTCAGAGATTTTCCTACCAGTAAAATGTTGCTGTCATATTGGATAAACCTGAAAACGATGTTAGTGAACTCCTTATGGGAGTTAGTGGAATAATAATTTCAAAGCAAATACTCATATTCATTGTGTTCTGTGTTAACTTTGTGTTGGTGAAACGGCTTGGGATGGCCTTGATCCATTGCATTATGGACGGGCGGTGTAAGAAACACCATTTTAAAGCTCTATAAGGGTAGTTCTAATTGGATTTGCCCCAAACTGCCTTTAGATTATTAACTGAACGTCCAGATTTCCAGTACAAACGATATAAGCCACCTTTTTTCATCAACCAACCAAAGGTCCAAAATGCTCACATACAAGTGCCACCTGCAAGAAGAATAAATCCCTCAATGTCTTCAGGATGTTCTTGCCACTGCCAAGGACATCAGCTGTACCCACCTAACCTCCACGGTGTGCTCAAAGTGGAGTGCATAGCCTTTTAAAAAGACAGTGAGGGCAATGGTAAAAATGAGAGGCTCTCCTTGTACCCTGAAACTCATTATATATATATATATATATATATATATATATATATATATATATATATATATATATATATATATATATATATAAATTACACGATTAATGAATGTGATTAGCACTGAGGCATCACTTCATTCAATATTACTTGGAAAAGGGTAGGGGTGAGCCACCATGGGAAACAAAAACCGCACCATATCTATACCATGACAAAGTGAGGAAAGGGAACCATTAACATATCAAATCCTATGAAAAAAGGTCCATTCATATACAAAAAATTTAAAGGGTCACCAATACATTAAGCAAAATAAATGATCCCAAATCATATCTAGACAACCTCGAGGAGCTACAAGTGACCCATACTTATACCAAACTAACGATTCTGAATGAAAAAGTACGTTTATTACGCTTCGCAACTGCAACCAAAAAAAACTTTGCAGATACCGTGGTCAGTCACAACGATGATCTGGTTCGTAACGGCAAGGCAGTTAGTCAAATAGCCACTAAATAAACAGATGTGTGACTCGGGCCCGCAGACTATCAACGAGCGCCCCAGGACGTCCGGCCCGTGAGGTAGACGATATTGCAGGAAACAGTGAAAGGAGAATGTACGAACCTGACCTTACTGCTATACAACTTGTCTTTGAAACAACGCAACTGACCCAGGGGACTTGAGCAAACACACTATATTGAGCATCAAAAATACGTACCTATCGGTATACCAGGTCATTGCCAAAAAACCGACCCATTGCTATAACGACCCATTTGTATACCAAAATGCCAAAAAACGACCCAAATTGGCGGGACATCCCCACTAACCTCCCTCATAGTGAGAACATCCCCCCCCCCCCCCCCCACCACACCCGGCTGTTATCGACTGTTCATCGAAACCAGCCTCGTAGAGCCGTGTGCAGCATATGCTACTTTCCCGCTGAGGTTGGAAATATTCCTGTTCTCACTTCTCCAATTGATTCCGGCCTCGTCAAACATGGTCTGCATATGCTTATGCAGAGAATTCATGCCAACAGGCTTTTGCGAAAAGCAAAGTTTGTTGTCTTTACTTGTAAGCGGCCGCTGGTAAAAACGAGAACAGTTGCTGTGCAACAAAGACAAATACAATGCAAAAATCCCCACCATGCATCGTTCATTGCCTGGCTCTTCATATGGGCGAATTCTTTTGGGTTTGGCCTTGGAATCGATGTTGCCTGTTACTGTCTTTGTGAGTCTTTCAGAGTATTCCAGAAAGCGGGCACCATGCTCGTCTAACCCAATCAGGAATTGGTTCTTCTGTAAATTGGTGTGCTCTTCTCGGCCTCTCAGAGAGCAAACATTTTGCAATTGTAAAAAAAACACTGTATCCAAGTTATAATGACACGTACCCTTGGTCCACAATACTTCCTCATCCTTCTGGGTCACGAGATCTTTCGCCTTTGAACACACGCCTATTCCCTCGCCTATTAGCTCCTTTGTTCGTTTTTCCAATGTATTCTCAAATGTCTTGAACGTCATGTCCTCCTTAAAATGAGCGATATTATATCCATACTCTTTAATGAGATGCCACTGAAGTCCACCTGCAAGACCTCGAAGAGTACCGGGAGGATAGTGCGTACCATCTCAACGTTTACTTTCGTATATGAACCTTACAAGCCAGTAGTCTAGTTGCTGGAACGAAGCTTGCCCAAATTCGGGAACAGGTCCATTAGGGTACCTCGCAGTTTCCGCATGATTCTTTAAATTTGTCTGTTGTCAGCGGGGTGCTGAACCGACCAGCACATGAGGCATCTCTTACTTCCCATTTAGTATATGTAGAAGGATCCAAGGGAGCAACAAACGCACAATCAGGAACACCAAAATCCGTCTCAAAAAAAAGATAAATCTCCGAGATCTCCTATAGTTGACACCATCATGAAAGGCAGCTGAGGCTGAGTGGGGGATTAAGAGACTACCTCTCATATTTACAGGTCCCAGGCAGATACCTTACATAACATAGGTTCACGCTAATTATCAATATTAGGAATAAGCCTTGTGCGCTTGATTATCACGTGTAGGTGCCATCGCGATAAGTTTGTTATCGCATGGTCTTGTGTTCTTTCCCCATATCACCCACGTGACCATGCGATAACCAACACAGAACAAACTCTGGCAAATTTATACGGGAATCGCTTGAGATAAGGAAACTCGCATTAAATGGCCAACAACCCTCTGTTGCAGGTGTCTCGGTTAGTGGTCCCACATATAGAAACTTAACCATGTCACTATGCTTTATTTTAATTTGTACTGAATTGTATTGAAATATTTCCAGCGTTGCGCTATTTCTATTGTATTGTATGTTGCACATAATATTTTTTTCGATCAAAATCATGTAAATAACTTGATTGTATATGCTCCTAGAGGGCGCGTGATTGCCAATAAACGTCATTGTTCACTGTTATTCACTTCATGAAAACCAATAACAGCCACACATGGCCCTTGATCACACCCCACCCCCAACAAACAATTTGTACAAAATCTATTGTACAATGTAAACCCAATGGGGAATATAATACATAAAATCATTCTGAGCCGTCGCTCTACATCATCAAGTTGGTCCCTAAGACCAAATAAATGACAAGGTACATTTTGCTAACATCATTATTACTGATTAGACCCACAATTGAAGCAAATATGCAAGTAATTCTAATCCACAGTAAATAAAAGAAATTAATGATGCATAAAAGAACAGTATTTATCTGGTGAATAATTCGAATTTACTTTTTTTGAATCATTTCACATCAATATCGATCACTGTACGTGCGGCGTTACTCCTTCTTCTTTCATCAAACATTAGTTCATATATATTGCTGTCATTGTATTTTGGGGAATTCATATCGCAGTATACAAACAGTAGCGTCTAAAAATGTATCAATCACATAACAAAGCTTTATATTTACTGTCAATTCAAATACAAAATATAGAAATAACCTTTAATTTTATCGTCTCGTTGTCCGGAATTTACCTGCTTGTCGTCATCTTAAAGGCATCGTTTGTCCTCCTCGTCACTGGAGTGTCGTTCCTGCGTCCAGATCGTCCAATGTGGCTATTTGAATTTGATTGTCAGGGCGTGCGGAATTGCTTGTCGTAGTTCGTGAACTTTCCTTAGTGTGCCACTCCATGCTCGAGAGATGGTGTGAGGACAGGTGACTAATGTATTGGGACGGACTGGACTGCTCGGTCTCCAAACTGTTGTTGCACTCTTAATTCTTGGTGTCGATGAAAATCTTGCGCCTTTACCCCAAGGGGAATTTTGACGATCAGCCTAAAGATGATCGCGCCGGACTCTCCACCAATCATGACCTGGGGTTACAATAGTTGCTGGAAAATGGTCAAACAGCGGATTCTCCACCAATTACGTCCAGAGGTCACAGTAGTTGAGTCGGGGATAGTGATGAGGGAAGAGAAGCGATTAGTGTCAGGTTGCCGCTGTCTTTGTAGTTATCTGACGGTTGGTGTCCTTGTAACCCAAGACTTAATTTTCTTGGTGTTTTCTGATTTGACCGTATTGTCTCGTATATTTTCTGTCTCTCTCTCTCTGTGTAATTGTTCGGAAATGTACACGATTGTATTGGTGAAAATACTTATAGCACATTTTTAGCTCTGCTGTTCAGTAACCCTGATCATATAACTCCATTCTTGTTTTGTCATGCCGTCTGTAAGTTCGTAAACTTTTTGTGATGCCTATTCTCCCAAGCGAGGTAGCTGCCCCAATTAATACTTAGTATGACAATGGGACTTTACATACTTAAAAGTCATCTCTGCAATTAACCCAGTCCAACCTCCTCCCAGAGTTATTATGACACACCTCTCACATTCTAAACAAGCATCATGATTTAATAGCATAGCTTGTTTTTAGTAAAGAAGCAGAGCTTCGAGACTCATTGGCCTCTACTTATAGAAATGGTTTTGAATAGCATTAAAATAAACCACAATAAATATAATTTATAGTTTTAATAGCATTTAAACTTGAAGGTAAAATACAACATTATGAACTAGATTGCACAACAGTAGTACAAGCCAGCTTTGCCATATTGATAAATTATACATAAATTTGTTCATTGTTTGAACAAGAAGCCAAACAATGATAAATAATCAAGCACATGTTATGCAATCATACCAACAGCTTTACAAACAACCATCCTGTCAATAAACCATGGAAAAGTTTCCTAATGTTGCCACAACATGAGGCTATGGAAAAAACAATAGACAGTAGATTATCATGAATCATCTCCATCTTCCATGTGCATATCTTCAGACATGTCAGTTCTCCTGTGATCTAAACCTCGGCCATATAACGCTTTTCCCCGGTGATTAAAAGTATAGAAAGCTGGTCGATTATTCAGGGTTTCCCATGTCCTCTTCTCCAAATCTGCTGTGGCTTTGATTTCTCGGAACTTGCCGATGACTCTGATGATGCCACAGCAAGTAAGAACAAGTCCAGTCAGGCACTGTAGGAGTATGTCTGCCGGTAATGATGTGAAATCTTTCTCCGTGAGTCTGAGGTAAACTCGGTGCTGAGCCGCTGAGTAGGCTGCATGGAGAAGAGTAAGTAGCCCGAAGCAAATTAAACCTTTATCTGCTGAAAATGCCATCCTTGTATTTGCTAATTGCCTCAGAAGTGAAAGCTGCAACAAAGATCCACCATATGATTACTCCTGCAAAGCATACAAGGATGGTTTCGGTAGTAGGAGTGGAGGGGGTGGGGTGGGGTGGGTACTGAATCTATATAAGACAGCAGTGAACACCAGTCTAAGCAGTAACAAAGTAATGGTACAAACAAGATGGCTTTACATTAAAAAAAACAATGCATTTATTGATGGGCCACAAATTGAAGAATAATGTATAAACCATATTCCAACAGCTGACTATTGATAAGATAACAGACCACCAATTTGACATTTTCTGTTCTATATTATTACAGGTTCTAACCCACGTCTTCAGTGTGCTGTGGCCCAGGAAACCAATGATAAATTAACTCTAGAACCCGACTACAAACTTAATTATTTGAACATAGATTAACGCTTAGCATTTACTAATTTTTAAATATCATTGAGGAAATCATTGGTAAAGTGGTCAACGAAAATGTCAAAATACTTGTATGGCATACGTAGTGTAATAGAAAGCGCTCACTGTGACCATCCCAAAACTGCTTTCATTTGGAATTGGACATCCCGTTACAAGGTTATTGCCTATTTTTCAAAATTGGGGTCCAATTTGGACACGGCCTGAGAAAAAGTTCCCCGAGGAAGATCTAATGTGTGATATTGTCAATATTAATCCATAATTTACAGATGAAAAGTGAAAACAGGGGTATTCGTAGCCTCCTTGGAGAAATTAAATACCAAGATATCCAAAATAGAAGTGATTACTTGTGATACATATGGCCAAAATGTTGACTTCGTGCTCCAGACTATTTAAAAACCGCTGATAGTAGGGGTGTCAGCGATTTTTTTCAAATTCTTTGTATCTCGTTGAAATTATACATGAAGATAGTTATACTCATGAGAATTCCAAAAAGGTATGTTTCATTTTTTAAAGTCAATTAGTAAAAAAGTTATTGAGGTTTCAATTTCCATGGTATTGCTCGGTTTTGTGCCAGAATTCTATGGTAAGGGATAACAGACACTTTCCATGTCTTATATGTTGAATATCATAGTGAAATTATACCAATAGAAATGTATAATCTAGAGGATTTTAATAAGCTGTGTTTCATTTTTTTTAATCAATTAGTAAAAAAGTTATTGAGGTTTCAATTTCCATGGTATTGCTCGGTTTTGTGCCAGAATTCTATGGTAAGGTAGTCTGCGTCCCAGACTCCAGGGGTTCCGCTACGCTTCTCGCCCTAGAGTCTACGACAGGACAAGGTATAAAACTGGTGCGTCCGAATATTCATTAGACACGTTCGTTAATCTTCTTGACCAATCAACGCAAAGGTTGTGACCCGGATTGACCTAAGTTGCGCGCGTCTGGCTCATGAAACTGGCTTGTGATACGCACCCTAGGTTCTATGTGACGTCATGGACATTGTAGTGGTCTGCGTCCAATGAGAACATATTGAATGTCTTCTGGAATTATGGGGCATCTCAAAAGTTCAAATTGGCACCACAACAAGCGCTTTAATCGCTTAGCTGCACGATAGTATGTTTACGTAATAGTCGATTAAAAAGAACCAGTTGTGTGTCTGCTTCTCTTGCCGACTGTGTGATTAAAGGTGACACTCAGCATGAAACAACAAATCGGAGTGTTGCAGAATGTGTGCCCGGCTCATAAAAATCACTCGTCCGGTTGGACAAGTTCTTCAGAACTTGTAGAACTAACCAATGAGAGACGACGACTCAAAAGTACCCGAGAGTGACCGAGAGACACGGCTTGTGATTGGAGCATCCCAAATCTGGGATGCCTGTCCAGTTCAAGATGCTATCGTCCCCTAGACCTGAAGGCGAGACTATTGAATATCAGTAACATGTAAACAGCGCCCGCAACCATCAAGCTAGGGGACCTTGACTAATGGTAAGGGATAACAGACACTTTTCTTGTCTTATATGTTGAATATCATAGTGAAATTATACTAACAGAAAAGTATAATTTAGAGGATTCTAATAAGGTAGGTCAATCATTAAAAAAGTTATTGGGGATTCAAATTTCATGGAATTGTCAGTTTTTGAGCCAAAATTGGCAGGATGACAGCCACTTTCCTCTTTTCCAGATACCAGTCTGAAATTGCCAAACAATACTTATACCATTGCAACCAGACACCTGTCTGACATTACCAGACAATACTAATCTATTACAACCAGACACCTGTCTGAAATTGCCAAACAATGCTAATCTATTGCAAACAGACACCTGTCTGAAATTGCCAAACAATGCTAATACTATTGCCATCAGACACCTGTCTGAAATTGCCCAAAAAAACCCCATTTGTTTACACCGTAACATTTCGTACGTAAATAATATTATTTTCTCTTTGGCCATTTTTTTTAGATTTTATATGAGCATGAATGATTTTAGAATGTCATCTTGTCATTTACTAAACAATAAAAACAATGCGAACCGATTTAGAGGATTCGAAACGGGCTGAATCTCGATAAGTCAAAAATGCTCGCCAAGAATTTTAACCTATTGCTCCACAAACACACAATTTTTATGGCTCAAACGGAGTAAAATGCAAAAAGTAAAGCAATATTATTGAAATTCAATACGTTAACTCTCGTTTGATGTATCATTCGTCCATGTATCTTAAATATAAATGCCAGTTAGAGCAAGTTGAAAAAAAATGGAATTAACATTGAGTCACAAGCGCGGCCATCTGCGGCGAGGTTTGGCTGACGTCCCTATTGATAGCTGGAAAGGTTGCTTTATCAGTCATTTTCTACTTTTAGGGCTAATCGGTAAGCTTTTGGTGCGATACAACATATTTTTTAACAGGCTCTTGATATATGTTGTTTTCTAGATGCCAAACCCAGCAATATAGTCAAACGCATGTTTTAATGTGCGCCCAAAATATTGGAGCAGAACGGTATATGTTTATATTACCGTTCGACCGGAGATACACTGACATCAGGTCATTACATTAGGGCTGTCAGTGATTTTTTTCAAATTCATTGTAACTTGTTGAAATTATACATGAACATAGGTATACTCATGAGGATTATAAAAAGCTATGTTTCATTTTTTTTAAGTCAATTAGAAAAAAATTTATAGGTTTCAATTTCCATGGTATTGCTCGGTTTTGTGCCAGAATTCTACGGTAAGGGATAACAGCCACTTTTCATGTCTTATATTTTGAATATCATAGTGAAATTAAACCAAAAGAAATGTACAATGTAGAGGATTCTAAAAAGCTATGTTTCATTTTTTTAAATCAATTAGTAAAAAAGTTAATGAGGTTTCAAATTCCATGGAATTGCTCGGTTTTGTGCCAGAATTCTACGGTAAGGGATAACAGCCACTTTTCATGTCTTATATTTTGAATATCATAGTGAAATTATACTAAAAGAAATGTACAATGTAGAGGATTCTAAAAAGCTATGTTTCATTTTTTTAAATCAATTAGTAAAAAAATTAATGAGGTTTCAAATTCCATGGTATTGCTCGGTTTTGTGCCAGAATTCCACGTTAAGGAATAACAGACACTTTTCATGTCTTATATTTTGAATATCATAGTGAAATTATACCAAAACAAATGGATTCTAGAGGATTCGAATAAGCTATGTTTCATTTTTTTAAATCAATTAGTAAAACAGTTATTGAGGATTTAAATTTCATGGAATTGTCAGTTTTTGAGCCAAAATTGACAGGATGACAGTCACTTTTCACTTTTCCAGATACCTGTCTAAAATTGCCAAACAATGCTTATACAATTGCAACCAGACACCTGTCTGAAATTGCGAAACAATGCTAATCTATTGCAACCAGACACCTGTCTGAAATTGCCAAACAAGGCTTAAACTATTGCAACCAGACACCTGTCTGACATTGCAAGACAATACTAATTTATTACAACCAGACACCTGTCTGAAATTGCCAAACAAGGCTTAAACTATTGCAACCAGACACCTGTCTGAAATTGCCAAACAATGCTAAAACATCAGGTGACCAAAATCTCAAGATCGCCTTTAGAGATATCCTCGTCCAGACGGTGGTATGTGTACACAGCATCATCCTCATCATCATATACAATATTAAACCAATCGCTGAACCCTGGTACCTGTGACACCACCTTGGCTGGATAAGCTATCCGTTCCTCTTTGCCCCCTCATGACCACACTGGACACGAGGATGTAGTTCAGAAAACTGCTTTTGTACAGAGGGTGGGGCTTTTACAAACTGGAAAAGTGAACGCTGAGTTAAGAAAAGCCTCATACCGTTCAATATCTTTTGCGCTGACCATTGTCTTGCTTAACTTCTTGTGTCGAGCTATTACTCGACCAAGACTCTTTCGTAAAATGCTACAGCCAGAGGGCTCAAGACCTGGCTGGTGGGATTTGAGGTAACTGAAAGATGCCTCCCTCCCCTCCTCTTTCCACTTATCTATTATTGCCTTGATATGCATACCAACTCCCAAACGAAAATACGCTTATCAACTATTTTCCAATAGTTACCAGCAATAGCTGTCTTGACGAAAAACAGGCAAATAAAATGTCCTAGCGGTCTACCAAGACCAATAAAAATCCTCAGGGCCAGACTAGGGCAGTACAACTTATTTGTCACACCCTTTATAAGATTGGTGAAATATATATACACCGCGTCAAGTAACTATGAGAGATATATGGTTCGATTAAACCAGTGATGGTTTAAAGTCAGTGGTCACTCGCGTCTTCACGCAAAAATTTTGTCAGAGAGAGATTCAAATGCGAATTGTTTAACCGCAATGGTTATGAATTTTGACGTGGCAATACGCAACTTATATAAGGCTGGAGTGAACTCATGATATACTCGGGATGTACTCCGTGAACGAATCTGACACAAAACGTGGTTAACAGAATCTCTTTGATGTGTTAAATCTGGGTGGTGCCCTTGGCGACGAGCAGCTCGCGCAAACGTCGCAGTAACTGTCGGCAGCTCAACATCTACTCTGTGAACCCTAACTGCCGAATTCCACGCGCTAGCGCAAGCGGCATATTGCCTTTGAAGGTACTGGCCTGTAACGGATAGTTTTTTGAATCCACAACCCCAAATAAATAAATTAAGTACCATATTAAGTTCAAGAATCGAATGTTTTCTTAAATCACAAAATGCTGATAAGGCAAGCTATACGCTCTCCCGGCGCGGGAATGACAAAATCGAACATTTTAAAATCTAAAATACGACAATTCCGGTCCATTCAATAAGAAAATAAACTTGACCAAAGTATTCCACTATACTTGAATTACCCCTGTATATAGATGGATATTAGGGCTCGGATTGATAAATGAACGAAAATCGACTTTGTTTAACGGAGCACGTTCAGCGGTGGTTGCGAGAGTGCGAAGCCGTGTTGAGTGAAGGCAAAGTTGACCCTGATACGGGCTCACGCGGCGAGCATGAGATGATTGGACAGCGTTTTGAAGTGCAAAATACGACCATTCCGGTCCATTTAATAAGAAAATAAACTTAACCCATTTGTAACATCATACTTAAATTTGTTTTTTGTTAAAGTGTGTACATATGTCGCGGGCCATCTGATGAAATTGGGAAAAAAAAAATACATTTGTTTACACCGTAACATTTCGTACGCAAATAATATTATTTTCCCTTAGGCCATTTTTTTTAGATTTTATATGATCATAAACATTAGAATGTCATCTTGTCATCTACTAAACAATAAAAACGATACGAGTAACGAATGCGAACCGATTTAGAGAATTCGAAAAACGGCTGAATCTCGAAAAGCCAAAAATGCTCGCAGAGAATTTTAACGTATTGCTCCACAAACACACAACTTTTATGGCTCAAACGGGGTAAAATGCGAAAAGTAAAGCAATATTATTGAAATTCAATACGTTAGCTCTCGTTTGATGTATCATTCGTCCATGTATCTTAAATATAAATGCCAGTTAGAGCAAGTTGAAAAAAAATGGAATTAACATTGAGTCACAAGCGCGGCCATCTGCGGCGAGGTTGGGCTGACGTCCCTATTGATAGCTGGAAAGTTGCTTTATATCAGTCATTTTATACTTTTATCTGCTAATCGGTAAGCTTTTGGTGCGATACAACATATTTTTAAACAGAGGCTCTTGATATATGTGGTTTTCTAGATGCCAAAACCCAGCAATATAGTCTGTTTAATGTGCGCCCAAAATATTGGAGCAGAACGGTATATGTTTATATTAAACCGTTCGACCGGAGTACACTGACATCAGGTCATTACAATATCTGTCAGTGATTTTTTTCAAATGTCATTGTAACTTGATATACTGTTGTTTTCTAGATAAACCCAGCAATATAGTCAAAAGCTATGTTTCATTTTTTTGCGCCCAAATTGGAGCAAAAATTTATAGGTTTTATATTACATGTTCGACCGGCCAGAATGACATCAGGTAAGGGATTAGGGCTGTCAGTTTCATGTCTTGTATAACGCTTGTTGAAATTAATATCATGAAATTAAACCAAAAGAAATGTTATACTCATGAGGATTCTAAAAAGCTATGTTTCATTTTTTTTAAGTCAATTAGAAAAAAATTAATGAGGTTTCAATTTCCATGGAATTGCTCGGTTTTGTGCCAGAATTCTACGGTAAGGGATAACAGCCACTTTTCATGTCTTATATTTTGAATATCATAGTGAAATTAAACCAAAGAAATGTACAATGTAGAGGATTCTAAAAAGCTATGTTTCATTTTTTTAAATCAATTAGTAAAAAAGTTAATGAGGTTTCAAATTCCATGGAATTGCTCGGTTTTGTGCCAGAATTCCACGTTAAGGAATAACAGACACTTTTCATGTCTTATATTTTGAATATCATAGTGAAATTATACCAAAACAAATGGATTCTAGAGGATTCGAATAAGCTATGTTTCATTTTTTTTTAAATCAATTAATTAAAACAGTTATTGAGGATTTAAAATTTTCATGGAATTGTCAGTTTTTGAGCCAAAATTGACAGGATGACAGTCACTTTTCACTTTTCCAGATACCTGTCTAAAATTGCCAAACAATGCTTATACAATTGCAACCAGACACCTGTCTGAAATTGCGAAACAATGCTAATCTATTGCAACCAGACACCTGTCTGAAATTGCCAAACAAGGCTTAAACTATTGCAACCAGACACCTGTCTGACATTGCAAGACAATACTAATTTATTACAACCAGACACCTGTCTGAAATTGCCAAACAAGGCTTAAACTATTGCAACCAGACACCTGTCTGAAATTGCCAAACAATGCTAAAACATCAGGTGACCAAAATCTCAAGATCGCCTTTAGAGATATCCTCGTCCAGACGGTGGTATGTGTACACAGCATCATCCTCATCATATACAATATTAAACCAATCGCTGAACCCTGGTACCTGTGACACCACCTTGGCTGGATAAGCTATCCGTTCCTCTTTGCCCCCTCATGACCACACTGGACACGAGGATGTAGTTCAGAAAACTGCTTTTGTACAGAGGGTGGGGCTTTTACAACTGGAAAAGTGAACGCTGAGTTAAGAAAAGCCTCATACCGTTCAATATCTTTTGCGCTGACCATTGTCTTGCTTAACTTCTTGTGTCGAGCTATTACTCGACCAAGACTCTTTCGTAAAATGCTACAGCCAGAGGGCTCAAGACCTGGCTGGTGGGATTTGAGGTAACTGAAAGATGCCTCCCTCCCCTCCTCTTTCCACTTATCTATTATTGCCTTGATATGCATACCAACTCCCAAACGAAAATACGCTTATCAACTATTTTCCAATAGTTACCAGCAATAGCTGTCTTGACCAAAAACAGGCAAATAAAATGTCCTAGCGGTCTACCAAGACCAATAAAAATCCTCAGGGCCAGACTAGGGCAGTACAACTTATTTGTCACACCCTTTATAAGATTGGTGAAATATATATACACCGCGTCAAGTAACTATGAGAGATATATGGTTCGATTAAACCAGTGATGGTTTAAAGTCAGTGGTCACTCGCGTCTTCACGCAAAAATTTTGTCAGAGAGAGATTCAAATGCGAATTGTTTAACCGCAATGGTTATGAATTTTGACGTGGCAATACGCAACTTATATAAGGCTGGAGTGAACTCATGATATACTCGGGATGTACTCCGTGAACGAATCTGACACAAAACGTGGTTAACAGAATCTCTTTGATGTGTTAAATCTGGGTGGTGCCCTTGGCGACGAGCAGCTCGCGCAAACGTCGCAGTAACTGTCGGCAGCTCAACATCTACTCTGTGAACCCTAACTGCCGAATTCCACGCGCTAGCGCAAGCGGCATATTGCCTTTGAAGGTACTGGCCTGTAACGGATAGTTTTTTGAATCCACAACCCCAAATAAATAAATTAAGTACCATATTAAGTTCAAGAATCGAATGTTTTCTTAAATCACAAAATGCTGATAAGGCAAGCTATACGCTCTCCCGGCACGGGAATGACAAAATCGAACATTTAAAAATCTAAAATACGACAATTCCGGTCCATTCAATAAGAAAATAAACTTGACCAAAGTATTCCACTATACTTGAATTACCCCTGTATATAGATGGATATTAGGGCTCGGATTGATAAATGAAGGAAAATCGACTTTGTTTAACGGAGCACGTTCAGCGGTGGTTGCGAGAGTGCGAAGCCGTGTTGAGTGAAGGCAAAGTTGACCCTGATACGGGCTCACGCGGCGAGCATGAGATGATTGGACAGCGTTTTGAAGTGCAAAATACGACCATTCCGGTCCATTTAATAAGAAAATAAACTTAACCCATTTGTAACATCATACTTAAATTTGTTAAAAGTGTGTACATATGTCGCGGCCATCTGATGAAATTGGGAAAAAAATACATTTGTTTACACCGTAACATTTCGTACGCAAATAATATTATTTTCCCTTAGGCCATTTTTTTTAGATTTTATATGATCATAAACATTAGAATGTCATCTTGTCATCTACTAAACAATAAAAACGATACGAGTAACGAATGCGAACCGATTTAGAGAATTCGAAACGGGCCGAATCTCGAAAAGCCAAAAATGCTCGCAGAGAATTTTAACGTATTGCTCCACAAACACACAACTTTTATGGCTCAAACGGGGTAAAATGCGAAAAGTAAAGCAATATTATTGAAATTCAATACGTTAGCTCTCGTTTGATGTATCATTCGTCCATGTATCTTAAATATAAATGCCAGTTAGAGCAAGTTGAAAAAAATTGGAATTAACATTGAGGCACAAGCGCGGCCGCCTGCGGCGAGGTTCGGCTGACACCCCTAATTACATTACTGTTTAACAGTTAAACAGTCAAATGATACAAATCAGCTTGTCACTGCATACAGGGATGACTTATTTCTTTCAAGCAAGGTAAAACTCGTAATATGTTCACCTAGTCACGTACTTCAAATAAAGAGGTATGACAATAGTCGCTCAAAAACGCCTAATAATGTGTCAGGCGCCAAAGAAACTGAGTTTTTAACATATCACAAGTAGAGCCGAAGTGCACCCAGCAGCCATTATTGATGAAAGTAGTTCCAGCATCAGACAAAGCTATTTTATGTTCTCCTTAGCCAGGATGCGCAGATCAAACTACGTGCTTTGTGCTACTATGCTTGTGTAATTAAAAAAGTTATGCATTTATGTTATCGTTATTCGATATTCGTTCACTTCAAACGATGAAAATTAATTTATTCAAATAATTAATTTGTTCGGATAATTGTGAATAAGATAGGATAATGTATTTCGTTGATGATTCTTCAATACATAAAGAAAAGATTGCACCTATCATGCTTGTGACCTTAATTTGATTGATATCACATTGTTTGGCTGATTAATGTTCTATGCTGCATGATAAAAAAGTCTAGTCTTGAATATAGCTGTGACTTTGGTCTCTCGCATTGGCGAAAGCATAAATCAGATTTTTCTAAGATGCATTCTGTGAAATATAACGATGAAATAGTTTTAGTAGGTGAATAGCGGATGAACATTATTCCATGTGAGCAAACTCACTTCCTTTTTAACCGATCTGCTTGAGGTGTGTGGGTGCCATGTGAATTTGTACCGATAAATTGACCATCTTAGCGATACAACGGCTGCTATATTTGTGCCTTAAGTTCTATGAAAAATACATAAAACATTTCTTGTTCTGTACACTTAAACCCGTGTGAATTATGACCGCCGTACATTCTATTTACGTTATATAAAAATGACACGTGACGGAAATTCAGAACGCGTGCCAGGAGCGATACGAACCGAGCGATACTACCTATTATAACTTGTCCATTAGTTACCCAGTCGACTTAGATACAGTCGTATAACAGATACGCTGATTGTTATAATCAGCGTATCTGTTGAGCAATGTGCATCACTTTGATACTAATTGTTTGAATGTGGAGATGGGTACAACCATTTGGTTATTTGTCTCCGGGGGTGGGGAGGTTGGCCTCCTGCCGGGCTATCGTGGTGGGATCTTTGTTATACAAGCTATCCATAGGGCCGTTAACTTCCCAGTGTTTCTAGCCCTGCACGCAAGTATCATTTCATAACGTCCTGGGTCGTTATTTGCTGTGATCATTGGCAAATTTGCACTATCTGTTTTTAATGCACTGCTGAATTAAGCATCTAGAAATACATGTTACAGTACGACATCACAATTTAAAGTATGCAAAGGTGCAACCTGTTTTCAACCATGGATATCAAGATCTCCATTCAAACTGCTGGTTTTTTTATGTAGGTGCCACAATGTCGGCTGATTTGCAGTGGTTGATTGTCCGTAACAACTCAAGCTCTCTGCTGAAGGGACGCAAGATTCCCCGCTCTTTCTCCAAGGTAGAACCATAGTTAAACCATTGTCTTTATGGGTCATAATTCATCTCATCAGGAACTTGTCAATATCTCTGATATCCTATCAACTTTTCTGATGGGCTTGAATAATTTGCTTGATATTGCAGGAGCCCAACAACTTGAAGAACTTGAACTCTTTTCGATACAATGGTATGGTCCAGCAGCATGTTGTTGGAATAGATGCTGCTTCTGATGGCAAGGGTGTCACCCTGGTCACAAGGAAATCCAAGAGTAAGTAATGTAAACTATAGTAGCCAATCCCAGTATCAACTCGGTTAAACAATGAAATCTGGTGCAAATAAACAAATGAAGTGATACCCCCTACTTCCGTATGCATTCTTCTTTATATGATGTTATTGTCTTGTATAGTCCATGTCACCTTTTTCAAACACTTAAATGACGGATAAATCGTGTGATGTTGGTCATGACCATGTTTAGGCATGTGTTTTATGTGTTTTGTTGTCATGTTAATGGTTGTAGACTGGAGGAAGCCTTCCAAGAACATGAGCCGTGTTGAGCTGAAGAGAGGTTCGCGCCGTGCATTGGCCACAATCAGCAAGACAATCTGCAAGAACAGCTACCGCAAGGACTTGAAAATGGTAAGGATGTTGTTCAGATTCTGACCAATTATGTAAATTATGATCTTAGTTGAAAGTGAAGCAGATAAACTTTCTACTATTTTATGTTGACAATGATTGTGTCAGCTAATCTATATTGTCCAAGTTAGCACATCAGGTTACTTGATACAGCTTTTATTTGGCTCTGTCTGAGTTGTGTGATGTGCAAGAGTAATGTGACAGGTCTTAACTGCTGCTCAGATCACACCATGGTTTGAATGGTTTTATACCCTGTCAACATATGTCAACCTTGACTCCATACAAAGGGGTTATAAGATTTCATTTGTTACTGCTATGGATGCCTTTTGTCACAGTGTAATCAAAGACCGATTGTCTTGTGTTTGTATACAGATTGCCCTGCGCAGAGCTAGTGCACTCCTGCGCAGCCAAAGACCTGTTCCCCCTAAAGCAACACGTGGTGGCAAGAAGAAGGAGTAGATTGTCAAGTTGTTTATTTGTATGCGAATAAAGTGTGGCACATCATGTTAACTGTGTTCTTTGTGGGGTTTTATCAATGATGAGCTCTCTGGTAAAATGGGACAAGTGAATGTGGGAAGAGTTTGGCTGTGGCAAGACTTGTTGAGATAGGTTACGAAGTGCTAATTTCATTGCCATTTTGTTCATAAAAATCACACTGAAATATTGTTGCTTAGCAACAAAAATTCAATGCTTTTTTTGTTTAAAAGTTTCTTTCCAAGAATAAATTTAACAAGAGCACCAAAAAATCAAGTGAAATTTTATTTCAACAACGAAAATAAACCTAGAAATACACCCTATATTCATGGCTTTTCCAAAGGTGACTATATGAGCCGAAAAAGAGGGATAACTTGCGACTAAGAGATGATATATAAAAAAAGTCAATATCTGCTTATTAAGCTGTAATTTATTTTGTATCTGATTTCGTGAATAGATCTTAACATGTTGATACAAATATATATCCTGTATCAAATAGAGCGCTGCTGGATTGTTATTTTCATCCTATTGTCACCAATCATCTTTAGATTTGTCTGATGACATGAAATCCCTGCAAGGAAAATGTAGCACAAGAGTGGATCAAAGCACTGGATATGTATTGGACCAGGACTTCTTTGTAAGACAGGACAGTCGTGCATATGCAAGCTTTAACAAGTGAACAATCATAAATTAATGATAATACAAAAATATGACTGTTCTTAGCTATGCATAATAAGGGTTCTTTTTGCACTGGGTACGACGGTACAAAATACCATTTCTTTTCAGCATTTCAAGTGAATTGTAAACAAACTTATTATTTGTTAATGGCTTAATCACTTGTAATTGTCATAAATTTGAGTGCTATTAGAAAAGGTGGTTGGGATTGACTTTAAGGCTACAAAAACACGTCAAACATATATTAAATCTTTATACTCAAATCCGATAGCTTGATAACACAAAATACACTGGGATAATTTTTATTTTGAACGTTCGGAAGTTATGTTGTGATTCCAATGATTTATCTATCAAGCATTCCGGAAAACGTATTTTTTTTTCTGCTAAGAAGAATTTCATGGCTAACCATATCAGATCAGTGACGTCACCGGAAACCTGGCTGGTGTCAGAGCGAGGCGCTGAACGTGGCTAGGATTAATATTGCTAGTTTGACAGTTGCAGTTGTCGTGATATTTTCTTTGTTTTCCTACCCCCTGCCGACAAATTATCGAAACGATCTCTACAAGTAGTTGCCACAATGTCTGGGGGAGGTGAATTCGGGAATCCTTTACGGAAATTCAAGCTTGTTTTCTTAGGAGAGCAAAGCGGTAAGTGGCACACCTATTTTTTTGGCAACTTAGCATTCTCTGCGAGTGCTGTGTCATATGTATATTTTGTTTTTGTATTGGTATTGTTGTGACAGCATTTGTAATGATGTTGCATACACAGTTTATAAGTACCAACTAGAGCGGCTTTCGATTAGATACTGGTGTAACCAGGATTTGAAGCTTTTAAATATTTGTCATTTGACAGCGCCGATGATAGACAGAAAGTGAAAGACGTATTGACATTCGATGTTTAAGATACAAAACAATGACTCACCACTGTCTGTCTTGGACGGAGGTTATAATGAATCACTCACAACTGTTTCATTGTCCTGTTATGTTCTGAAATTACTGAATTTCTTTATACAAATAAACTTTTAACCAAATTTTACTTGGTTACAAATGCGGCTCCCGAATTATAGCCCTTTAAAGGCTTAAGCCTTAACTTAAGGTTTGTCAAAGCTGTTGGTTCTAACTTCTAGCCCAGTGACCAATATAGACAGGGTTTATTGTGTTGATCCTATGGCAAACCATTGCAAAGCCTGTAGATTCCGCTTGCATGCCCAGAAAAAGAATAGAAATGAGAAAAGTATAATGTGTCAGTTTTGAAATAGATTTATATAATCAAAGATATATGAACACATTTCACTGAGGATAAACAAACAATTCCATCAAGGCAGTCTTTAAGACAGAAACAGCAATTTATGCATTTTCTCGACTAGCTGAAGTAAATGTAAAGCAGAGGTGTCTGCTTACACAAAGGAGCCAGGGTTTGACACTAATGGTGGTCGGATGGTCCCAGACCAGTTAATTTGCAGTAGGACCAGTACAAATTCCAGTAACGCTGGTCTGACAGACAAGTAAAATTTTACGTGTTCGTCAATCATGTTTTAACAATAGCTTAATCCCTCATCAAGCCTAATTCCCTAAGTAAACTTCAATTTGAGCGCCTTGTTCAACAGTGACATTTATTTCCAACAGCAGTGCGAGAGTGGGAAAGTATGGAGGGGTAACTCATATTATCCATGGTTTGAGTATAAATGTTGAAATTGTGTCGAATATAAATGGGCCCCTTTGATTCACCTGCAGGTCGCCTGCTGAGTGGTTTCTATGATGCTGAAGCGTATTGGAGAGAAACTATAGACAAAACTTTTATAACAGATTTTGTGTACACAATGTTTAGATTGAATGATGGTATTGCATATGCAGCCATTTTAATTTTAAGACCGTCACAATTACTTATCCAATGCATTGGATGCTATAGTCCTAACATATTAGACATTTTGACAGGCTCTTTTAGGTTGATAATTACCATTTTTTAGCCACAAGCAGCACTCCAATCAATCAATTATGTATAAAATGACTCCCCCAACCCCCTACCCCCCCCCAGTTTATGTTCATTCCTAATTACTTAGAAAAAATCTCAATGCTGTATTGATTTCTTATAATTTCATACGCATAGGATATTCTTAGGAAGTTCTCTTATCGATTATTTTTTGCAGAATCGGGAGGAAAAACTCTACTTTAATGTGTGGCTGTTCATTTGCATATCAACGTGGACCAGTAGAAGTTCTGAGCCACTGGTCCGATGGACGTGGCTGATTTTCTTAATTTCGAGCCCTTGGAGTGATTGATTTTTCTGGTCAATATTATTTGTTAAACTGAGTGAATTATTTATATTTGCCGGTAGTCAGTGCTGGCTGACAATGTTGTGAACAACAGAGGAAATTCTGAAGTTAAAGGATCCTTTTAAGTATCTGGTAAAATTACAAGTCTTATTTTAATCAAAGAGCTGCTAAAGTAATCAAAATAAAGATCATTCACAAAAGCAAATGATACAAGCAAAGAAAAACAGAACAAATTTATTGCTGTCCAGGACTGGGTCTCGGGGCAGTTCTGTTTACATCGTTGACTGTGGTATTGCTTTATTTTCTTTTTTGTGGCTTTGACTTTTTCTCCGTGATCAATCTTTCTTTTTCCTTTTTCCTTCCTCTCTTTGTTGCCTCCTTAGCTGTTTCTCTTGCTCGTTTGTCCCCTCTCCTGTTCATTTCAATTTTGTGCTGAAGGCTTCTTCACTGCTAATCACAAAGAAAGAATTCTTTTCCTTCTTTCTGCTTGCTGTTGGTAAATTGGGGGTGTTTTACGCAAGTTATTCTTCCAGCAGCATTGCAAATGTTGATGTTGAAGTTGTTGAGTTGCTGGTTTGGTCCTTGTCCATTTTCCAAGTGTTATGCACCCGTCTGTGGGTTCGGGGGTAGAATAGGCCCACTGTTTCCTTCTGCATGTCGTAAGAGGCGACTAACAGGGGGCAACCTGTTCGTCATGGATTGCGACTCGTGTGGGTAGGCAATAGGTTCCTGGTGGTTGAGTGGAAAGGTCCTTGTGGTCCTTGTCAAAAAATTACTCAAGTTCAATGCTGAATACCTTCATGCTTTGGAAATCTTTTTCAAAACTGTTCAGAAATTCTGAAAGTGTAATGTAATTGTAAACTTTTTCTAAATATACTTAGTTGTAAATAATGCATTGTTAAAAATTTTGTCGCAGGTCGAAAATTTCTGGTAACCAAGATCTCTCAATTATTAATTTCGCAATTAATTCACTAATTATTGTACGATCGTAAACTAATTAACATTTTCTAAAAGCTGATACAATTACCGAACTTTGATAATTGACATATGCTATCCAAATATTCGTCGTTTTCAAAGCGCCTTGAGTTGAAAAGCAAATTTAACTTAGTCAATTTTCGTCAAATTTTTTAATGCTTAAATCCCCTAAAAAAATTAGCATTTCAATGCAACACACAGCAAATGAAACCATGCCAGTCAATAGTACTTTATCACCCTTGGCTATCGATGGTTCCCACTAGACATCATAACGATGATAACGTAGTGTTTTACTACATTTTTCAATCGCTCGTAACTTCAACGATATTTGATGGATGGTCTTAAAAATTAGGTCGAATATTGTTAAGGGCAGTAACTATCGAAAGATAAGTTTTTTCGTGGATATCGATGATGTCACTTCCGGTTACGAGTAAAACAACGTAATTAAACAGTACAATAAGAAGTTAAGTCGTCGTTGCTCAGTCGTTAATGGTTGTATTGCAAAAATGTTTGCACCTGAAGATAGACCATGCACTTCCGAACTTGTAACTAATTCATCTAATTGTATATATTTAATTAAAATCCAAATAATTGAAAGTTTCCCCATTCGTCCCCAAAAAATTATAATCCATGATAACTTAGGTAATTTTGGGCCGGTTCCTTAGTTCGATACGATCCATAGTGTTTAAGTGCAGTAAAGCTTTATACTTACCTTACCTATGGAACATTGACATTGTAACTGTGATGCCTTGACCCTGTGCCTGCCCTGTACCACAATTCAAACTTTCAAGGCTGTCATATTCCTGGGTTGAATATGTAGTGTTTCATCTTGGCTGGGCGTCTTTATTGTTATCTGTTTTATTGCCATCGTTGTATGTGTTCTATGTCACATCCCGTCTTTCTGACCATCGTTGTACCTTTGATGTTTCCTTAATTGTAATTGACCCATCTGGACATGCGTAGTCGCCTGTGTGCATTTGACGTTTATAACATCCGGTCAGTTGGGATTACCCATCGTAAAAATGCTGAGGCGGGTGTGCCACAATCAGCCCAGATGGACCCTACTCCTCGCATCCTCTGATTGGATGTATGTTATTTAATATATATGTATCGATATGTGATTGGCTGGAGGACCAGAAAGTATTGTGGTACGGTTGAGGTGCGAGGGAGTCGAGGCACGAAGAGAGAGAGAGAGAGAGAGAGAGAGATATTGGAAATAAAGAGACTTGTTACTCAAAAACGGACTTGTACTATTTACCCCCAATCGTAGTACATAACAAGGCTGCTTGTGAGAGATGTTCTACTCCTCTAAATATGGAAAATATTAGTGCACTGTAGCACTTGCCACGCATGACAGAATCACTCTGTTGTGTTCTCTCGGGTGCATCACAAAGCTAATTGTTCACCCGCTACCCTGGTGACAACTTCAGCAATTTCTGCTTGCTCTGCTAATTTTCTCTCAACATCGGCGGGTGGCTGTTTTGAGCACTGAAGTATTTAATTGTTTTAAAGTACCAATAGCCTAGACCAACTTGTGTATGAAACAATGACAGCATCCTGGTAATCAAGCGATTGTATCTATAATGGTCTGTACTCATAATTGTTGTTATTTATATTTTCAGTTGGCAAGACTTCTCTTATCACAAGGTTCATGTATGACAGTTTTGACAATACATACCAAGTGAGTTCTTATCTCTCATATGATTGTTATTGACAGAAGAAATCCATTCTTCTTTGATTAACTACACCTTCTCTATGAAACCTATAAACATTGTTTATAAGACTGCATTCCCGCTCAACTCATCTCTTTATGTGACATTGTAATATTGCTATAATATTTATGCATAGCACCTGATAATGTATTTTTTTTTTGTCAGATGTGGTAGCATGTATATTTTATACCATCTTGTAATAATTATTTTGTTTTCAGGCAACAATAGGAATAGATTTCTTATCCAAGACAATGTACTTAGAAGACAGAACAGTAAGCTATGATAAATGTATTTAGACTATTAACTTCCAAAGTATGAAAGGTTTTCAAGATTTCTGTCACTGATTGTGACGTTTCAGATTAGACTACAACTGTGGGACACTGCCGGTCAGGAACGTTTCCGCAGTTTGATTCCGTCATATATACGAGATTCGTCAGTGGCGGTCGTCGTGTACGATATCACCAGTGAGTGATTCTTTTGTGTCTGAACAGTGAGAATAACCCCTTTCCAAAGATATGGAATCTAAATGGATAATCTTTATTTGTAAACAGATGTTATTCAATATTTTTCAAAATATGTAATAACATTTAGAGGTGACAGATTTATTTTGCTGTTTACAATAATTGTTATTCAGTGTGTCTCTCATTGTAAATGTACCTTCATTGTTAACATCCATCACTGATGAGTGTTTTCCTTTGATCTCACAGATGCTAATTCATTCCAACAAACATCGAAATGGATCGATGATGTACGGACAGAGAGAGGAAGTGATGTCATTATCATGCTGGTAGGAAACAAGACTGATCTGTCTGACAAAAGGTATATTCATCATCCACTTGTCTGTTATCCTCCAGTCAATTTTCCAAAGGTCCATTAACCAAATATCTGCTGGTCCTCTATCTCATCTGTCTTTTAACTGCTAGTTCATTATCTACTCATCCATTATCTACTGCTCCATTATCTGCTAGTTCATTATCTACTCATCCATTATCTACTGCTCCATTATCTGCTAGTTCATTAACTACTCATCCATTATCTACTGCTCCATTATCTGCTAGTTTATTATCTTCGTGTCAATTATCTACTGCTCCATTATCTGCTAGTTCATTAACTACTCATCCATTATCTACTGCTCCATTATCTGCTAGTTCATTATCTTCGTGTCAATTATCTACTGCTCCATTATCTGCTAGTTCATTAACTACTCATCCATTATCTACTGCTCCATTATCTGCTAGTTCATTATCTACGTGTCAATTATCTACTGCTCCATTATCTGCTAGTTCATTATTACATTGATCAGTCCTGCTTGTATATTTGTTTTTGGACAATTTTTGTTTTGCAATACAGGTCGCAATTTTTATGAATTCTTTTTTTTAATTGTTAGGAATTTAATGATGCGCAGAACCAAGAGGTTTTGTTTTGAAAAAGTGAAAATCTAGAATCCCGAATAGCTTTGTGGATAATGGTTCGATTTTCACACATTTGACATCATTTTGTAGATTTTTCTAAATATTTCTTGTTGTTACAAATGTTTCCCAAAAGTTATCCCAAACCCGGCAGGTCGAAAATTTTTAGTATCAGTCCAAATGTCAATAAAAGTTTCATGAATATTTCGAGGGCTTACAAAACCGTCAATACATATCCGATGATAATAAAAATTGGGTCACATGTTCTCTGTGACAGCTTAAGTCGCATCCTAAAATTTCATTGATGTCAATGACGTCACTTCTGGTTACGAACGCATACAAGTTTTTAAAAAAATTACACAAGCTCAATGCTTGTGGATATATTTTAAAAACAGTTTACATATTCTCAAAGTGTAATGCCATTGCAATAATTTTTTCTGCATATATGTAGTTGTAAATAGTGCATTGTCAGGGCACGAAATTGACTATTTCCAGTCGGCGCGCGCCGACTAAATGTTTATTCCGCCGACTCATTTGTCAAAGTTGTCGGTCCGCCAGGCCGATAACTACTATGTTACCATGCTCAACGTCAAAAGATAAACATGTTGACAAACGCGCGATCGTTTGAAATTGTGAACTGACCCAATTGACCTGACCTCAGCTTTCATCCAGAGTACTTCGGTTATTTCCGTATTGACGAAAGCACACGATTGTCAATGAGATCGTATAACTCGTTTTTATTGGTCAGTCTATGTCACGTGTACAATGCAAATGAGTGTCGAATTTTTCCGGCGTTACAAGTCTCCTATGCATCGCTTATTTGATATTTCGCGCAAATTATTTTTCCCAAGTTTAACAATGGACAAGTTTGTCAAACGTTTACCTAAATGCAATGGTGATGAATTAGAAAAAAAGTCCACCTTCACTCAGCTTTTTCATTTAAACTTACGACATTGTGAATAACAAGACCATTGTAGTCTGCGTCCCAGACTCCAGGGGTTCCGCTACGCTTCTCGCCCTAGAGTCTACGAAAAGATAAGGTCTTAAACTGGCGCGTCCGATATTCATTAGACGCGTTCGTTAATCTTCGTGACCAATCAACGCAAAGGTTGTGACCCGGATTGACCTTAATTGCGCGTGTCTGGCTTGTGATACGCACCCTCGGTTCTATGTAACGTCATGGACATTGTAGTGGTCTGCGTCCAATGAGAACACATTGAATGTCTTCTGGAATTATGGGGCGTCTCAAAAGTTCAAATTAACACCACAACAAGCGCTTTAATCGCTTAGCTGCACGATAGTATGTTTACGTAATAGTCAGTTAAAAAGAACCAGTTGTGTGTCTGCTTCTCTCGCCGACTGTGTAATTAACGGTGCCACTCAGCGTGAAACAACAAATCGGAGTGTTGTTGAATGTGTGCCAAGCTCATAAAAATCGCTCGTCTGGTTGGACAAGTTCTTCGGAACTTGTAGAACTAACCAATGAGAGACAACGACTCAAAAGTACCCGAGAGTGACCGAGAGACACGGCTTGTGATTGGAGCATCCCATATCTGGGATGCCTGTCCAGTTCAAGACATTAAGGTCGCCCAGACCTGAAGGCGAGACTATTGAATATCAGTAACATGTAAACAGCGCCCGCAGCCATCAGGCTGGGGGACCTTGACTAAGACCATTGAGAGGACCAGTTAAATACTGGCAGGGCCAGTTCATTTTTTGAAGGGCCAGTTGAAAAAAAAAATGGAGGGCCAATTAACATACTTGCCAATTTCGTGCCCTGATTGTTATGCTCAATTTCGGTGCTGTCCATGGCTATTGTGAGGTAGACTTAAATTAGACATTTTGATTAATATCAACAAGAGGTTGGCAACCGCAGTTCGTGCATCCCGTGCTGATGATTTGTTGATGGAAAGAAAATGGTGTGAGGCCAGTTCCCTGACTGATCCAGTTAGATGACTTCGAAGGAAATTGTTTGGGGGAGAGTAGGTGATCAAAAGATTGGGATTCTGATGTATCTTTTACATGTGTCAGATTTCCATCTCCCTAACCTTTGAATTTGTTCATCTGTATACCCATAGCACAAGCAGAAGTAGCCGCACAAATACAAAATGAGTGTTGTTGTATACTGTTACTGCTTGATCCTAAGCTTGCTAGAGAGAGGTTTGAATATTAGATAAACAAATTGGGAGAGGAAGGTTTTGAATCTGGAGACAAATACAAGGGGCAACTTGCACAAGGATAATTGTTTCCATTTTTATCTTTTCAATCTTCATTTTCATTTATCTAAGAAGGCTGCTTCTTAATCAGGTCAATCTTATCTATTAACCTTTCTTGGCACCATATAACACATGAGTGTTGGTGTGCCGTTGAAACCCCATACTTACCTTACCTTACGAACTAATCAAACGTGAAAACGGGGCTAAAATCTTAATTTGATGCATCGTTTCTCTGTCGTCAATAGTCATATCGTAAGCTGAATTGCACTCAAAGGAAGTCCATCCAATTTTGAACATATAACTACATAACTTAAGTTGTATAACTTGGAAATCTTTTGTATGATAATGTTCAGGATTACTCGACTGCATTTTGCATTACCTCTATGCTGATGATGAGAATGGAAATTAAGAAGACAATGATAGTTTGAACATATCAAATACTTATCAGTATATCGCTTCATTTCTCTTACTATCTGCTGGTCTTAAATGATAGTTCATTACCTGCTAGCCCATTATCAGCTAGTCTTGTACCATTCTTTGGTGCAATTTTGGTCCCCATTTGTGTGATGTGATGAGGTAATGAAAGCTGTGCTGTTCTGTGTCTCATCCAGGCAAGTGTCCACAGAAGACGGGGAGAGGAAGGCCAAAGAACTTAACGTCATGTTTATAGAAACCAGTGCCAAGGCCGGCTACAATGTGAAACAGGTAGGAGACAAGCATCTCTGTTAACTGGCTCATGAAAAGCATCCGTGTTTCTGCTGGTTAACCAATTGAATCATCTTCAGAGAAATAGTAAAATCCTCTCCCATCCATCCTCTTGAAATGAATATGAAACCTACAATACTGAAAAGGAAATTTTCTCAATGATCCTTTTCAACTCTACTCCAGTAGGGTCACTTTTGCAGATATCTTTTTGTTGTCATTTTCAACATTCTCCATCTGCAAATTAACCATGTCATACTAAATAAAAGAAACAGATCTAAAATTAAGTTCTTGTGGTCTGAATTTTAATCACAAACCTAAGACAATATGCATATTACGCAGGAGAAATAAGTGGGTAAATGTTGATTGTTTATTTTCAGCTGTTCCGACGTGTTGCTGCTGCCCTGCCCGGGATGGAACAGAAAGAACAAACAAAAGAGGACAGTATCCTTTTTAAAATTTGTTTAGCCGTCTGTAAAATGATGTGATATCAGCATCAGGGCATTATGATGTTGTTCGTCCTCAAGCAGGGTTTCACTGGGGGTGGCTGATACCAAAAGTCATGTTTAACTGCCACACACTTAGCCCCAAGCTTGACTCTAATTAGGGCCACCTATTTATCACCCACCCAAAAAAAACTATATAAATCTCACAAGCAAGTCATGTCCTTGCTCACAAAACTCTCCGGGTTGGGTGAGATGAGATGATGGAACCAAAGAATGGGCCTGTTTGATACCCCTGTAATTTTATTCGCAAGCCAATTTATCTCTCTCCCCATTTGCATGTTTAATTAGGTGTGGTGTTTATAAACTTGCACAAATGGTGCTGTGCTTTCTGTTGCAAACCTAACTAAAACAACTTAACTATACCTCGATAATGACTGCAACCGGTGTCAATAAAACTGCTTGATAATATCAGCTTATGCCAACAACTAGACAAAAACGTTCACCGTATTCAAACATTTTTGTGTCTGACATAATTAGTTCCACCTTAGACAACGGACTTGCCCCACCTTGCATTTTCCCTGGCCTAAAAAGCTTCCCTCTGATGAAATGAAGGTGATCCATGGCAAAACATGCCTGAGACATATCATACAACAGCAATATGGAAATGCTTGGTGCATGGGGCCTCTCAGTGCTTTGATGTTTTCTGTCTTGGATTTGCTTGGGGTGATATATCTGGCTATTTTCGGGTGAGTTGCATTTTCTTTTAATCACTGTTGTGGACATACCTGCCTTCTCAGAAACACATACAAAATGTTGTTTTTGTCTTTGAAGATGAAAAGAAGACATGCATGATAGGTGCTAGGCCCAACCTTTCCTTGCTCTATACTCTCGTTGCATTTGGAAATTTTGCTGAGTAATGCTTGCTGGTTATGATGATATACCATCAATTATGATTTCAGTGGCTGCTGAGTCAAATAACAATTGCTGGAATCTTGTTATGCACCCATACACCCCATGGTACATTGTGTGGTTTATATAGGACTACGTTTTTAATACACCAGGCGATCTGGCATTGATTTTTTTCTGTTTGCTTCATTGGTTTTGTCTATTAGTTGTTATTAATGGTAGATCTATGATTATGATCCCTTTGGAACACAGAGTTTGATATTGCACCATTCTCTCACAGTGTACATATGCTGATTTAAGCAATATCATTTAGTCATTTATTTCATTTTGATTTGTTAGTAATATAATTTCACTTTGTCTTCAGTTGTATATTACAATAAGCATTTTGTGCTGCTTCAAGGATGCTTTCCCAATGAAAGCTACTTTTACACTTGTGATTACAGGTGCTCGTTACAATTCATAACTATGCTAATCAACCGATCATGAATGACGCCCACTTCCAATACTCCACCTTGCTAATCATGCATGTTTATTTGAATGGCATGGCTTGTTGATTACCTACATTATTTAATGTTTTTTTAGAAAAGAATGATTTTAGATGTAATTGATGCTCTCCATGTTAGTCACTTTGGCGGGAGAGAATGTGCATGAATGCTGACTTTAGTTTGGCTGCTCGCTAGTTGGCCTCGCTCTGTGTTGACCTTAACCTCGTTTCAGTGATTGAAGTTAAACTGAAGGATACACCTGCTGAACCCCAGCAACAAGAAAGTGGCTGCGCATGCTGATTTCACAATTCATTTCGTTCGTTAGATTTTGGTTGGATGTAGCTTTTCATTTGGAATAATTGTCTTTGTAACAAGCCATGTTATCGGGCAGGTGTTACTATTGAAACAGATATTCCAAATAGGTGGGGAAGGCGATAGGCGCCAGAGTTGTCTGTGTTATGAAGTTTGGCAAGTTATGTTCATTTCATTGATTCTGTTACACCCTTCAAATTGAGCTGTGTGGGCGGGGCAACTCAATAGGAATTTCTTAATATCATTGTAGAGAGCCTTAATAATGTTCCTCCTTGCAGTGATGTGATCTAAACTTATTACCATTCCATTTACAATACTCCTTTGCATTAGGTCTAAATGTCCATAATCTTGCTTTAGTTATTAATATTCCCGCTGAATATTTCTTACACTGCAGTTTTCCAATAGTTCTCATAGCAAGTCATATTTCCTGATTCAGGCATTGTACAGGAACAGCTGAGCTTTGGCATCCGTATTTAATTTGATGTAAATGCACTCACAGTAATTAACCCATTAATATTCTAAGAGGTACTATAGGAGATATATAGACCATAAATTCCAGATCTGAGCAGTACAACTTGCATTGATTTTAATAGAATTATGAGCTAGATCTTCCATATTATTTGGGGGAATTTTTTGACCTTGGGTGTTTAATGGGGACTTCATTGGCATCAGCATTGTAGAGTGTTATGCATGGATAGCTGAGTTGTTGCTTTCATTCATTCATTGTTGCAATAGATTTCAGCTGATTTCCTAAATCATTGCTGCTGGCGTGCATCCGTCTTATTTGTTGTGAAATTTGCATCAGTTTGTTTTTGTGTCGTTGTTTTGTTATAATGTTAACGATAAGATTCTTCCATTAATCCCCAAATGAGTCACATTTCCTTCCACTTATTCTTCACACATTCATCCATGAAAACATCTCATACCATTGTATGTACACAAGGTTATTTATGAATTGTATTAAAGTGGGATTTTGTAAAAAGAAAGGTCTTTGTAAATAAAAGTCATTTTTATAACAACACAAGTGTTTCAATGTTGTTCTTTCACAGAGCATAGACAAACACTTAATTTCTGCTTTTAAGTTAATGATCATGTCTCATTGTTAGATGTTGTTTCCGGCATGTGTTATCATACGTTTAACACTAGTTGAACACTGGTTTCCATGATTTAATTAGATGATTATTTAACAAAATATTCCAATCCCATTTCCCCATCTGCATGATTCATTTGCTGCATCATCCCTTTTTTTATAATTTAAAGGATATGATATAGTTTAGACCATAGCTACTAATAATTTAATTGAAACTGTAATCATTAGTTTTGACCCCTCCCCGGTCCATTGTCTGTGCTGTAAATATGATGATTAGGTTGTACAAACACTTCTTTGCCAAGCTCAAACCTGTCTAGATCACCTCAATTTGACTTCTTTTGTCATCAGGTGTGTAGTTGCTTTTAAAAAATGATGTTATTTTACTGTTACTGTTTAATGTTTTTTCCACCAGTGCAAGTATTGAATAAATTCCTTAACCCCTGTCCAGTTGAATTGGAGCATAAGGAAGAACCAATAGAGCTGCATAAGACACAGGGCTCTGGGTGTGCCTGCTAGTTTAAATCATTGTAACAAGCTTTCCGAATGGCTGAATTGATGTTGTGTGATGGCTGGGGCAGCCAATCGTCTCTTATTTACCAGGTGTCGGTGCTATGTCATATAGGCCTACTTCTTACCCGTAGCACTTAGCTCACCCGAATAACCTCTGTATGACCTTTGACCTATGATCTGAAGGCTCCTCTGCAACCCCGCTTTCCTTCAACACATTTTCACTTAAGTATGTTTTAATCAATGAATATTGGTTATAGTGGAAAAGTCTCAAAACACTGTTAATGCATAACTTTCCAGATGTCATAATTTTGGGCTGCTAAATTATTGTCTTGCTGCAAAAGTATGTTTTTCTTGAACACTGTTCTGTCAGTGAATATTTGCAACTTAAATGGGCTTTTCATGTCTATATAAATGTAGCCCTTTGCAATTTATGCATTAAATTCTGTAAAGTTACCGAGACATGAGATGTCAATTTGTGGTGCATGTAGTTATGATAGTTGTGGCAATAGATGTGGTCAATATCCCGTCGTTTACAATATATATAAATGTACACAATATTACTTCAAGTCAAAAAAAATTCAGCTTGTGAATCAATAACTAGTGCCAGAGGTTGTCTTAACTGTACATGCGATAAACATTTGACCATCTATGACTTTGACCAGTTTGAATTGGATACCTGTGTTACTAAATGAGGGATACACATTCTGAAATGTTTTAGTAGTTTAACTGATTTGTGATATTTTATTTATCTTTATGAATACTTGTTATGCAAGGATGAAAATCGAAAAGAACTGTGTTTTATTTGAATATCTCTTTATTTCTTGATTTTACTAAAATTTCCACTGTTTGAAGTGACTATTTTCGAGTCACAAATCCATTCTGATACGAGAATTCTGGAAATGATGAAGCGTTTGGTCACAAGAAGTGGGTCCTTTTTGTTAAACAGTCTTGCACTTCACCTCGGCTACTTGAATATTCCCTGGTCTCAAATACTTGTAAAGCTGAGGTATTTACTGGTGTAAATATGCAAATGTTAATTTATATTTTGTTGACAATCTCTTCAGCAGAGTACGTTTGTTTCCATAAGTCAGAGATTATGAATAGATTTGTGTATGTTGCATGCATGTAGTGGACATGACGTGTTCCCATTGGCCTGTTTGGCAGTGTTTATGGTAATGTGTTGGATGGTTTGCCTTTTCACATGATGGTTGTTGATTTTTGCAAATGCTGAGTTTCATGATATCATAGTTTGAAACATGCTCTCATTGCTCATAAAGTTGTTTGTAGATGCATTTGTAGTAGATTCAAGGGAAACCGGAGTTGCCATGGTAACTTGAACATGGCATTTAAAGAAGCTTTAAGTGAAAACCGTGGCTCATTCATCTTATCAATTCATACTTTCATCTTAATTGGCTGATGTTGTCGCCTCATTGAAATGATGGTTCATTAAATTGCCATATTTTATTTTGCAGTGTTCTTTGTGTTTCATTTATTTGTCGTCAGCTCAACCATTTCATTTATCTCTATGTTTTGGTGTTGCAAGCATGTGCTTTTAACCTTCTCGTCCACCGATACTCCCCAAATTTCAACCTTTCCTTATAAAATGTATTCAAGTGATCTTTGAAGACCAGAATTTAAGTATGCATAAATGCATAAGGCTAGTTTGAATATTTGTTAAAGATACAAGCAGCAGTTGCCTAAGCAAAATTTAAAGACTTTAATGTAATATTTTGACATAACCAATCTTTTAACAAGTTGATAAAGAAATTATGTAAATCAAATCCTTTAAAACCTTTTTTGGCAAGATTTGTCTTATTTGAATAGCAAATATACAATTATCTGTTTTCCTTTTTGGATGCTTTTTTTATATTAAATGTCAAATGTTTCCATCAATATATTTTCATGACCTTGAATAATTATCTAATGTATTATTGCATAACACCTAATCCTGAAGATTAATCCATAACAAACTTTAATGAAAACTATTTATTTTTTAAATGAATCTTACAGATTTCTCCAAAGAATAACCTTATATGCATTCAGTACTTGAATGTGTTAAAACAAATTTATCATGTGACACTCCTTACAAAGATAAATTAATGTACTTTTTATTTGTAGTTCATCGTCTTTCATTGGTCTGTTTGAATTGACAGGTATTTATATTAGGGAAATATTGGGTTGTGTTGTGATGGGCTTGTGTGAGCAAGAAGTTTTACCTAGCATGCCAGAATTACCCAGCCTTGAGGTCAAGCAATTACAATGTCTTTCATTTTTACACTCACAAATTAGAGTGTCATTCATTTTGTACTAATGATGGTGAATGAGTGTGAGAATTTTTTCCTGGGTACTTGAATTTGTAAGTATCTTTTTATTGTAGAAATTTCATACAGAGTTTGCAAAGCTTATTTTCTTAAGCTTGCTTGTTGCTAGAAACTTGTTGAGTTTTCTGTATTATTCCTTGATAATTTCATCGCAGATATCGCCTTGGAACCTTGTGACATTCTTCCATTGTCCCTCTACAAAGACCAGCAACAGACACAGCAGTCTTGCACACAATGCTGAAAACTTGGTACTTTCCAATGGTCCATGTAGCAAGATGTTTCAATGAAAAAATATCCTGGAAAAAAATGATCCTGGAAAAGTACTTAATGTGAACTATTCAAAGATTTTACAAACAACGCCATGTGATGGGTTGTGAAATAGAACCAAACCATCCACTCTATTGGTACGACAAAAATGAACAAGTACAGTATCAGCTATTGGTATAAAGCTGCGTTTCCTTGTTATTGTAATGTCATATGGCTTTTTGTTGTAAACCATGACTGTGTCCATGAAGCCATGTTGTACAAATCATGCATTGAAATGTTCACTTTATTTGTATATGGACAATAATCAGCATTGACAAAGCTCATATTACCAAGAGCTTTTGTTATACAGCATTTATGGGTTAATTTTTTAGTTTTACAATGTGACATCCATGAAACAATTTCATGTGCCAAATTATTTCAGGGCTACCTATTTTATGGTGATATTAATTTGTGGTTTGATTATTTGCATCTAATGTTGTGTTTGATTTTGACAAGAAACATGAAGGCATTAGGTAGACTGACGTTTACATAGATGAGGCTTTATCAATTATTGCATCTGACTTTTAAGCTGTTGCTTATAGAGATAAGGTTTTGTATGGGGCTCTGTGTATGCCATGTGGCTTATATGTTGTTGAGTTGGGGAGCACCATTTCACACCTGCTCACAGCCAAACCATGATATAACTTGAACTTGTGGAATCATCTTTCAGGGCCATGTAACCATATATGGAAATTGAGATTACATGTTCATGGATCTTGTTATCAACATGTTTCTTCCAAAATAGACACATTTCGTACAAGGTTTATCCAGTTACCGATACATGATACTAATCACCTCAATTATAGGTATTGTTCCAAAACATACCTATGTTGTCATCTTTCTCCATTTCATGAGGCCAGCTAATCAACTGTGGTCAATGTCATTTGTTATTTAGCCTGAGGTAAAAAAAAAAGATTGATAAATTCATTTTACACTTATTTTAGTGAGCCCATCAACAGTGAGTAGTGAAGGGCTTGCCAAGGTGCTGAATAATGTGAACCTTCAGTTTATACAATTTTATTCATATGATGCTGTTTTTGAAGTTGAGCATCGAATAACTGTTCCCAATTACATCTTTACAAAAACGTTTTGTTTTTTTCCCATGCACCGTTTCCATTTTGGAGACAATTTTCACAATGATATGACATCTAATCTGCTTATTAATAAGTGTTAACTGTTACCTCCATTTCTGAGCAAACTTGATCCAAACTGTTTGTGTCTATGCCACTCCAATGCAACTTTAATGCATGGCTTTTGTAACAGCATCATTTTTATTGATATTATGTATTCAAATAAGAGGCTAGGTAATAAAGGTTATAATTCAAGTTCTGTTCGCTGCTTGGCTCCTACCTCCCTATAAAGTGTGTGCATGTCACAGTCTGTCATTGGTTTACTCAATAAATGCTACCATGTCAACGCAAAAATCGTTTGATTTATTCAAGCCTTGTTTTCAAACGAAGATTATTGTGTAAGTTATATTTACAGCTGCTTTTGAGATAGAAATACTGGAATGGAGACAGTTACCATGGCATCCACATCCTTTGTTATAACACCAGCTTGCGGGATTCAAGGAATGGGCAAACTATCATTATTTAAACCAAGCCATTTGATAAATTGCATTCAGAATTTGCCAACATATACTAGAAGACAAATACATTTAGTTATTATCACTTTACTTTTTATTAAATGATTGCAATAAGAACAAAGTATATGTTGCAATAAAAGCCAGAAAGTGTCACAGCCTTGACTGTTACACATTTATATCTGCTGCTGCAGCTGCCATTTACATCATTTGGTCCAATTTTAGGGCATATGTATAGCACCACATTGGAGGCAAGTTCACATGCCCAGTATACAATTGATGGTTACAAGATATGGTCCAGTAACAGGGATACAAGTATCGTATCCTAATGTAAATGACACCAGCAGATTCTCACAATCACTGTTTATCAGATCTGATCAATATCACATTCCAGCTTTTAAGTAAAATAGTAAGCAACCTGAAAACTGCTATTTAGAGCAATTAGCAACAGAGTCACGCAGTATTATATATTACATTCTACTCTTTCCTATAACATTTGACTAGTGTGCAGAAACCGTAGTTAATTGATATATCTACTTACGACATCTATGACTAAAATCCCCCGTCAGAATCAGAATCCCAGTCGCATGATTCTATAGCATCAAAATCTACTTCCACATCGTACTCAAAACCAGGATCACCTCTTTTCTTGCGATTTTTTTCAAAAGTGTCTCCCATGATGGCCTTTTTATGCTTCAATGTATCTTCATCGACTTTATTGAGATCCTCCTCGGGATCTATCTTGTCAATATCTTTGTTCTTTTCCATGATATCGGCAACACTCAACCCGTTCATTTTGTCTTTGATCATGGAAATCATCTTCTCTAATTGGTGTAGGGGTAGGTGATCAAGGTACTGTTTGTGGCGGGAATTGCTGCGGAGTTCTTCTGCCACACGAGAGACACCAGAGTGTTTGTTAAAGTGTCTCAAGGGCATGGTGCGGCGGTGGAGTTTGCCAGGTTTGTTTGTGTAGGTGATGATGACTGCAGGAGGGCTGAATCGCACTCCACACCGCTTCAACGTGATCGACTGGGACATCTTCATTGAGTCTTAGATCTGGAAATATAACAGAGCATGCAATCAATTAGATATGCCCATATAATACGCCAAAATACGTAAGTCATGTATTAGTTAAAGAGACTGCTCAGCCCCATATTTGGAACGAGGTTGCCTAGCAAGCTGCTTGGCAACCGCACCTTGGAAACCAAAAGTATTAAGTTTTCAGACTTTCAGTTGCTACGCGGCGCTGTGGTCTCAGAGAATAGATCCTTACTTTGGCTGTCGCCATTTATGTTGTCAGACATAACCCTTCTTGCTTGTTGGTCTAATGTGTGCGCAAAGATGCCCACAACTTGAATGAGTAAAGATTTGATGAAATCTACATTATGTAACCAAAGCGGAAGTATACACATCGATAGCGAGGTAAATTCAGAGCGCGTTATGATTTACAGCTAACATTCGTGTGGTTCATGGTTTTAGGGAGGCATCGTTATCCATGGAACGACATAACTGAATAACAGATTTCCACAGTAGATCATGAATATTTCCAGTCAAATAATAATGTTAAAAACTTATCAACATAATTTTCCATCATGTAAACTTTGCGGCACAAATTAGAATATGGCATTACTTAGGTCTGCGATAAATGTAATAATGTAATAACGAAATGATCCCTGATTGCCTTATATGGGGCTGAACAGTCTCTTTAAATAAGCAGTGTTCTCCAAAAGGGATGTGCTAGGGCAAGTCATTTTGCATGATTTTTTCCCTGCCTTACTCAAGCTTTTGCCACCTTAGCTTAAACCTAATCCACATAAACTGTCGCACCAACATGTTAAATTAAAATGTGGTTAAATAAAAAAGACTTCTATCACAAATGTGCAGGGTTGTGAAGTTACTGGATCTGACTACAGTTGCTGAGACCGGTCTGCAACAACTACCACATCTGTTATCCTTTCTCACTAAGCTGGTTAAATTTTACCTGACAAATATCAATAATTGCTGACGCCAGTATCGGATTCAATAATATGCTATTTGATGCTACATGCTGTTGCCCCGGACTACTCCCACCCATATGGTGTAACACAGTTATGACAGTCCAGAATGGTTACTACTCACTGCTTAGTGAGGCTATCTATAGGGACAGCTGGGCCATCTTATGGCTTGTTGGTACTGCATTGGACTAGTCCCAGCAGCATGGGTTTCCAAGCCCTAAGTGTGCAATGGGTTTGTGCAAAGTGGGTGATGGCTCTTAAGAGGCCCTCTCCAATCATCCTCATCCATCCATACCGTTGTAGAAAGAGGCCCACTCCAATCATCCTCATCCACCATACCGTTGTAGAAAGAGGCCCTCACCAATCATCCTCATCCACCATACCGTTGTAGAAAGAGGCCCTCCCCAATCATCCTCATCCACCATACTGTTGTAGAAAGAGGCCCTCTCCAATCATCCTCATCCACCATACCGTTGTAGAAAGAGGCCCTCTCCAATCATCCTCAACCATCATACTGTTGTAGAAAGCAACATATCTCTTCATTTCAAGTTTATAATGGCTTTGAAAGCTCTAGCCCGAGGACTCCAGCCTGCACATACAGCTGACATTCAGTCAAACCCCATATCCTGCAATGGAGAAATAAATAAGATTTTGGCCCAGGCACAATGTCTTAATTTTTACTGTTTCATTCCCCAGACCAAAATTATTGCTACTGACTGTTAGCACACCTTTATTTATGGATATATCCTAATTTCCCCGAGTAGATGTTCACCTTGCCATGGTGGAAGTGGACAAGCTAGCATGCACTGTTATCGCCAACAACAGTGAACCAAAACAATGATGAACGATTTGTCTGCATGAACTAGCCTAGGTCAAACACCGGTTACTGATATTGTCCCATGAAGTTGTTGCCGTGGTAATGTTTTAAGCCAGCACTGGCGAAATAAAATATTTATCTGTTAATGTTTGATTAATCAGAAATTATTGTATTCTTGTGCATCGACTCCAATGAGATTCATTTTATAAGATGCAGTTAAACGACATTGCCAAGCCCTCCATAAAATGGAGATATTCTGCTATTAAAACCCAGTCTCCAGTTTTGTCATTGAGGCTTATGGACTGGAGTGAGACTGTAACGAAGGCAACAGTCGAAACCCAGTTGGATTAGAGTATAGCCCTATAGGACTTCTGCGTAGACATCCTACGACGACTGAATACAAAGTTTGAATACAAACTTTCAATGCCAGAAATACATGCGCTGCGACGTAGCTCTTGCGTGATGGCACCCAGAGACGCTGAGTAAAACCCACTCCATGAGCACCTAGTGAACGGAGAGAAACCAAATACCATGTGACCTTAAATTTACAAAATGGTGGTCAGCACATTACGATTTTTTGAAAATCAATATACAGATGGCTTCTCCGAATTAATCGCTTCAATCGGGAGCAAGCTTTTTCCATATAATTTTTTACAGGCTCTTTTCTAGATGCTATATCGAGCCGTTCCTTCAAAACCTGATATCGCAAATTTGCCCAACAACAGACGCTAGACAAATTTGGAAAAAGTCCATGTTTGTTTTGAATGACGGACACATACAAACAAGGTTCTACGCAAGCGAACTATTGCTTTCCGAATTTTATTACTTAAGTACGTATCATTTTGACAATGATTATCATTTGGCCATACCTACCTTACAGTTACAGGGAGAATATGTATTAAACGATATCACTTTGACAATTAAAACAAAATGACACTTCTGGATACCCACAGCAACATGGCGAGTGAAACTAAAACTGTGTGACGTCATATTTCTAAGATGGAGATTGCCGTGAATGAAAGTTGCGATTCGCAAGGTTTTTGTGACAATTGCTAAATATAGGGATGTCGGCCAAACCTCGCTGCAGACGGCTGCGCTTGTGACTCAATGTATTTCCAATTTTTTTCAACTTTCTCTAACTGGCATTTATATTTAAGATACATGGACGAATGATACATCAAACGAGAGCTAATGTATTGAATTTCTGGAATATTACCTTACTTTTCGCATTTTACTCTGTTTGAGCCATAAAATAATGTGTGTTTGTGGAGCAATACGTAAAAATTCTTGGCAAGCATTTTTGACTTTTCAAGATTCAGTTCGTTTCGAATTCGCTTAAATCGGTTCATATTCGTTACTCATATCGTTTTTATTGTTTGGTAAATGACAAGATGACATTCTAATGTTCATGATCATATAAAATCTACAAAAATTGGCCAAAGAGAAAATAATATTATTTGCGTACGAAATGTTACGGTGTAAACAAATGTATTTTTTTCCCCATTTTATTAGATGGCCGCGACATAGGTACACACTTTTGACAAATGGGTGAAGTTTTTTTCCTTATTAAATTGAGCCCTTTTGTCATATTTTGCACTTCAAAACGTTGTCCAGTCATCTCATGCTCTCCGCGTGAGCCCGTATCAGGGTCAACCTTGCCTTCACTCAACACGGCTTCGGACCCTCGAAACCACCGCTGATCGTGCGTCGTCAAACAAAGTCGATTTTTGTTCATTTATCCATCTATATACGAGGGTCATTCAAGTATAGTGGAATACTTTGGTCAAGTTTTTTTTCCAATCGATTGAAGCACTTTTGTCGAATTTTAAACTTTAAAATGTTCGATTTTGTCATGCCCGCGCCGGGAGTAACATATAGCACTTGCCTTCACACAGCCGACTCAAGATCGCTTACGCGATTGATCGCTTGGGGTCAAACAAAGTCGATTTTCGTGCATTTATCAATCTGAGCCCTAAGATCCATCTATATACGAGGGTAATTCAAGTTCAGTGGAATACTTTGGTCAAGTTTATTTTCGAATCGATTGAAGCCCTTTTGTCGAATTTTAAACTTTGAAATGTTCAATTTTGTCATGCCCACGCTGTATAGCTTGCCTTATCAGCATTGTCATTTAAGAAAACATTTAATTCTTGAACTTAATATGGTAAAAAATTATCCGTTACAGGCCAGTAACTTCAAAGGCAATATGCTGCTTGCGCTAGCGCGTGGATTTCAGCAGTAAGGGTTCATGGAGGCGATGTTGAGCTGCCGACAGTTACGGCGACCGTTGCGCGAGCTACTTGTCGCCAAGGGCACCACCCATATTTAACACATCAAAGAGATTCAGTTAACCATGTTTTGTGTCAGATTCGTTCATGGAGTACATCCTGAGTATATCCTGAGTTCACCCCACCCTTATATAAGTTGCGTATTGGTACGCAAATAATCATAACCATTGCGGTAAAACAATTCGCATTAGAATCTCTGACAAAATTTTTTTGCGTGAAGACGCGACTGACCACTGACTTTAAAACATCACTGGTTTAATCGAACCATATTTCTCTCATCGTTACCTGATGCGGTGTATAAATATTTCACCAATCTTATAAAGGGTATGACAAATACCTGAGGAATTTTATTGGTCTTGGTAGACAGCTAGTGTATATTTGTTTGGGAGTTTGGAGTTAGAGGGTGTAGAGAAAGAGAAAGCCTTGGCTCAATCTAACTCTAGCAATATTATAAGCATTGTTTGGCAATTCTGTCAGGTATCTGGAAAAGGGAAAAGTGGCTGTCATCCTGTCAATTTTGGCTCAAAATCTGACAATTCCATAAATTTTAATCCTCAATAACTTTTTAAATAATTGACCCACCTTATTAGAATCCTCTACATTATACAATTGTTTTGGTATGATTTTCTAAATATGAGACATGAAAAGTGGCTGTTATCCCTGGCACAAAACCAAGCAATACCATGAAATTTTAAACCTCAATAACTTTTTTTTCTAATTGACTTAAAAAAAATGAAACATACCTTTTTAGAATCCTCATGAGTATACCTATCTTTATGTATAATTTCAACGAGATACAATGATTTTGAAAAAAATCACTAAATAATGAGACGGTAGACAACCAAATGAGTGCCAATCAAGGGATATTCATCTCATTGAAGTGAAGGAACGACCGCTTGAAATATATGGTTTTCCGTGGCATAGTTACGATGGTTGCAGGACGGTATATATCATATGTATTTTATTACCGTCCGAGAGTGCTTACGCTAGATTTACAGTGATAGGTCATAGGGTGCCGACGTGGCCAATAATCCATACAGATCAAGAAATGTAGCAAAACAAGTTTGAGGGTAGTTAAATTACCTTGGTTAGTCGCGATCATAAGTAATTACGTACATAAATGACGCACGCCCGATAAAACCATGCCACTCAAAACTATTTATATTGGCGACTGGAGAAAATGAACAGCTTCCGGTCAATAGCTTCAGATTTGGTCGCGTTGGGGAGCCACTGTTTTCGTGCCGCTTCAGCTGTGAATCACAAATAAGCCTTTTTTTTCCCAGTTTATTGTGCCAATATCTTTTTAAAACAACGAAAATTGGTTCTTCATTTATCCATGATGTTGATTAATTTATAATAGTTTCTTAGCATGGTTAGAGTTAGTTTTAGTTATTAGATAATGCCTGAATTAATATGGTTGATCTTTGGGCTGTATAAATGAATGCATCTTAATTCCTTTTCTTTAGTAATTGCAATCAAAAACAACCGTTGAAAAAGGCAATATGATGAATCGGTTAAAGATAGATCCTCCATAACCGCATGTTACCAGGTTACCAGTTACATGATTTAAAGGTTTAGCGATCACCAGAGGACGCCTGTATCGCTCATTGTTTGGTCACATGACCATGCGATGCATGTCGCGATTGGTTCACTTGGCATGCTAGGTGCGGACAACAGCTGACAACTTGTGGATTATACATCGCTTCTACATCCGTAACACTGGCTCCTCAAGGTATGATTTTGTTACTGACACTTTGCTCATTATTTATATATTTACATGAACTCATATCTGTGAAAATTACCATATTCGTTCGCGTGTTGACGGCATACTCAGACTGGTTACGTAATAGTGGTTTCGCCTCTGGAGGCTGGGCCCCCCGGGGGGGCTGGGCTAATTCACAACGTAGTAGTCCTTGGGGGTGGGGGGGGGGGGGGGGTCTCTCTCCTAAGGAAAGGGTTTGTATAAGCCTCCATGGGGCAAAATAAAAAGAAGCTTATCTAGACCAACCCAAAAGGTACCTGTTAATATACTAAATTTTTAAAGAAATGGTCCCATCAATATACTGAAACAGCAAAGAGCGACCGATTCATATACCTTATAGAAACACATGACCTTGCGCGATCATTCAGACTTGAGAAAACGTTAGCCCTTTGACTCCTGTGTCTCCTTGTTTACTACTCCTTGTTCTGATGTAGCACGGCCACCAGATGCATACATGTGACGAAAAGCGGCCAGAAGTGCAACTGTGTCTGTGACGTGCGGGTGGGGAAGGGTTGATAGAGTGTGCGTCATCAAGCGCTGGAATTAGTCACACCTTGGTCGGCCTAGTCTAAGCTACTAACCATGAAACGACCTTGCCACATCAAACATCAGCGATGTAAAGTCTGTAAAGTTACTGACTTTTTGTTCGAAACCGATCAGCAGAAGGGCACATTAACCTCAGCTTACACCGTGCGTTTGTGTTTACTCTAGATTAGACTGGCGATCAGCGAAGTAATTAAATTGTCCGGTTGAACAAGTTACTCGAGACTTTTCATATGTCCCATTAGCAGAAATACACATTCCTGACAAGCATACCATCTTTGTTCTTAGTCAAGTTCTCTCGCCCCTGACGGTTGTTAACGATCTGATATAGGCAAAGAAACTCCGCCTCAGACAGCGCCGCGCTATTTACTACAGTAAACAAAAAAAGGTGGCATCAGATCATCAAAACACCAGGGGTGAGTGCGTTGCCTAATATCACCATCTGCATGAAAGATCGAGAGTAGTATACGGCGCGGATGCTGTGGGAGGCGAAGAATGTTTGACTATGTCCTCTACTGGCCGGCATTACTATTTAATTAAGAACAAGATACGGCCCAATCGCATACTTGGCCAATGCAAAAGAAGCATTCGTTCACCCAAATACCCCAAACCGAAATTGGCGGCACAAACTTACTGCCCCCCCCCCAACCCCCCACCCCCGGCTTCATCTAAATAAAATTTCTTTGAATAATGATTTTGGGTGCCGATTTGTGAATACCAATGTGCCCTGTTCACGTGATAAATATTAGGAATGAAGTTCATACGTATATTGTGCACTGTATTGTATCGATAAAGCAGGGCATGAAACTAAGAAAATTTGCTACCGGCCATCCGGGCTGGTAGTTCCCAAAATCCACCCGCCCAGAAAAAAATCAACCAGCCAAAAAAAATCTACACAACTTGATATGTGTTTACAAATACTTTATTTTTTTACCCATGACCCGCAGTATATAATTCGTAACAAACACGTGCCAAAATCTTCTGGCTTTGGTAATCAGGAACTTCTTCAAACTCTAACAACACAGGACCTGCCCTAAATGAAGCAAAAAATCCAATTTATCATACACACACACACACACACACACACACACACACACACACACACACACACACACACACACACACACACACACACACACACACACACACACACACACACACACACACATATATATATATATATATATATATATATATATATATATATATATATATATATATATATATATTCATATAGATACAGTCAAACAGGTCAAAATTACATTAAGCAATTATGCTTGTCAAGTTGTCCTATTTTTCCTGGTATCTTGTAAGGATTGCTTGCGTGGCTTCAAGGGCAGTGTGCATTGGTCGCTGACGATTTGACTTGGTCGACTCGTACACAGAGCTTGGTGATTAATCATGATTAAACTTATATATCCACGTAAGTTCGCCGAGACCAAAATGCGATGTCATTACGTTGACAGCACGCGCCCTGTGACCCGCTGACCAGTTGAAAGCGTCTTAAATTAAAGGTCAGGCGCTCGGCTGTTTGCTGTTTCTTGCAGGTGCATCATAAATACCTAATACAGGCTAATTGTTCACTCGCCACCCGGGCGACCAGTTTCGTAATTTCTACCCGCCCGAGGCGATTTTGACGTGCCATTGGCGGGCGGGTGGGCGTTAGTTATATTTGTTTCTCCGCTGCTGCTGACACAGCGGTCGATTGTAGGTCTAGATTTCCAGCTGTTCTGCCCCATATAAGGCAATCAGGGTTAATTTCGTTATAATATTATTACGTTAAACGCACACGTAAGTAATGCCATCTTCTAATTTGCGCCGCAAAGTGTACATGCAGCAAATGTGACGTCACGCAACCTGCCCATAGTGGCCAACTGAGGCAAAATGGCATCGAGAAGATAGCTTCGTATTTTCTTCCGAGTGGGAACTTATCGGTGGATTTTTAGCGTTTATGCATATCGATGCAATGAATTATGGGGCCACGTTGGTTAATGAGTTATTAATCTTTATTTTGAAACATATAATTAAGAAATGATGAAAATCGTTGTATTTGACCTTTAAAGAGACTGTTCAGCCACATATAAGGCAATCAGGGATCATTTCGTTATTACATTACTACGATTAACGCAGACGTAAGTAATGACATCTTCTAATTTGTGCCGCCGAGTTTACATGATGGAAGTTATGTCGATAAGTTTTTAACATTATTATTTGACTGGAAATATTCATGATCTACTGTGGAAATCTGTTTTATTAAGTTATGTCGTTCCATCGATAACGGTGCCTCCCTAAAACCATGAACCACACGATATATTATCTGTAAATCATAACGCGCTCTGAATTACCTTGCTATCGATGTGTATACTTCCGCTTTGGTTACATAATGTAGATTTCATCAAATCTTCACTCATTTAAGTTGTGGGCATCTTTGCGCACACATTAGACTGACAAGCAAGAAGGGTAATGTCCGACAACATAAATGGCGACAGCCGAAGTAAGGATCTATTCTCTGAGACCACAGCGCCGCGTAGCGACTGAAAGTCTGAAAACTTAATACTTTTGGTTTCCAAGGTGCGGTTGCCAAGCAGCTTGCTAGGCAACCTCGTTCCAAATATGGGTCTGAACAGTCTCTTTAACATCCACCCTTCGAATGTTATTGATGAATGCCAGAACAACAGCTGGCCTGTGTCCTCTTTTTAATCTCAAAATTAACTTCCGCCCCCTTGTCAGAATCACTAAGTATGGACCCCAGTTACTGTCACTTCTCCCATTTAATCAACAGTCTTATTCAACTATCTATATCTAATTCATTGTGTCTCAAAGATAATTAGCTGTTTTGAGAGGTACAGCTGGTGGGGTGTGGGAGGGGGTGGGGGGGGGGGGTAGGTAGGTAAAGACAGGTAGACAGACAGACAGAAATATACGCTCACACATTCACACACACATACTCAAACGCACCCACTAGGGAGTCCCTCTCAAATCAACGCTCATGAAGGCACATGCACTCGTCATCTGGTGATATCAACAAGTAGACCTAAGTGCACGAGTGTGAAGGTCGTGAAGGGAGCAAATGGTATATCAGAAGGCCGACACCAAAAATGGTCGTTCCTACCCACCTCACTCTCCATGACAGACATGTTTGTGGTCAGTTGAATGGAGCTTATCGGGGAAGCTCGGAAGTAAGCCCTTCCGTGGGAAATAAAGCTGTGTTTACTGTCCACAAAGCATTATCCATAGCGAGGCTGGTCGTTCCTACCCAACTACTTTTTTTCAATAAATGCCTCTGGGCCGCAAAGGTTTCCCGAAATTATATTGACACACACAACAAGAAATGTTTTTGGGCACGTCGCGGCCCCGAATTCGCGTGCTTTGTGAAAGCGGCAGGAGATCGTACCCACCTCTGCCGCACCCTATTTCGGTTTCAAGCGGGCGGTTTCGGTTTCAATGTCAAGTTTTGGCAGCAGAGCAGACGGGTGTCGTTGTTTGTTAATGCCTCAGCCAACTTTATGCGTTGAAAAGTGTAATATGTGACCGTCAATATTTATCTGGGCTATGATAAATTTTTAATGCTCTTTCCATACAAATCCGGTAAATCGGCGATGACATCGAAGGCTTTGTTGTTGTTTTGAATAGTTTAACCGAAGCTCTAACACGAGCAGTGTCACTGACGCTTACTCAAAATAGTCCCAAGAATATATTGGCCGAACAGTAGCCTTTTGTGGCTGGGATATTGTTGTAAGTGCATAAATTGGGGCAAAATCTCGCATGCAAATTACCTGTCACAATCAAAATGAATTCTTCGGCAAAAAGCGTATTAATATCTTGGGGCAAACACTGTCCCATCACGATTTGGCAGAGTCTAAGTGAAGGTAGCTGGCGGACGTAACGCCGGGCTCGCAACGGAGAGTGGTCAGCGCTGCGAAGGAAGAAGAAAGTTGGTGGGATCTGCCGAAATTCAATCAATACTCGTGTTTCATCTTTCCACGCCCATCCACTCCGCTCAACCACCCCATTTTACTGATCGAACGCCGCGTTAAGCTGTATTCATAAATATTGTCCTTAATTGAACTGCCTACAGTAAACAGGTCGTTAGCTAGGATTTAGATCAATGCAACGATTCATCCCCCTCCAACCACGTTTTCAATGCCGTCGTCCTCGCTTTTTTTTTCAGGTGAAGGCCATTGCATCCAAACATTGGCCACACCTCGCACAATTTTGGCGCATTGGAATATAAACGGCACATTGTGGTAAGCTTCACTGAGGGTGCAGAAGGGCAGAATACATATGTATTCATGCACGTATGTGCTTGTGGGGTATGACAATATCTATTCTTTCCTTATGAATATGTTATCCTTAGCGCGAAGGTATTATCTAACCTTCAACTGTTTAAGGAAATACAACGACCACCGCAATCGTTGAAGGCATGAATTGAATTTGTCAAGACATAGACTTCTGAAGTCTGTTTAACGCAGAGGAGGATTCATATTGAAATATTACCGTCTGGTTTCTATTGTGCCTTTCTCGACCAGTTATGAGTGGTCGGCTCGAGCAGATGACATCGTAAGTGTCAGTCGATGCTATTCATCTGGTCATTTTGTCCCCAAATCTGAAATCATTAGTTACTGATGTCATCGCCTTTTGTGAAGTTTTTGGTGACATCATTTTAATTGATTCCGTTTATTGTTTATTGACCTGGTGTTTGATGAATCCCAACCAATTTATTGATGGTTTACAGCGGCCATGAGTAATTCAACAGCTTCCAAGTAGATTTATAAGTCATTGAATTTATTAGACAGCACATGAGCTTTGTGTTGGACAAAAACAAATTCCTTGTTTGCTTGCATCTCGTTTTCGTTGGAGGGCACATAAATGCATATAGTGTAAATGAGGACTTCACTGGTTATTTAAACCTCCTTACTACATAGGTTGGTTTATAAAGGGCACTAAAATTAAAAATATTATTCACTTTGATGTTTACGAAATATCCTTATTCAACATCTATCAGTGATTGACCGAGTATTTTGTGAAGGTATAATTCAATTCACCGATATTATGTTTATACAAATCCCATGTTACATAGCTTACAAACTGCATATGAGATTGTTAGAGTTGTTTCTGAGAGATCACGCACTGTCCCTCCGTTCGTTATTGGCAGACCTCCACAGACGCTGACACATCCCAAATCAACATTATCATTCGCATTAAATCAAAGATGGCGACGTTAGCAAAACAAGGTCTGACTGTGTGATAATCAATTCACTAAGCGATGCGACAATGGTGGCCTTGTATTGTCTACCGTGCGTCATAATATATATTCAAGGTTGGACTAAGTTACAAACTCAAGACCTAGCCTTGTACATTGATTCTCAAAGGAAGGTTACATTGACATGGATTGACAATCTACAGAAGTGCCCACTATCAATTTACCAAATGGAAAGTCTTTATTGATTGACAGCCTTTGTATGTTAATTCTAACCTCCTTTCGCGAGCCTTCATTTCATATCACAAATCAAATCACTAGATATGATAATTAATAAGGTTTTAATTAGATTTGGCAATTAAGTTCCATTTCTTTGGCAAAAGTAACTATACAGATCAGCGAAATATATTTATTATATGTCATTTATTCTTCCTCGGTGTGACATGATCCATGGTGGTCCATAATTAAATGACGTCAATTCAGCTGACAATATCCACCCGTCTTATCACCGTAATATTTTATCACTTGAATGACTACCCGTGTCGTTGTCACGTTAACTGATTTATTTATCTGACTTGCCCCTGGTCTGATAACGTCGAATGACCCGTTGGTGGACTCTTCTGGAATACCGGTTTAGCATTCGCGCTTACGGATCGATTTATAGTGGTATGTAGGGGCACGTAACCACGAAAAGCCCACCCCGTGTCCAATCGAAATATTTGTCGCTGTTTGCAAAGGGAAGTTTAGGATATATGCTTCGAGTTTTACACAAAGGCACAGTTCGATATTTAAAAAAACCGGCACTTATTTACGGACCATGTGTGATCTCACTGCTCTACAATCTAATATGTACATTGTCTTCTGAGTAACGCTGTGTTATCAATAACGCGGTTAAACAATGTCGGAGAGTGAAATTATACCTTTACAATATACTCGATCATAAATATTGGCTGCGAGTATGGGATTTTCTTAAACATCAGAGTGTAAACCTGTGGATATATCTCGTTGCATAAAATATTGCATTTTTGGCGACCTTTTATAAACCAATTTAATGTAATAAAATATGGTTTTAATATTTGGCGATGTTACGAAAAATTACACAAATCAGTGTAGTCCATTCAAGCTAAATAGGAAAACCCCTGTTAACTTTCTTTGCTTATTGTAACTGGAGCTGAAGCTGACTAAGGTGAGGTGTTGTAAATAAGTTTGCTAAGTCATTGTCCTCCAGTTTTCAAATATTCTGTGTAAACATTGTATTAGATCATCACAATGGTAGCAAGTTATAAGGACATGTATGTGAAGGACGTCTCATTGATATTATAGTGCGAATTTGTAATTTTGGCGGCTGTCGTCTTAAGTATGCAAAGTGTGCCAGTTACGCCCATAAGCTTTGTTATTAAGAGCCCCAATGACGACTTGAGTTGACATTTTATTGTTCCCCCTCTTTCAAACAATTTTCACATTAAATTAATAATGATGAATTGAATGATTGAACCACCGATGTGGAGTGAATTATGTCATATCTGTTAGGGAACCCGGATGTGTGTTTGGGATGGGTAGGGGCGCCTTGTCATTCGCTTTCCACCAACTATTACTTCGCGCCTCACCCCCTGCAAATGTCAATGAAACAGTGAAAAGTGCGGGAGGTCTTTATTTCATTAATTTGGCCCTTATAGTTATAATAGAAAATAACATACTTCGTTGTGGACTGTTTATACGCTATTCATCCATATATTCTGTATGTTCGGCTGGTGCTTTTCCTTCGTCCTATTATGCTGTTGGTTAACCTGAGTGGGTATTCTCTCGTTCGTCTGCCCTTAAACATGGTGTTTGGTTTCAGCCGTGGTTTTCTGTTGTATAGAAGTGCTGGTAACAAAGTCCACTGGCTAACATTTCATTCGCTGGACTCCACGTGGTTGGCTCCCCCCCAGCAGATCCTTGCTCGAGGAGCACAATACTCTAAACCTCGTTGCGCGACAGTGTTTTCCTAAGGATTACAATGGTGGCATTTGATGGAGATTACTCACTAACCTGTGCGACCAAAGAAATAAGGAATGGTTATATGATCAACTTAACTACACACCGAGCAGTGTAATTAATCGTTTGTGGATAGAACGTTAGAAGGAGACTCGTGGAGCATAAATAATCGCCCTGTGAATGATTGCTGCGTGTGCTCTAACAAAGAATATTTTAATATTTCTTGTAAAGCGGATCTGACAATGTCTTCAAATCAAGTGAAAAAACCGGAGGCGGAAGAGGAGCCTTTGAAAGAAAATGATGATGACGAAGTAGGCCTACCAACGCCCCCTGACGGTGGGTGGGGATGGATGGTAGTTTTTGGATCTTTCATGATCCACGTGATTGCAGACGGTGTCGCGTATTCGTTCGGAATTTTCCTGAATTCCTTCATTGATCATTTCGGAGGAGGCAGAGGAGAGACAGGATGGATTGGATCCCTGATGATCGGCGTTACATGGGGATCAGGTAACCTATTCACACCTAGCTTTTGTCGAAATTTCTTCTATCAAATTTCATTTACCCATATGCAATTCACTGTCGATTGATCAATATTTATCTCACTTACATGAACCTTTATACAGTGAGTAATTGCGTCTCTTTGACTGAGCACTAGAGGTTTTTGTACACGGTTCTGTAGGGCCAATTGCAAGTTCCTTGACCAACAAGTTTGGTTGCCAAGCTGTAACAATTGCTGGCTCCGTTGTGACAGCCGTTGGATTCATCATCAGTATATTCGCTCCCAATATCTGGTTCATGTACTTCAGCCTGGGAATTGTATCAGGTAAGTCTCACCAAGTCATATGCTAAAATTACAGTTTCAATAACTCTTACTTCATAAGCTCCATGGATTTGGAAGGCCCAGTTTATTTATGCCACAAAAAATGCGTTGAATATTTGCGTTTTAATAACCCAAATAGTGACTGTGACACACCCAGCCATCTGGACAGATTGCCGGTCATTGATTGAAGCTGTTGATCCATACGAGAACCCTATTTGTACGAGATATTGTATTAAGAACCAACCTAACGAACAGTTGCAGTACAACTCGTTTAAATCCTTATGCAAATTTAGCCGCTATATACCCTTATCTTTGTGGTTGAAGTTCGGTGTCCATTTGGTCAATGATAACCAATTATACTATTTTAGTGTCAGCTATCGCTCTCTTATCTTATCTCCATGTTTACGATCCGCAATTCAATTTCAGTATCAACTATGGATTCACTTACCACGTTACCGATAATAAGACTGCTTAACAGAACGCGCTCATGCATATTTTTAACCACTAGACCACACCTGTAATTATATATATCCAGCCTTCTGATTCACAAAATTCTCCACAATTCATAAAGAAATATGTGCTCATTTTTGCGTCGGAAACATTATGATGTCGCTCTGTAACTTTAGTGCATTGTATTTTACTTATTTGACCCACAGGTTTGGGACTTGGTCTAATCTATCTGCCCGCCATAGTCAGTGTCTCTTTCTACTTCGAGAAAAAACGAGCTTTTGCAACGGGTCTAGCTGTATGTGGGTCTGGAATTGGAACTTTCATCTTCGCACCTCTGAGCAGATTTCTTCTAGACACTTACGGCTGGAGAGGTGCCTTATTGATTGAATCTGGCCTCGTTCTGAATTGTATTATATTTGGTGTCCTGTTTCGGCCGGTGCAGGGTGCTAAAAGGAAGAAAAATCTTGAACCTAAAGAAATGAATGTTGTTAATGGCACTTTGCCTACTATTGAAATTAACGAAGCTGAAGATAGTGTCCCAAATGGTTCTATTGCTCAAAATGGTGGTTTGCTATCAAGTAGTGTGCATTCTCTACCGCACCACGTGGTCTCAAATGACGCGACAAAGGGTGTTCCCGAAACTAGAGCGTTCGCGAGCAATACATCGCTGCATTACAGAATAGCTGCTGCCAAGAAAACCGAAACCGGTAGTCACAGAGATCTGGGGCCCATGGCACGAAAAGATATATTTTACAGCGGCAGTTTGGGAAATATACCGCTATACCGCTCTCACCCGGCTCTTTATACTCAGAGCATTACTTCAATTCCAGAGCAACTCAGCGCCTCGAATGAATCGTCCACCAAACGAAAATGCCTTTCATTACGCGAAATGAAACAGACCTTCAATCAAATGACAGACCTGTCGCTATTTAAAGATCCTATTTTCATCCTCTTCGCCCTCTCGAACTTCCTAACCTCCATCGGCTTCTGCGTGCCCTATATTTACCTGCCGGATCGGGCTACACAATTAGGGATCAACGAGTCGGACGCGGCTTTCCTTATCTCTATCATTGGAATATCCAATACAGTCGGACGTGTAGTATTCGGGTGGATGTCCGATCTGAAATGTGTCAATCGTCTGATGCTCTACAATACAGTGTTGACTCTGTGTGGAATTTGCACCGCACTCAGTATCTTCGCTTTGGTCTATCCCCTGCTCATTATCTACTCAGCCTCTTTTGGGCTTTTCCTGGGTGAGTTTTTTTTCTGCCATTTCTGTGGTTTGGGATTTTCTTATTTACCAAGCATAACGTGAGGACCAAATTCTGCGTCTTAGAAGGGGTGCTTATAATAGTATAGAGGTTTGTGATTTTGTCTTTTTCTAGGCGTGTATGTGTCGCTGACATCCGTTGTAACAGTGGATCTTCTGGGTCTTGATAAACTCACAAACGCCTTCGGACTCCTCCTCTTCTTTCAAGGAGTAGCTGGTATAATTGGACCCCCAATTGCAGGTAAAAAGACTCTATTACAGCCCCTCTCATCCCGAATTATATCATATATGTCCAATCACCATTGTTCCCTCTTGTGACCAGATTTGAACACAGCGCACTGTCAAAGTTGCTTGTAGTCGGAATCATTCTAATCGTAAAAAACTGACGTCTAACTTATTTGAGACTGGTGGGATGATTCATGTTACACACCATAAGAATAGCCCCTAAAATGTAATATTTGATCATTACAGGGTGGATTTACGATGCGACCGGGGACTACAACTTATCTTTCTTGTTGATGGGCGTTATGATCGCTTTGAGCGGCATCATGCTGTACTCGATCCCATTCGTCAGACGGTGTTTACGCAAGAACCCAGCACAAGAGGCTCACGATTCCGACATGGGGAAACATACGAATAACACTCAGCATGCACATCCACACGTTGACGAAAGTTGTTAGAGGACAACGACTTTAATAACCTACTATATATGTGTGTGTATGTATGTGTGTGTGTGTGTGTGTGTGTGTGTGTGTGTGTGTGTGTGTGTGTGTGTGTGTGTGTGTGTGTGTGTGTGTGTGTGTGTGTGTGTGTGTGTGTGTGTGTGTGTGTGTGTGTGTGTGTGTGTGTGTGTGTGTGTGTGTGTGTGTGTGTGTGTGTGTGTGTGTGTGTGTGTGTGTGTGTGTGACATTATACCATTTCTTTATATGGCTGATTGGGATTTAGTTTATAAGTCAATGTACTTAAAATGTTGGAGATATTCCTAAACATAGAGTATTACAATATGTGACATGATGCAAATAATTCATTCAAAATCAGGGATTAAACAAGCTTTTATTGTGGTATGTTGTTACATTTTATCACTCAGGAATGACCATTTACATAGCTTGTGTTATTTTGACTGTTGTACAAATGTATGGTTTATCAAATTGGTATTGTTAAGTAAAGCATCTGTTTGTTTGATCATGGTATTTTATTTATCTCTTGTAATGGACTACCCAATTTCAACTCAAGTCATACTGTATTTAACATACCAGATTATTTTGGCTCCTAAAAGTGGTAATTTTACCATCTTGCTTCATGAATGGTTATTGGAATTCAGTTGTTCAGCGCCTTGATAAGTTAAGTATTAATGAATATGAAGTCTTGAGGATATAATTAATATGTGTATTATATTTTTAACGATGAACTAATTAAAATTGTATGTTTCCATGCTCAGATTTTAGTGTTTTTTAATGAAAATTTGCCTTTGATTTTTAAAATCATATTATGCCATATTTTGATTGTTAACTATACATCCAATTCTCGATGTGCTTAACACAGAAGCCATTTACAAATACCTAAGTCATGCCTCATTTTAGTGTATTTTTATTGAAAATATATCTACATATTAATTACGTCCTAACCTCAACATCATATATGACACAGTCACTCATCTGTGATTTTGCCAATTATTGTAGCAGTGGTTTATCATTGAAAGGTTTTTCACTGACCTTTGGTATAAATCTGCTTGACGATGATCCGATTTCTTATCTGATATACATGTTTTATGATCTATCTGCAATGAGTTTCAGAAATATATTAGACTTCATTAAGGGCAATATTGCCATGTGGTACGGCTTTTGAAATGTACATTATTGTTATGTAGGTAAGTCAGGGGTTAGGGAGTATGTTTTTCGGAGTTGATATATTGGATGATGGAGTCTGATGTTTGTTTATGACATAACAAAAGTGCATACGAATCTATTTCTCAGGAATGCAGTTGTTCTTGCATGTAGTATTTTGCATGTGCTAAAGGAAATGAAATTTTAATAAAGAGGAAATATGGACTATTGCTGAACTTAATATGTTAATCATGCTCTTGTAAGTTTGCATATTATATTCGATGTGGGAGGGGCTGGTTAACTTTAATTATGTTGGCTCGTGTGGGTGGAACCACAGGCACTAGAGTCTTAAAACGGCCCCTCACACCTTGCCCCTATTATATGGTCTTATATTAGCATGGGCAAGGAATCTATCTGAATTATTACATTCATTTACAAAAAGTAATCGTCAATTTTCATTCCGTTATGAATCTCCTATCATGAAAACATGCAGTAGGTGGTTGGGTCATAATGGTTTTTCCTTAGCATCTGTGGTTGTCAGTTTTTAAATTAAAACATTTTTGTACTCATTGATCTAAACATATAACTTGCATTAACAAGTCTTTCATAATGTTGATTAATTGTGGCTCCTCTCCCGCCTCGACCCTCCTTGGGTGTCCTTTTTCCTTCTTGGTGGCAGAGGTTATTTTTTTCTGGCCTTGATAGGCCACAAGCTCTGAAGGAGTTTTAGGTGTTGGTTTCCTGTTGATGGTTGGGTTGTTCCGTGGTAAAGCTTCAACTTGTTTGTCCAATATATCTGATGCTGAGGTTTACAGGAAGCGCTGGAGTATTAAAGATTTTTTTTTTAAGTGCACATAGGTCTTCTGGTGTAATTTTTTTTAGCTTTTGGTCGCACGTTTTTTCATTAAACGAGCTACCATTGCCAAATGGCTCATGGACCCGTGTTATGTTGCTTGCTCCTTGCAAACCAAAATTAGCCCCACATAATGATGTCCTATGTCATAGCGCGTTTCGTTATAATGTAGATGGCGCCTTGTCAACTAAAAAATAGCCCTTTATGACCTCTGACCCCTGAGTTATTAGTGAAAAACTTTTTAAAAATCTCACATTCTATGTTAACCCAAAGGATAATAACTTTTGAAAACACATTTCTTTATAAAGCAAGCAATCTGTCTGCCTTTGGACCCTTCTGGAGTTGATCGTTCGGCACCAACTTAAAATCAGTATGACCAGAGGTAACCGTCTTTAAGTCGGGGATGGTGATGAGGGACGAGAGATTAGTCCGGTTGACTCTAGCACTAGGTATTCGTAGACGCTTGTAGTAAGATACTCGAGAGTTTAATGTAGTTCTATTTGAGCTTTATTTGTCTCCGCTGACTGGCACGCTCTTTCTTGATGATCTCTGATTTGTACGTATTTTCTCATTGTGTGTGTTTGTCTCTCTCTGTACATCTCTCTGTATCTAATGCAGCAGTATTTATAGTGAAAAATTGGGGTGGCTTGATGTGGTGAGCTGTGATTGGCTAATCGGGTGTTTGGGGTCATTCGGGGTGACCTTCTATTACCAAAAGCTTTAATTTGGAGATCAAACGGGCTTATGTTAAAAAGACTGTTCAGCCCCATATAAGGAAAGTGGTTGCCTAGCAAGCTGCTTGGTAACAGCACCTTGGAAACCAAAAATGTTACATTTTCAGACTTTCAGTCGCTACGCGGCGCTGTGGTCTCAGAAAAAAGATCCTGTGACGTTCTACTATGTAGCAATCACATAACAGATCCATGAAGTTTTACACGTGTTTATTCTCGAACTTACAGAAACGGAACCCCCTATCGCGCCACCTGGCGAATGCTATTACAACTAGTGAAATGTAGTCATTCATAATGTCAATTATGCGGGGATATCACATTCCTCCACACTTACTTAATCATGACTTCCATGATATATCAGACAAAATGCAAACTATCAATACTGTACGAATGTTACCAAATAATAATATTAATAATCATCATCAAAATAGCTCAATGTTCAATGGAATCACATCTGTTCGATCAATCTCGCTGGTGGATTACTCCTACGTGTAGACTGGCGTCCACCATTGATCCGGGCAGGTGACACACTTACTTCAGGTTTGGGTGTTTCAACATTGGGTGTAGCAGAGGGTGAAACACTAGGAATTTGAATGTTCTGAGATTCAACTGGAACCACTCTAGGTATATGCACTCCAGAATCAGGTAAGTGTGGTGTTGCACGTACGTCGTCATTCGGCGTAACTATAGGCGAGTCCACGGGTAAGTTACCACTGCTGTAGCGCATCCTCATATGATCCAGATGACGACGGATTACTCTACCGTCCTCTAGTTTTCACACGGAATGACAAAGGTCCAGGTTTGTCAATTACTGTACCGGCTAGCCAGGGAGAGCCGGATGCAAAGTTCTTGGCATGCACAGTGTCATCCACTTCAATGGTACGTGGATGGGTGTGTTGATCATGGTAGTACTTCTGCTTTGATTGAGAAGCAAGAACACGTGTTGTGATGCTTGGACGAATAAGATCCAGGCGTGATCTGACTTTACGTTTCATTAACAGTTCTGATGGTGTAACACCGGTGGTGCTGTGAGGCGTGATTCTATATCGAGCCAGGAAGCGTGACACTTTACTTTCCAAAGTTCCTCCTTCCATCTTTTTAACACCAGATTTCATAGTCTGAACTGCTCTTTCTGCCAATCCGTTGGTAGCGGGATGCCACGGGCTGGATGTGATATGCTGGATGCCATTTGAGCGAGTAAATTTGTGGAATTCCTCACTGGTGAATGACGATCCATTGTCACTTACAATTGTCCTTGGAAGACCATGTATGGCAAAACTTTCAGTCAATTTCTCGATGGTTACTGTTGAGGTGCTGGAGGACATGACATGACAGTCAATCCATTTAGAACATGCATCCACTATGATCAGTAGCATTTTACCCATAAATGGACCAGCGTAATCAATATGGAGGCGATCCCAGGGGGTATCGGGCCATTCCCAGGGATGTAGGGGTGCTTCCGGGGGGAGGTTTGCGAATAGCTTGACAACTGTTGCATTCACGCACCACTGACTCAATGTCCACGTCAATGTGAGGCCACCACACATAGCTCCGAGCTAATGTTTTCATTTTGGTAACACCAGGATGAGCGGTGTGTAATTCATCAAGAATTCTCTTCTGACCTTGTGGGGGAATAACCACACGAATACCCCACAAGATACATCCATCTTCTATGCTAAGTTCCATCCTCCTGCTAGCATAGGGTTTTAAAGGTTCATCCACTTGTAGACCTTCAGGCCAACCTTGTTGGAGTAACTCATAGATCTTACTCAATGTTGGATCTTTCTGAGTCCATTGTCTAATCAGGTTCACTGATAGAGTAGTCTGATCATTAATATGATTCAATAACAACACAATTTCTCCAGGAGGCTGAGGGTTAATTGGTGAATCTTTCAAAGGAAGTCTGCTCATTGCATCAGCGTTGGCGTTAGCCGATCCAGGTCTATAAACTAGGTGGTAGTCATCATATGTCCCTAGTATCAGTGACCAGCGTTGAACACGAGGAGACGCCATCACTGGTACAGGCTTAGTTTCCCCCTAACAAACCCAACAAAGGTTTATGATCCGTCATAATGGAGAATCTGCGTCCCCAAAGATATTGATGAAATTTGCGTACTGCAAATATGACAGCTAATCCTTCTTTATCAAGCTGAGAGTAATTCTTCTCTGCAACGCTGAGCGATCTTGAAGCGAAAGCAATTGGCTTTTCTGTACCATCAGGGAATACGTGGGACATAACGGCCCCAACGCCGTATGGAGATGCGTCACATGAAACAACCACCACTGGCTGCCCCTGATCATAATGTACCAACAACCGAGATGAATTCAAAAGTTCCTTTGACTTGTTGAATGCAGCTGTTTGAGAATCACCCCACTTGAATACGACATCTTTCCCTCTGTAGGTGATGAAGTGGAGCGAGTATGGTAGCCAAATCAGGTAGGAATTTACTGTAATAGTTAAGCATGCCCAGGTACGATCTCAATTCAGCTATACAGGTTGGTTGTGGAGCTTCTACGATAGCTCTCACTTTGTCATCAAGAGGATGCAGTCCCGATGCATCAATCTTGTGTCCTAGATATGATACTTCACTGGATAAGAAGGTGCACTTGTCCTTCTTTAGACGCAATCCTGCTGTACAGAGACGTTGGAATACTCTTTCCAGAATCGAGAGATGCTCCTCCACCGATGGTGCGGATATGAGCACATCATCCAAGTAGCAACATACACCAGGTAGGTCACCAAGCAAATTGTCCATACATCGCTGGAAGATTCCCGGACTTGACGAAATGCCAAACGGCAAACGTTTGTACTGAAACAGTCCACGTGGTGTGTTGACTGTAGTGAACTTCCTGCTATCCGGATGTAGTGTTACTTGCAGGTAGGCATTACTGAGATCTAGTTTACTGAACTTTTGTCCACCAGAAAGTCTAGCATATAGATCCTCCACACGCGGAATTGGATATGTGTCTGTTTTTGCTACAGAGTTAACAGTCACCTTGTAGTCACCACATAATCTTATCTTCTTTCCATCGCGTTTAACTACTGGTACAATTGGGGCTGCCCAATCAGAATGCTGGACCTTTTCTATTACTCCTTTTGCTTCCAGATTATCAATCTCTTCATTAACACGATCCCTCAGTGCATAGGGAATAGGTCTGGCTTTGAAGAAGCATGGTCTAGCATCAGCAGGTACTTGTAGTTGTGCGGATACTCCTTTAAGCTGACCTAGTTCATCACTAAACAGTTCATCATACTGTTCTAACAACTGGTTGATTTTAGATGTACCGTGTACATTGATAGCATGTACCTCGCCCCAGTCGACTTTGACATGTTGCAGCCAGTTCCTACCCAGTAGTGTTGGACCACTACCAGATACCACTAGAATGGGCAGATTCTTTTCCTGTCCATTATGTTTGACTGAGACTTCAATTTCTCCTTCCACTTTGATCTTCTCATTTGTATAAGTGGATAGACTACATCTACTTTTCTTGAGCTGCTTTGACTGGAAAAATTCATCAAATTTTGTTTTACTCATCAGAGTGGCTGATGCTCCTGTGTCAATCTCCATTTCAAGCTCTTTTCCGTTTACCTCCATCACTGCCATTAGCGGAGGTGCAGGACCGATCCGGTCACTGACAGAGTGAACAGTATATAGTGATTCTTCCACAATGTCATCAGTGGTAATGGTCTGTAGTGGTTGTTCGGAGACATGACATGTCTTTTGAATTTGACAACCATTTTTCTTTCTACATGCCTTGACAATGTGTCCTTTCTTGTGACAGTAGTTACAAATCATATCTTTAGCGAAACATTTGCTGTGATGATGCTTTTGTGAGAGGCAACGATAACACTGTTTTTGATGTTGATGTTGGGGTGGTTGGAATGATGGCTTCTTATTTGCAAGCTTGGGATAACCTTTCTTGGCTTGCATTGTATGCACCCTGTTTGCTGTGGCACCAGGTGTATCATTGATGGCTTGTGACTTGATGCTTGATGATTGAAGCGCTGCTACACTCTTATCTGTGGCTTCATAACTTAAAGCAATGTCCAATGCCTTAGCATATGTCAAGTCAGTCACATCACACAACGCTGTCATTATCCGTTCATGACGAATACCCACCAATATCCGATCTGCCAAATTTTGTTCCAATTGATCACCAAAGTTACAATGTTCAGAAAGTCGTTTCAGCTCAGCAATAAATTCAGAAACTGACTGGCCTGGTTCTCTGTAAGATGAGTTAAATTTGGCTCGCTGGATAGTTGCAGATGGTTTTGGACAGAAATGTTCAGTCAACAGCTTCACAATATCCGAATAGTTCTTGTCAGTCAATCGACTCGGCTCGTGTACAAGATTCCGAGCAATGCGGTATGTTTCAGGTCCACAACAACTCAACAAAATGGCTTTCTTCTTATCATCGTCACTGACATCGTTTGCCAAAAAGTAGAACTCCAATTGTTCCTTATAACTGTTCCAGTCCTCATTCACATTGAATGAGTTTAGATGTCCGTGCGTCGGCATGTTGTGTTCTATATTTTGAATACAGAAATGTCCTTGACACTATTTCGTAGTTCAAAGGTCAGGAAGGTCAAACACGATTCGAGCGGGACGGATTCCGACTTCACCATTAAAATCAATGGACTTTACACGGGGGTTCGTTTAGAAATTAATAAACACTCACTTCTATGGATATTTTGGGCTTACAGTATCCCATCCTTGTCGCCAAAATGTGACGTTCTACTGTGTAGCAATCACATAACAGATCCATGAAGTTTTACACGTGTTTATTCTCGAACTTACAGAAACGGAACCCCCTATCGCGCCACCTGGCGAATGCTATTACAACTAGTGAAATGTAGTCATTCATAATGTCAATTATGCGGGGATATCACAGATCCTTGCTTCGACAGTCGCCATTTATGTTGTCGGACATTATCCTTCCTGCTTGTCGGTCTAATGTGTGCACAATTATGCCCACAACTTGAATGAGTGAAGATTTTATGAAATTTACATTATGTAACTAAAGCGGAAGAATACACATCGTTAGCGAGGTAAATTCAGAGCGCGTTATGATTTACAGCTAACATTTGTGTAGTTCATGGTTTTAGGGAGGCACCGTTATCCATGGAACGACATAACTGAATAAAAAAGATCTCCACAGTATATCATGAACATTTCCAGTCAAATAATGATGTTAAAAACTTATCAACATAACTTCCATCATGTAAACTCGGCGGCACAAATTAGAAGATGTCATTACTTACGTCTGCGTTAATCGTAGTAATGTAATAACGAAATGATCCCTGATTGCCTTATATGTGGCTGAACAGTCTCTTTAAAGGTCAAATACAACGATTTTCATCATTTCTTAATTATATGTTTCAAAATAAAGATTAATAACTCATTAACCAACGTGGCCCCATAATTCATTGCATCGATATGCATAAACGCTAAAAATCCACCGATAAGGTCCCACTCGGAAGAAAATACGAAGCTATCTTCTCGATGCCATTTTGCCTCAGTTGGCCGCTATGGGCAGGTTGCGTGACGTCACATTTGCTGCACGGCCTTCAAGAGAATTTGACTGCGAGCGAGAGAAGCGAAGAGCGATTTTTTAGGTTTTAAGATTACACCGTATTTACATGAAGCTGTTACGACTCAACTTGAAATCCCGTCAATTTTAAACTTGAAATTTCAAGATGGGTTGACCCATTTTAAAATTGGACAGTCGAATGCCTTGAATGCGTCAGTTGGAGAAATTCTGAATGTACACAGCCTATTTTCCCTGACCGATCTTTATAATCATTATTTCTCTTATATTCACTTTCTTGTCACTTCAGCCTATTCCGATAACCCTGCTTTTCAATTGTTATAACACACGTAAAGTCGCGATATACTTATTTGGGGTTGGAACTATGTGTGTATATACGTTCAATTCAATTGTTTAATCCTCTAAAATACTAATCGTATCTCAAAGGTGGCTGGTACCTTAAATAAAGCTTTCAAAATGCAAAACAAATATCCATACCAATCACAATATGGCTAGCATTATGACGTTACACGGAGATAGCTTTCCCGAGACTAGCTTGACACTAGCCGTAATTTGGCGCGAGCGTAGGTATCACTGCATTAAGTAAAAAATCAGATTTGCCCTAGGTAAAAAAATATGGGAGGGAGAACCCAAGAGATAACTCTTGTCTGGTACTAAGCATGCACTAGGCTACCCAAAACTGTATTCAGTTTACCCCCATCGGCGTTAAAACTATCTATAACCAATTAGTGGAAGTTATGTATATTGAGTTAACATTGGGTCAGAACCCATTCTGATAATTATTGCAAGTGTATAGTTTCATTTACATGGAGTATTTTAAGTTGGGTCAGCCATTAACTTTCCCGAACTTAAAATAATGGGTTAGGCTGAGACCATGTTGGGATAAATTGCACAGAAATAATAAGACGAGGGACCCATTTGGATGGGAGGGAACCCATGCTGATAATTATTGCAAGTGTATATTGTCCTTTACATCGAATATATTAAGTTGTGCCAGCTAATTACTTGCCCTAACTTAAAATAATGGCCAAGGTCACATCTAGATCTTTTCCAAAATCTATTGGATTCGTCCTTGGTACCCGATCATACATATCTGAAAGTTTCATGAAAATCCATTCTGAGATATTTTGCTAACAGACAAACAAACAGATAGACAGTGGACGAAAACATATTCCTACTGGGCAGAGGTAAAATAAGGCCCACGGGTACACCGTGAGTGCAGTCTGAATCACCATGCAGTGCGATTTACTTTGGCACAACAAGCTAATAATGTAATAAACGCGCCGCGGCTTTCCATGCCAGCCGTGCCTGCCAACCCGCCGTCCAATTTTAAAATGGGTCAACCCATCTTGAAAGTTGGTTCAGGACAGTTTTAAAATTGGCCGGATTTCAAGTTGGGTCGTAACAAAGCCACGTCGTCTTCTGATGAAGATAACGAGGCCCCATTACATGACAATTGGGCAAATTATGTCCATGGCTATTTATTTTAGCCAATACGGGCGGGAATCATCCAAGTCAGACTCGGAAATGCGCTTCGGATGCAGAATCCACAAAAAATCTTGACTAATGGTCAAAATAGTATACCCTTCCCAAGCTTTATTGAACTATGTTAACTGGTGAAACATACTCTTTAGTATAAGTTACCTAATAAATTAACACATTCTGTAAGTTGAAGATGGTATGTTGACAGACCTAACTACTACCACAAATAGTACTTGGCTAGTAAATGCGGCTTTGTCATTGTACCTTCAGCACATTCAATATTGTGGACAGATTTTTGCATGCAGTATATCAAGTATTTCCCTTTTACATTAATTTCATATATAGAATTACAATGACAGTCTTATTTATCTAACTTAGGTGTAGCTGTCAACACTGCATCCCAGTGGACACAGCCAGAGAGAGTGTGTGCTGCAGAAGTTTGGAGAGAGTGATGGCTATAATGGAGGAATGGCCATGCATCACCAAGCATCCTGGTTTCCTAGCAAACTGACTTAACAAATATGTACTGGAAGCCTCCAAATATCAATTAATTCAAATGGATGGACGACCTACCAAATAGTAAGTTATCCACTGTTAGTTGCTACCAAAAAAGACAATTTGAGGTTGAACAATCATATCATTTATTGGTGTGGGAACATCAATCCCGCTGTGTAAAATATTCAGTGTTCATATTGATAAACTACTATATATTTCACATATCCATGAGTAAATAACAACACCAGTAACATGAAATCTAGAAGCAAAGTGAGGATATGGTTGACATATGACATTTGTTTTTTAATAATGTCAAACCGCTCGATCAGCTGACACCTCATTGGTTCAGGTAAAGCCGGCTCGTTCCGCCCAGGCTTGACCCAACGATCCGCAAGGGGCGTGGACTCGTAAGGTCATTGTCCGTGCTCAGGGTTTTTTCTCATTTTAAGCATTAATGTGATATGAATTACAGAATCATACTGTTTTATAAATCTGTAAAATATATCCACTTATTACATTATCTTCTATCCTATGTGTTGACAGGCACGAGCTTCTACATCCAAGAATAAGAAAGCCCGTCCCTCTCTTCCAGCCATTGACACTTCAGATTCTGAGGAGAGCCAGCCAAATTAACCAACCTGTTGATAACCAACTTTATGTAATGAGAACACTCTGAATGTCTTCTGGGCGTCCCACAAGTTCAAATTGGCACCTCAACAAGCGCTTTAATCGCATAGCTGCATGATTGTATGTTTACGTTATACAGTCAGTTATAGAGAGAGACCAGTTGTGTGTCTGCTTCTCTCGCCGACTGTGTGATTAAGGGTGCCGCTCAGTGTGAAACAACAAATCGGGGTGTTGTAGAATGCGTGTCCGGCTCATAAAAATCACTCGTCCGGTTGGACCAGTTGACTAGGCAAGTCACTGGTCCGATATGACAAATCACTTGTCCAGGGCAAGCGGACAACCATTGTTGTCGAACCCTGACCCATTCCAAGCATTGCATCGAAAGCAGTAGCTAACAACGTATAGCAAAATGTTTCCCCGCCCTCGCAAGCACATTCACAAAACACAGTCACGACCCATCAAGCAGCAGAGTTCATGTCAAAAGAGGTCTAAAACGGAGCGTGCAAAAACAAATATGGCGCCGAATCTTCGGAAAATGTGACACTGACCAGTCAGAGACAATGACTCAAAAATACCCGAGAGACACGGCTTCTGATATTGAATATCATTAACAAGTAAACAGGGGCCGCAGCCAAGGGGCTAGGGGACCTTGACTTCATACAACCCCAAATCAAATATACACAATGGAATTTCAAAATATGTTATTTTATTGGTATAACCTGGCCTCCATGGTGGCATAGGGATAGTGGACACTCTTTGGTGCGAGGAATATGACCACCTTGTGAAATGATTCTAGGCTTGATGTCTGCTCTGATGGGGAGAGTCTTCCAACGTCTTTTAAGAGATGTTTGCTCTTTGTGTGTCTTCGATCCTATTTTTGGTTGACACACATATCAATTTAGATTACATTTCTTTGATAAAGTAGTCCACAGGGGCATTGATTTCACCATTTTGACTAATTTGATTACACTACCCTGAAGTAAATATTTCTATAAAAACTATTATATGATTCAAAACTAATACCGACCCTTCAGTATCCACTTCCTGTCCTCTAGTAGTGCATGCTCACATTCCGGGTACAGCTCTCCATGCCCCACGTGCTCATTGACGACATGCCTAGTGACAGAGAGCCACTTTGCTCTGACCAGATCCCCATCTCCATCGCTTGAGGCAGCACACCATTAAACATGACTTGAAATGCTACTAGCCCACACACTCAGTCTTTTCTTTTCCCTTCGTGATCCCTTCATTTACAAATAAGTATGTGTTTGTCTTTAATGCTAATATATAAATTTGGTATGCGAACATGTTAAATATTCTTTTAATTGCTACACGGAGCGTTAGTGTTAGTTTAAGTCACACAAAGAAACTAACCTTTGGCAACATGCCACACATCAAACCAGTGTTGGACTGTAAGTTACTCATCCCTCATGTACTTTTTCACCGCAAAATATCTGTCAGTGGTGATGGATTCTTCGGTCAAGCCATTCGCAGACAGGGATTTCAGGGCTAGCTTCAGGCCAGCTAACTCCATAGCATTAGCATTTTTAACTTGGTTGCTCTGAAAAAAATTAACAAGCAATTGATAGCACAATAGCCATTAAGGAATCCATCATATACCCGTCATAAATCGGATAAAATATATATCTGAACAGTAATCCATCAGTAATGATTTGCTCCAATGTTACCAACGATATAACTCGAAAGGTTTCAATCAAAAATAACGATGTTGCACAACCTTCTATGGTAAACTGTGTGTATTAGAATACCGGAAGCGGGCGAGGGACCGCATTACTCCGTGGCGCCGTGTAGCGGATTAAAAACTCGATGTCTCTCATTAGCCAAGCCAGTATAGACAGCTCATTTAAAGACAAACAGCGACCCAGCACGCTGGTCGCTCATCTACGATCAAAATTAATTCTGTTTTGGTTGATAACGCTTTTTATGACGCATGGGGTTTAATCAGCGTCATAATACTTTAGCCATGGTGAAGGGCGTTACGACCAGCTTCGTCTCCTCTAAAAACAAAGTCCCAGTCCGTGTCGATATTATACCATCTCTAAAATGATACACGATATGTTCGAGGTTTGTAAGAATAATGACAACTAGAAGGGTGGCATACATTGTGCACGGTCGATTGGAGCATCATTCTGAAATGTCTGCCTCGATCTAAAAAAACTTCTAGTCTGCACTGTCGGCTCGGGAATGAAGCTCACGAATTACGATTGGGTGAAATATCATATCGACGCGAAGTCTATGACTAAGCTTTTATTTCGCACGTATGCTTTTGCCAGCGCAGGATGTATCATTAATTTGCAATTAAATTTCTTTAGAACAACGGCCTGATATTTCACATTACGCACGCACGCTCGCACGCACACACATACACACAATCACATAACCCCATCCCCCCCAGCTTTCGGGCGAAAGCCAACAAACCACGTTATAATACTCAGTTGGTCATAACGCGATGGACGGGGTTGGGATGGGGATGGACGGGCAGTTTTCAAATCCTGGCTAAGACCCTGGGTGTGGGAGCTCAAGGGAATGGGGACCTAGACAATGCACTACAAACAATACAATATTTTCCTTACACTTCTTAATACTCCATACCATCATCAGTGTCCATCTCAGCATCATTAGTGAAGTCATAGTCAGTTTCCACCTCATCATCGCTGTCCACCAGTTCAACAGATTCCTCCTGAGCTCATATAGGGTATCCCTGGTGAGAGTGTCGGTCAGCAAGTGTTCTAAGAGTGATTTTGTAGTTTCTTAGAAGTTGGTCGTGGTGCAAAACTCGAAGACTTGTATAATCTGGAAGAAACCCCTGAGTACAATCGAGCACCGTAAAAAACTGGGGCCTTGTCTCACCCACTGAATCCAAAACATCATCTAGACGCGGCTCTTTAAGCACTCGAGGAATTGTGGCGGCATTCAGGGCCCGGTAATCCACTACTAATCTAAACCCACCAGAGGCCTTCTTAACTAGTAGAGCAGGACTAGCCCAAGGTCCGTCGTGCCCTTCCTAAATGAGTTGCTGCTTTATCTGTCTGACAATTTTTTCCATCTCATCCCTTTGACTAGGCGCCATTCTATAGGGATATTTATGGACGGGGGCAGAATCAGTGTAGGTATCTATTTTGCAGGAAATCATGTCCGTCAGTCCCAGTTGTTTGGTCTTGGGATTCACAAAGCAATATGGGTTCTGATTGACAAGTCATCTCAACTGCACTTGTTTTTCGTTACACACTTGAGACTTAGTCCAATCGATTTCCGGACACTCGTTGATCGTTAGTACTGAATCAGGGGCAATTTTTGAGGCACTTTTGTTGTTAGGTGTGTAATTGAAATCATATCCATACACTTCCTCATTGGCACCCAATGGTTGGAAAGTGGCAATCCGTTCCCCTTTCTTAATCTTCAATGATTGATTAGTCCCATTAAAAAGTCGCACTGGAATTATCCCATCATGCACCGTAACTGCTGTGTTAGCTACCAATATTCCCTTATTGTTAACGCACGGGAACAAAGTACATAAGCCTTGAGTATTAGTGAGAGATATTGATTGAAGAATTCCGGCATATAGAACTTCACCGAAGAGTTGGATTAAGAATTTCTGATTGAAAAGCACAAGGTTATTCAGAGTCAATTTGATTTGTTTTGAGGAGAAATCCATTAGAGCAATGTGCAACTCAAGGAAAGCCAAGCCCCAAAAACATCACTAGAAGGATCGGACAATACTGTAAATGTGACATTAAACCGCTGTGTTTTAGTACTGACAGGGAGCGAAATAGTGCCAAGGGTAGCAGTCGTTGTCCGATTCGCACATATACACAATTGGGGATCGCTTTTGAATTCATTCCTAAGATGAATGGGGAGCGCTTGAACAATTTTCTGTGATATAAAGTTAAAATCCGCTCCGGTGTCAATCTTTGCACAATAATTGTTGCCCGCGATTGTGACATTCAAAAAATTATGATCTAGCGAATGTGCCTCGTATTCACCCTTGACATTGTCGCTTCGTTGAGAATGTTCATGTCGATCCAGGTCGTCGTCAGTTGCTTTTGGCAGCCCACTGTCCTGACGATGGTCAGCAGGCTTTAGTCGTTTAACGCTGGTGTTGGTGCGGCCTGCTTACATCGGTTGGTTTCATGTCCCCGTTTCCCACAGCGAGCACAGGTAGGGGGAGAAGTCCCGGCCTTGGAGTATCGGCAGTCCACAACATAATGTCCACCCAACTCACAATATGTACAGAAGCGTGATTTGCGACAATCCTTCGCCACACACTGGACACCACTACCGCGGCGTCCTCCTCTGTTGTTTGGACGTCCCTCATCGCGTCGGTAGCTGTCTGTATCATCGTATCCAGTACTATGGTATGGGTACCTCTCGTTGTTAGGCTGATTGCCATGGGCACCACGTTTGTGTTGATACCCGCCGTTATTGAGTGAGTATCCTCGTGGTGCTCCCACTTCAAGGGCATCCAATCGGCGTAGTATTTGCTGCATACAATCGGCCGATGATGAGGCCGCTGGCATAGCGTTAGCCTCTACCGAACATGCCCGAGATGCCATCGGCCTATATGAGGCCGCATCCGCTGAATTCGCCTGTCCCTTTGTGAGCTCTTAAAGCTGCTGTCGTATAAACCGGACGTCATGAGCCACCGTTGCGTACTCAGATTCATCGGAAAAATTCTCAACTCGAATGGCCACGGACACAGCATCATCGAATGTCCTGGGGGCTTGCTTCCGAATCAGCATCTTTAACCTTCGCCTCAGCCCCCGGACGAAGGCGCTCATCCGCTCTTGATCCCTGATCTGGCACAACTCACTAAGCTGTCGCACATCTCTTGCGTATCTGGCAACGCTTTCGTGCGCGTCCTGTCTCCTCTCTTCGAGCTCTTCCGCATGTGCGTCTCTTTGTACGTTCGGCCCGAACTTCTCCAACAACGCTGCCTTCAACATATCCCAGTCTTGTGTAATTCCTGCCTCCTGGTCCAGATACCATTCTAGGGCATTTCACAGAAGGACATTGGGTGCGATAGCCACTAACATGCTATAAGAGAGTCGTCTTGTGGCTTGCTGGACTTCAAGTTGTTTGAGGAATTTGGTAACCGACTCCCGCATATTACCCTCGAATTTAATATGCGCCGGCAATGTCGGAATTTCCCTGTGTTTTCCTGAAATTTGACTCAAAGTGCATTGAGTCTCTAACTGGTGGCTATTGATCGCCTGTAAAGCTTCTGGGATATCAAGCTCTACAGAAGTCGTGCGTAATGTTTCCTCTTCTCCCTCTTCATCATATCGATGGCTATCTTCTGTCTCCGCAGAGGTTGAGGGCCGCACGTCCGCCATCTTAATATTGTCAGTAATTGTTTTAGTATTTACGTTACGTCTAATGATGGCCACGTCCTCTCGTGTGGCAGCTATCTCGCCAGTAAGCTCCGCGTCACAGTATGTCTCGTCGTCGCTGCGTGTCGCTGGGATGTCATCAACGCCACTCAGCGGTGTTTTCTGCCAGTTAGAAGGCGTGTCGTGTCTTGGGTTAAATTCTCGACCCGACCTGGTCCTCATTCGACGATAATGCTAAGTGGGGGAGTTAGCATCTTCCAAACGTTGGTACCGAAGTCGTTACCCGTACCTGTAGCAGTTTACTACAAGTACCCGGATTCTCCACCAGTTGTTCTAAGAGTGATTTTGTAGTTTCTTAGAAGTTGGTCGTGGTACAAAACTCGAAGACTTGTATAATCTGGATAATTATAGTTTATTGCCTCTCGTACAGTCTTTGTCTCTCCTGGCAAGCTCTTCTCCATGCCCCCAATGTCCTTCCTTTTATCCCCACCCTGGAACTCAACCACTCCCCCCAACCAGACGCATGGACTATCGTCATTGGTCACGACTGGTCACCTGGTTGGAGTGTAAGTGAGTGATTGGTTCGGGGTTGGGAACGCCAGGTGGATCATGGGCAGCATCTGGAGATTAGCAAGCTGGACTTGCCCCACAATTATACCACTGAAAAATAAGACATAAAACTCTCTTTCGTTTTGGGATGATAAATGTGATTGCCGAGTGAGTGTCCACCTTTCTACCTTAGCTACAGCTCGCTGGCATGCTCCATGAACCATTGCATGAGTGACTTTATTTCAGGAATAAAAAAAGAACATGTTTAATGAACCACATTTCTCAGTTAATTACAATTGTCAGCATCACCATAATCATCCTTTATTGTTACATTCTATTTCAAACCATCATGTTCACCATTAGTAAAACCTGAATATAACACCTTGGTACCAGGTACAGCACCTTAGAGGATTCACTTTTTTAAATATACCACTGTAATACATTACTCTTACATCACCAAGACATGAGCATCTTCTTCTTCTAAACTAGAAAGTCAGTACAAGTAGGTTCAATTAAATGTCAACCTAAATTTATTTTTGGATTGGAACTTGGTCACAGCAGAAACCAGTCGCACATGAAGATGTGTACCACAGATTAGGACGAATTGGTAATAGTATTGCGCAGCAAGCTTTTACTGTTTGACTTACAATAAGAGTGTCACAAAATGATAGCGTAATTATCAATGACTTGTTGTAGTTGTTCACTGAAACTCATAGTAACCAATGCAAAGATTAAAAGGATTGACTAATCATGGTTTCCCAATGGGTTGACAACATAACGCATTGAGTTGATTGACTATTTGTAAACATGGGTTGACAATGCGTAAGAATCTGTCGGTATATTGCATGTATTTGGTTGCTTGAAGATTTATGACACTCGGGTGGACAACATGTTGAGGTCTCAAGGTTGATCACTTAAGGTATGCATCTTGAGGTAGAAATGGGTTGACTGGTGGTTAAAAGAACTTGGTTAAGCAGTGATATTCAATGGGCTGACCTTACATTATTTTTCGGAAGTTCAGTTGGTTGACATCTCCAAGTATTATTATAGGTTGACTTATTTCAATTTATATATAGTGTAGGTACTAAATGGGTTGAGCTATCATGACAATCAGTGGGTTGACAGCTGTGAGTATTCAAACGTCAATATTCATCGGGGTGACAGCTACTCTAGTCCTGCAACTGGTCACTTAATTGGAGTGTAAGTGAGTGATGGGTTCGTGGGGGACACCAGGTGGAACCCAACGACATCTTGAGATTAGCAAGCTGAGACAATTCCAACCATGTCCATTGTAATTAGATAGTAGACACCCGGTATAAGTGTCAATTTGAATTAATTGTGGGGGATTGCTCTAGATCAAAGGGATTATAAATGTTGTTGAATAATTTACATGTGGAATAAGGGCCTTGATATGGCAATTTTGAAAATACCGTCATAACAGACAGATGTTAATATTCTATATAATGGTTAATGATTTATATTTAAATCCATTTGATTGAGTGCTCTAGACATTCGGTAAGATGACATATCGAAATATTTCGGCAGTAGACAACGTGATTTGACCAATATATGAAGCAAACGGTTGCAGCTTCAATTAAGTGACATTCGATGGTTAGGCAACTGCTATTTACATTGAATAGATAAATTACCAACTTCATTGCGAATAAGTTGTACCATATAGGTTAACTGTCATGTGTTAATATTTCGGGAACGTGCAATTAACACAAAATGTCACAGACTAAGCTACTGTTACTGTGTATTCATGATGACTCTTTTGGCGTTCCTTAGTTGGAGTGGTTCACGTTCTACTTGTGTTGATATCTCGGAATGAATCAAGACTGGTTAAAGTGATTTGTGTTCTCATCCATTGTTTGTTGGTCGAATCTACACGTTACGTGGTGGCAGCGGTGTTAACTAACCCAAATTTGATGTTAGAACGGTGTTATTTGACTCTGATTTCGTTTAATTCATCCCTGGAAAAGAGAAACTTTGCCTCGGACATGTATTATCGCCCATATCTTGCCCTATCCCTGAATGTTATTAAAGTCAACTGTAATTATGTTGAAAACTCTTATCGACAATTTTCACCGAAGAACTGTGTTTGTTGGTCGTTATTAGCAAGAATATCTTCACAATTTGTTTGAAGCGACAAGTTACATTTTACATCTACTCGATCTATGGAGTGACAAAGGGGCCATCTAGTGAACACTTTCGTCGCTGATTTGATTTGTGTATTTATGACTCTATGATGGGGGATGAAGATCCTCATCGTCCAGCAGCACAAACTGTAGCTCCAATACATGGCATAAAACCGCCTCAGTCACTAGTTCTCGATGGGGTCGTTGCTTAAGCTTGGAAAACGTTCAAACAAAAGTGGGAAAATTACTTTATCATCACAAACTTGGATGCACACACGAGAGAGTATAAAGTTGCTCTATTCCTTCATACATTGAGGGATCAGTCGTTAAAAATCTTCAATGGTTTCACTTTTGACACTCCTGTAAATGAAAGAACAATGGACGAAATAATAGCAAAACTTGACAGTTTTGCTGTGGGAGATGTGAATGAAACATACGCGCGTTTCATGTTCAACAAAGGAGATCAGCATCTGGCTGTCATTCGTTCTATGGTAAAGATTTGTAACTATTGTCAAAACTGTGTGAACTCCACTCTACGAGATCGAATCATTGTTGGGATCAAGGATCCTGCTACTCAACAGCTGCTCCTGCGAGAAGAAAAACTATCATTTGAAAATGCATAGCCATATACAAAGCGTCTGAAACGGCTAACGTGCAGTATCGTGATCTACATCCTGAAACAATGAACGCTGTCACTAGAAAAGCGAGGGATCAACCCAGATCAGCAAGAGATCAACACTGATCAGCAAGAGATTAACCCAGATCAGCAAGAACATAGCCAGAGGCAAGCAACGTGGCGTCTACAAGTGAATGTCTGTTTTGTGGTTTCACACATCCCATGAGTAAATGGAAGTGTCCTGCGTGGTGCAAAACTTGTTATCTGTGTCATAAGCGAAATCATTTTGCTGCAAAGTGTACCACAAAACACACACAGAAGCATCAGTTAGCACATCAAGTTCATATTGTACCTTCTTCTGATGAGAAGTGGGTCAGCAGTGCATACCCGTGTTTCCCGGTACAAGGACATACTCGAGAGGCACTCAAGTTTCCCCAGGTCTACAGCATTGTGTAGAGACACAGTGCAGTATTCAGCCATCAACAGTCAGCAGAGGCACCCAGTACAACCCCCCAGATGAATCCGGTGATAGCAAGGAACTTGAAGCAGACGAAGAAGAAGACATGTGCACGGACCCAGACTATGATTTTAACGATGATGTCGAGATGGAAAGTGATGAGGATGATATGGATGAACATGCAGTGCACCAGGAAATGTAAGTGATAGTTTACTTTGAAAATACCCCTGTAAACAATGGAATTGTATTGCATACTTATAAAAATCCGTGCTCTCTCATAAGCCTAATAAAACACCTACAACTTTGGTTTTATAGTGACATTGAGCTAGAGGATGGCCCTGGTCGAAGGCAAAAGAAGTTCATTGTCTACGAAAGCTGCATTAAAACACCTCTGGCTTCATGTTTCCTGTGCCTAGCCCAATGCAGAGTGGCTATGAAGAGAGTTTGTGGAAGCTTTGTAGCTCTTGAGCAGGTTTGTGTCAATGGACACAAAAGGTTGTGGGAAAGTCAACCATTCCTTGGGGCTATGCCTACTGGCAATCTGATGATGGCTTCAGGGATTTTCGCTAGTGACAGTAGTGCAATGAGAACTGTAAATATGTTCAAACATCTTAATATCCCATCCATATCAGTCAATACCTTCAACATCATGCAGAGGAATTACTTGGTGCCTGCTACAAGGAGGGTATGGCAGCAACAACAGGCTCCCTGAGAGGGGATGCCAGATGTTGTTCCCCTGGTCACACTGCTAAGTATGGCAGTTACCTGAAATCATTTAAGGTTTTAGAGATGAAACTTTTAAAATTTTATTAGATACACTTGGAGTTGTGAAAGTCTTGCTTTTTTTCTATTTATGTGGTTATATGTCTCAACTTGTGTTATTATGAATTCATTTGTCACGCTATAAATGATAACTTAATGTGGTCACTGAGCTGCCAATGGCATGTCAATTTTCCAGAGCAATCAGGTGAAAAACTCAAATGCAATGGAGTTGGCAGGACTCAAACTTGCCATGAAATCTCCGGCGGATAAAGGATTGGATATATGTTCCATCACCACCGACAGGCATTTAGGTGTCAAGAAGTACCTGAGGGAGGAGCAGCCTGAAATTCAGCATTGGTTTGATGTATGGCATGTTGCCATAGGTTAGTTTTCTATTGATTGTAGCATTGCAGTAAATATAATGAAAATAACTCAATGTAAAAGATAATAGAATATTCATACTTTAAGACCACCCAAATAGGTAATTGACATGTGTACATATTACAGGCACCCACATGTATGCTTGCTACAAGTTAAGGTACTATTTAAGTAATAGTAAGGTTGTAACTGTCTGGCAGGTGTCAAGAAGAAGTTGCTTGCCAAAGGAAAACGGAAAGACTGTCAAATTTTAAGTGAATGGTCAAGGAGTATTTCCAACTACGTCTATTGGTGTGCAGCTTCAAGCAATGGGGACGAGGCTGTGGTTCGAGCAAAGTGGCTGTCAGTGACGAGACATGTTGTCAATGAACACAGTGGACATGGAGCTGATTACCCAGAATGTGACCATGAGCAATTGGAAGATAGGAACTGGGTGAAGAAGGGTGAGTAGGGCAAAAGCAATCGAACGCCAATATAAATCACCATTGCTTGTTTACGTTTATTCCTGATTTAAAGCCAGCAAAAAATAATATTCATGAGAAGGTTATTCATTGGCTTTTTTATGCAGTGTGCAAACAAAGCTGGGGTAATGTTGTGGCAGAGTTTGTAAGGGCACTCATCCTTACGCATGGCCATATATAACACAGTAGATTGTATGTTATGTTCATTTATTAAGGATCAAAGCCACACGAGGAAATGGAGCTTATTGTGAACAGCAAACACCTTCTGAAAGACATTGGCAGATTGTCTCCGTCTGAGCAGACTTCCAGCTTAGAATCTTTCCACAAGGTGGTGATCTTCTTCGCGCCCAAGAGTGTACACTTTCTCTTTGCCACTATGGAAGCAAGGTAATTTAATTGAGCTTTGATGTGACTGTATTGTGGTATATATTGCAAATACCTGATGTAAAACATGGGTTTATGTTGGTGCTTATAAAGTTATGACATGCTGGTGTATTGTGAGCTCACATAGGCATGCCAGACCACCAGGCTATATCTGCTACTGTTGGTGCTTTACTTCCAGATTACTCCTTGCAGTTTTGCATTTTAATGAAAACTCCAATAGAGCTCAGGCAGTCACTCAACAAGGCCAGGCACAATGGGTAGTGTCCTTTCCAAAGTCCAGACAGGGGGATCCAGTGGTGAAACCTGTCAAAGTTCCCATCACTTTTGGTTGGTATATATCACAGGATTTGTTGTTCAATATATGTAAATATGAGTTAAACAATAATGTAATGCTGGCCTAGAATGCCTAGTGAAATAAGACATTACATTGAATCGTGTGACATTTGTGCCACTTTCAGTGACAAACAAGCCCCAGAAACAATACCCAGACAGACCTTGGGAGAAGGTGGTTACAGACTTATTCAGCATTGAAGGCCGTGACTACCTAATCACGGTTGATAACTTCAGCAGCTTCTTACCAGAGACCTCATCAGAATCAGTCATAGCAAAGCTCAAGCAGCATTTTGCCAGACATGGAGCTACTGATGTACTCATCAGTGATGGAGGCCCCCAGTACAATTTCAGACTTTTGTTCAACGCTGGGGTTTCTCACATGAAAGATCAAGTCCTGGAAACAGCAAGGCAAACGGAGCATCAGAAGCAGCCGTAAAGACTGCGAAGCGAATGATGAAAAAATGCAAAGTGGGCAAGGAGGACCCATATTTAGGGTTACTGAACTTAAGAAACACCCCAACGGAGGGATTAGAACAGAGCCCAGCGCTGAGGCTGCTGGGTCGGAAAACCAACACTCCCATCTCCTCTGCTCTCGGACACCTAAATCATAGAAATTCGACTATGGAAAAGCACATCAAAGAGCAGAGAAAATCAGCTGTGGCACAACGGCTCGATGAACACAGATGTGACTTGAAACCTCTGAGTACGGGAGATACAGTCAAGTTGCAGTCTATTCAATCTGGGAAGAGGGAATGGGAGCCGATTTTTGTGTCTGCTAAACTGAACCACAGAAAGTATGAAGTCACATCTCACAGTGGGAGGAGACATATCAGGAATCGTCAATTCCTCTGCCCTTCCAAAGCCAACCCTCGAGCAGTTGACAGAGAGCCGATAGAACCACATGATCAGACTCTTCCGTTTTCCAATCACACGGATGATGTCATACCAACAGAGTCCACCATTGAGCCTGAGAGGTTGAGTGATGTAACTTAGTCAAGTATGGAACAAGGTCCTTCTCAGGAGGGGTACATGACCAGATCTGGTCGTAGGGTTAAGCCAGTGCAGAGACTCTCTTTATAAACTTTGTTTATACTCCTTCCATAAGAGGGGGGATTTAACGTGCATTCATGATGACTCTTTCACTCTTTCTCAGAATGAATCAAGACTGGTTAAAGTGATTTGTGTTCTCATCGTCTACATGCAATGAACGACAAATTTAGCCTTTAACTTGGAGTTTTGATTAGACAGTTGGATTTTATGATTTAAGGGGGCTGCGAGAATGACATTTCTTGGTGACCTCAATGAGATCAGAGCCCGAAAGAAGTTTTCTGGTGTTTTTGGATTTTTGGGTGTGGGGGGTGGGGCTCATTTCCACTGTCCTGTGCGTTGTCCGTATCAGTGTGATGCATCCCAACCATCCACAGAGCCCAACATAAGGACATAATAGTGAGCACGGACGTATCCAAGCCCCTAAGCGCGGTTCAACCAGCACACCATTATGCTAGGGATACATTGATGACATACTCAAACTCATAATGATAGAGATGTCTAATGAGGATTTACCATATGAAGACTCCTTACAATAAAATAACAGTACGTGATTATGATTGTAGGATCATAATGGTTTGTGTCATGTGCTAATGCACGCCATGGGAAATGAAAATGGAAGGGAATATGAGGTTTTACATCGTTTTAAACCGATCTAGTCGGACACTCTGCCAAAACACTTCTTATGCTTAATTTTCTTGTTTATGTGCGCTCCTTGTTATAGTTTTCGTTGCTGCTTGTGGTTGCTGGAGTGGGGACTAGCCAGAGAAATAACACGAATCCAGAAACAGGGTTCTTGGTATTTATTGAAGTTTAGCTTTATAGCTTTGCTGGAATCTCGATCAGAATCTTAGTTAGATAGTCTCTTTGCTAGGTAGCTCTCCTTGAAACCAGCGTGTGTAGCCCTTATATGCAATACAACTGGCCCTGAATTTGTTAATAGTAGTCATGTTGGCTGTTAAGAGTGAGCTGGTTGTTCTCACTGACCAGGTATGGCACTGAGACAGGAGTGACTGGTTTGTCCTTGGTACTTGACTTCAACAATAATGTCATCAGACACAACCCCATCTGGTGAGCATGCGAGGTAGGGGTGTGTTTGGGACACTACAATCCCACATGGCTTGACTTCGGTCCCAGTCAACTCTACATATTTCCTCAGAGCCACAGACTCATTACGGATACCGTGGTCAATGGCTTTGGTCCGAATCTGATTTTTGATGTGTTTATGCCTGTCCCATATCTTCTACTCCATTGAAGTGCTTATTGCGATCATAAGCTTCAAGCCTGAGGAAAAGATGGCAACACCTTCAATAAACCACAACCGTTTTGATTGGGTTATACAAGTGGCAATAACAAGCAGTTTTCTAATAATCCCCAGACCCAGGCCTCTCCTTGTATTTAACCAAGTAGACTAGAAGCTTGGGGGTCGGAGTAGGAGACGCTAACCCAGTGTTCTGGATATTTAAAAACAACAGCGTCGGATTATCGGATCGAGTGTGGGGGTGGGGGGGGGGGGGGACAAATATTATCAAAAATATTATTAACAAAAAGGACAGGGAAAGAATTGGGTCATCCCAACGTAAACACAAAATCTACGGATCCTTGCCAAAGAAACTCACCTTTCAATAAGTTCAATTTTTCGCACACTAAGCTTATTCAGCACTATTTTCAATTGCTGTAAGGTCAGACGGCTGTACTTATCCATCAGTGATGATTTACTCCAATGTTACCAACGATATAACTCGAAAGGTTTCAATCAAAAATTAGATGTTGCACAACCTTCTATGGTAAACTGTGTGTATTTGAATACCGGAAGCGGGCGAGGGACCGCATTACTCCCTGGCGCCGCGTAGCGTATTAAAACTCGAGTTCCCTCATTAAAAGGGGAAGGCTTTGAAAGTCAGATGAGCTAGATTAATATCATAACACGCTACCCTTGTGTTATTTCCGTCACGGCAGCTTATTGTACACGGCGATCATCCGGTCTCACTGTCGCTCGAGGGTATTGACTTGTGTGTCTGTGATCGCGATTAGTATGTTACGGTAACTAACACAAGTCGTCCCGCAAAGATGCCATCCAACGCAATGGCAAACATTGTATTTCGAGCAGCCCGCACTTGATATCAATGTTCTGTACCTACGAATCTATATTGATCGAGAATCGGGACGAATATCTCGCGTCGATCATAACAGCTCCATGTTGCTCCCATTCAAGCAAATTGTCGGATTCGATCGCTTTTGACAAAATCTCACATGGGAACTTACTCAACTATTTTTATAAACCCAGGAAATTCCAATAGTTAAGAGGTTAGTCTCCCAATTTGTTGAAATTAAATAAGAAGGAAATCTATTTGTTCAATCACTTATTTAATGCGTGACCAACAATATACAAACAAGCGTAGAGCGTGGTGGTGTGTTTTGACATGGCAACTCCCGGTTCCGGTCACGCATGCGCACATAAATGAAATGGGGATCGTTCATTATTCTCTAGAAATCTACTCAGGCCTCTCAGTCAAATTGTTGAGATATTTCCGTTCCATTCGAGTTCCGATGCCGTGAACATCGGAATATATAGCTATCACAGAATAGCGGACTAGCGCGACAAAGCTCGGCTGAGGTTATCAGCTGATCCAAAAAAACTCTACTCAGGCTGGTATAGAGACTTCAGACTAACGGCGGAGTGTGATCCTAGCCAACTGCTAAACGACGCTATAAGGGATATTGAAGTATATTTTAAGTTTCTTGTGTTTCATGGGTGGGTGTTCACAGACGAGCAGCTCCCTCCCTGGATCAAAAGACGCTTTCAGCAGCGTCTAACCGTTTGGTAATTGGGGTGGCGCTGTGCACAAACAAACCCGGAATATTGTATGCTGATTGCTTCACAAACACCGTTAACGAAAATGGTTAGCCTTAAACTAAGTTTCATTGTGCACTTTGACCCCATTGTATGAATGCTATACAAAGGGGAAATGTCAAAGGTTACAGAGGTCAACAACCCAGCGTAAAAAAATCAACCAGCTGACTGATCCTCGAGTTGGTATTTCAACAAACTCTGCTGACTGCTGAACAATAGCTCGGTTCAGAAGTGGTTGTAGTATTAATCACTTAGCATCTTTTTTGCCTTGACGCGTTCTTGACACTTAACGGGCCGAAAATTAATGGCGCCACAGCCAAATTCTGGTGGATAAATTCGAATTATAACAAGCAAGCTTCGACGCATATAACATATATATATACATATATATATACGCCGAGAAGTGCCTTAAAGATGGCGCTAGAAAAATCGAAGGAGTCCGAAGATGACCGTTTCAAAGACGACAATTTGGACAACACCGACTCCGCCCTACCTACGCCTCCTGACGGTGGGTGGGGCTGGGTTGTCGTTTTCGGATCATTCATGGTACATATCGTAGCGGACGGGGTCGCTTATTCGTTTGGAGTTTTTTTAAATGCCTTCATTGATCATTTCGGAGGAGGCCGAGGAGAAACAGGATGGCTTGGATCTCTCATGATCGGCGTCACATGGGGATCAGGTAATATTCACTTCATAATTGTCCTGTACAAGTCCTATCATTGATTCTGCAGACGCCAAAGCCTTATATATATATATATATATATATATATATATATATATATATATATATATATATATATATATATATATATATATATATATATATAAGTTTTAAGTACAGTATAGTTTTAAGTATATATGTATATATGTATATATATATATATATATGTATATATATATATCATATATATATATATATATATATATATATATATATATATATATATATATATATATATATATATATATACATATATGAATATGGCAGACTTAAGTGCTTGCGAATGTAAATCTGATCTCATTCAACAAACATATAAATGATTTCTGTCGTCTACCTGTCATATCGATTTACTATTATGTGTATTGATGATGTTGTACCAGGTCCAATCGCCAGCGCTCTCACGAACAAGTTCGGTTGCAAACTAGTGACAATTGCTGGCGCTCTCTTATCTAGTTTTGGATTCATCGTCAGTATATTCGCTCCTAATATCTGGTTCATGTACTTCAGCTTCGGAATCGTATCGGGTAAGTGTTTGTACACGTCGTCATTCACTCGATTGCAGTAATCATTCACTATGGAAATACTCACTGTTTGCCACTTGTTTAATTATGAATCAAATGTACAAATATAATTTTGTGGAAGCACATATCCAGGCCTGTGTTGCAAAAAGCACTTTCTCCAGTACGCCAGAATTCAATGGCCAAGTATACGGCTGGGGATTGTCTCTTGAGCCTAACTAAGTGCTTACAGTCTGTAAGATCTGGGCCACGTGGCGAACAAACCATACACCATGATTTCACATGTGAAATGTTTAACACGTGATAAATACGAGCGAATCCACTGGTTAAGGTTGGGGCTGAATGTATGTAATACGTTGGTGGATCTGGCTAGAAATAAGGGGGATACGCACACAAACAGGATTTTTGAGTAACAACATTTGATAATGACAAGGGTGCTATCACAGCCCTCTATCACAGCCAGACCCTCATACATTTCACAAGACTCTCAGGACCTCTAAATTCACGTCATATACACTAATCCCTTTGAAACAAACAGAACTTATTTCGATCTAGCCATAGCCCTCACACAATTAACATTCCAATCTATCAACTTCAAACCCCTTTTACTCCCGAAACGTATCAGAATTACAGGTAATTAACACCAGGCCCTTTGATCTCAACTTTAAACCTTATCAATATTCAACCCTAATCCCTTTCATGTTTAGTCAGTAATTGCGGCAATGTCCAGTGCTGGCAGATGCCAGTGGACATCCAATCAGAATGCGCCACCTATGTCCAGCCCACATTTTGCCCTATAAATACAACGACAAACCTCATATATCAGACTCGGAAATATATATCGTACACATCTACAACTTCGATCATCTCAACATCACAGTTGTAGTAAAGACCATCCAAACATCCTCAGAGCGTGACATTCTACAACTTCGTAAATAAAGGATTACATCTACAGTTCGCCGTATCAATTACTCGCTACACCTCTCGCACGCCATCGTCGAATCCCCGACGGTCACAGTGCCTTTATCTATCTATATCTCATTTGAAAAATGACGAGTTAGGTATCTACACTATAGGTGGTGGATTGTCTCACCGCACGACAACACAGTCAATTCTCATCTTGAATACATCAGTGGCATGGGTATTCACATCCGTACAAACAGTAGTGTGGGCTATTGGTTCCCCTAGAGGCACCATGCGTATGGAGCACGACATTCCATAAATATACATATATAAGTGAATATATATATATATATATATATATATATATATATATATATATATATATATATATATATATATATATATATATATATTACATATATGTATTGTCCTAACATTTTCGATATGAAATGTTCTTTCCGATTTGACATATTCATTGTATAGCCTTTTCCTGTGTTTAGGACTCGGACTTGGTCTCATCTATCTACCTGCAATTGTCAGTGTAACATTCTACTTCGAGAAACGGCGTTCGTTCGCCACAGGACTGGCTGTGTGTGGGTCCGGCGTTGGTACGTTCATCTTCGCCCCACTCACGCGTTTTCTGCTGGATGAATACGGTTGGAAAGGAGCGGTATTGATAGAAGCCGGCCTCATGCTGAACTGTATCGTATTCGGGCTTCTATTTAGGCCCGTGGAGGCGCCACGAAAGTGCAAAGTACCCATGGAACAGGAAATGATGTCGTTGAATGCAGATACTAATACAGAAGGTTCACTATCAATGCTTGCAGACAAAGGAGCATCACACCCGATTGCCACCCCAGGTGACACCGCTGCTACTCACAGGAAAAGTGACGGGCAAGTCGAACTGCATCCCATGGATAGGAAGGATGTTTTCTACAGCGGAAGCCTTGGGAATATCCCGTTGTATAAGTCTAATCCAGCCCTATACACTCAAAGCATCACTTCCCTGCACAATATTGACGACACAGACGACGCCGACACAAAGCGGAAATGCTGCAATTGCGGCGAAATGACAGCAACATTTGTCGAGATGACAGACCTCAGTCTTTTTAAAGACATAATTTTTGTTCTTTATGGAATATCCAACATGCTGACTTGCTTCGCGTTTTGTGTTCCGTACATCTTTCTCCCAGATCGGGCAATGCATCTCGGATTTAGCGAGTCGGAGTCGGCTTTCCTCATTTCAATTATTGGAATCTCCAACACTGTCGGTCGAATCGTGTTTGGGTTTGTGGCCGATTTGAAAGTCGTCAATCGATTGATGCTCTACAACACAATATTATCCATCTGCGGCATATGCACGGCTATAAGCATATTCGCCGTTGATTACCCACTTCTAGCGACTTACGCAGCTTCTTTCGGGATGTGTATGGGTAAGAGATGGTACATTTTACCACACAATAATAAATCAAAAAACCAAACGTATGCAATATTTTACGAGTATTGAAAAATATTAGGTTGCAATGACACAAAAAAAGCCTAGTATAAACCCTCAACTTAATGAGTGATTGTTGGTTTTCCATCTCATTGTTATAGAAGTACGTGTGTTCTTGCAGGCGTGTATGTATCGCTGACTTCCGTAATTACCGTAGACCTCTTGGGTTTGGATAAGCTAACGAACGCCTTCGGTCTCATCCTGTTCTTTCAGGGCATTGGTGCAGTTATTGGACCCCCTGTTGCAGGTCAGAAGATCTAATGTACATCCACACACACACACACACACAAACACACACACACACACCATATATATATAAATATATATATATATATATATATATATATATATATATATATATATATATATATATATATATATATATATATATATATATATATGATTTTATTATTATATTGGCAGGTAGAGAATCAGTTGGTTTGCATGTTTGCCATGTAGCTTATCGTTAAAATTGTTTTTTATATGCTAACTCGTTATAAGACGAATGCTCAATCATGAAGATATTAACTTATCTATGGCTTTAAAATTTTAACAAATTCTGTGATATTTCACATGGTAAACTTTTTTGTGTATGTTAATACAGGTTGGATATACGACGCAACGGGCAATTACCACGCTTCATTTGCCTTCATGGGTGCTGTGATCGCCTTAAGCGGAGCCATGCTATATATCATCCCATGTATTAAACGCTGTCAACATGGCGACCCAAACCAAGATGCCCACGATAGCGCCATGGGCAAGAAGGTCACAAGTGTGGAACATATCCCAGTGCCTACCGAAAACTGCTAGTAAGACACATAGAGAAAGCGCGTCATCGCAAATGGGAACTTGTTCAAAATCAACAATATCAACACCAAAATATAGTGTATCTACGTGAATAGTTTTTTTATTTTATAATATTATGCATAAATAAAAGGGCAGATGGTACACTTAAGTTTGTTATATGAAGTTGATTATTTTAAGCGTGCAACAGGCAGTGTATACTTCGCAATTAAATGTTTATTTTTGACATTTGCCTTGTCAGATGTATGATAATTCTTTATTGGGGAATAATTATTTGCAGTTGTGTGCCTTTAAAAGCGGTTGAGAGTTGAACATCTTATTGTGGAATATCTAATGCTTGTGATTGATCGCGCGGAAGCGATGTCATCCAAAGACTTGTTTCATCCTCATTATATAACGTCACAGTAAAATGGTTGGTGCAGAAATTTGTGATGAAATAGGAATCTTTCACGTAACATGCTCAAGGCAGGCGTAACTTTAATTAACTGTTACTTGCAATAACTGGGTCTTGCTGTGTGCATTTCAGTTCTCTCTCGTTGATTATGAATACATTTCTTTGCCAAGCAATATATGCTAAAGCTAGAATTTTCATACAACTGATGGACCATTTTTTGGTCGCCAAAACCGATGATATTTTAGGGTTTCATTGCATTGCTGTATCCCATGGTAATACTTTATGATTTTGATGGCATGTTATTGCAGTGACATCAGAGATAGATTAAAACACCATTGATTGTGATTCGCATTGATATAATTCTATTATTCGCCGCCATGTCTGTAACCAGGATCATTTTCTTTGAACCTCGAGGATTTGTGATTGATGATGAAAGGAGCATACGTTATGATATCAGATGTTGTGTCTTTGTGCCATACTTATTTATCCTACCCAAATTATGAATAATAATTTATTTCTTAATTGACTGAAGACTTAGTGCCTATTACAGTTATCGATGTTTTATCTTGATTTTTATAAGTACTTGAGAGGAATGAAAAAAATGTATTGCATTTGAAGGGAAAAATCATGACAGAGTTGAGATTGTATTTGTTATTTTATGAAAAGAATGAGTGAATATTATGCGATGAATAAGAGATGTATGATAATTTTTGATGCCATATATTAAAATCAGTACAAATATATATTTTAGAACATCGTAAATCAGCATGGTAATAAGAACGTCAATTGCACCATTTAATGGAAATTGAAAAGGGAGAAAAGAGAGAAAAGAGAGGAAAGGAGAGAGAGGGCATGGGGTCAATGTGTTCATGAATGCATGCTTGTTAGTAGTAAAGAAAGTAGCGGTTCTGGCACACCGCCTCTCATCTATACTTTTCTCTCCTAAACAGCTTATACAAGTGTTTTGCTCACCCTTAGTTAGGAGAAAAGCGTCCGAGGCGGTTCTGGTCCACCACCTCTTACAAGGGCGAAATTTCTGCTACGGCTACCCTGTTTTCGGCTACTTGTTTGTCCATTCGAACCAGCAAGCTTCCCAATATTGTCTCCATTTTGGTCAACTAGCCTCCCAGCATGCTTTCCATTCCAACATTGTCTATACAAGGGCAATCTCGCCTCCCAGAATTTGGCGACATTTTACAAACAACCTGGCAGCTGCAATTGGACACTATAGGTAGCCGAAGCACACTCTTTTTGAACATATATAGTCGAAAGAGCATAAAACATGTATTCCCACGATACAGCAACTCGAGCAACGATGGAAAGCATATCGCTACAACAAAACATAGGTTGTGGCGGGAACGTCACAGCCTCATTTTGTGCGGGAGTCAAAGATGCCTTATAACGCGATAGCCCGGTCGTTCCCGTGGTCCGCAGGAGGCGCCACCATACAAGTCACGTGACACAAACCCGTTAGTCACGAGACCTCTCTTCTCTGCTCAGTTTCCGAACTAATCTTCAGCCGCAAGCATCTATTTTCTAAAAGCCAACCGTTATCCACGCATCCCAACCAGCGATCTGCTCCATCTTCTCGTCTGCAAAAGATTTTGAGCTACTTCTCCAACTCTGCTTCACCAGTTTCAATCTTGCCGTCAACCAGGTTTTACTTTTACCATTTCATTTGATTTTTGTCAAAAATTGTCGGTTATCTTGTTGGTCACAACAACTTGTAATTACCACCCCAATCCGCGTTTTCCCATTCCTCCACAGTTCGACATATCAGGAAACAAACTATATTACAGTTCTTCGCAGTTCATAGTAACTACACGTGCCTACTTTCTGTGCGGCGCCTGCGCCCCAAACATATTTAAATTAGGTAATCCATCTTTGTTTGTTTGTTCGGTTAAGTCTCATTTTCGCGCCAATCCGTTTCGTTCTTCCGTTATTGTTTCCTTTCTCATTACGTTCCTCTAAACTATTTACAAACCACCGATCCCCTAAGCACCGCAAACAAACAAAACATGAAATTCACTGGTTTGCTTTTAGGCCACAGCTTTGTCTCTGGTTTACAGCACCGCCTTAATAATAAGACCACACACTCTGACCCCCCTTTTAATGCAGCTCTTTCTCTAAAAGTATGTGACAAAGTTCACTTGACTCTGCACGGAGTCAGAGGGCTCAAGGCTTCTAGCATCACTTTACCCACACAACTACTCCAAGCATCATGCCCAGACTTTGTCATTTTAGATCTTGGCACCAATGACCTTGCTTCTGGTACTTCCCCTCTCTCATTAGCCACACTTCTCACAGATATAGCTGACGTCCTGTTACAGAACCACAGCGTCAAGCATGTCATCGTTTGCTCAATTCTTCACCGCACTAACAACACCGGAACCAACTCGACAGACACATTCAATGGTCGACAAATGCAACCACCACCTAAGGCAGCTTCTTAGCGTCCATCCCAATGCCACATATCACACACACAGGGGCTTCTGGGCTGCCCCAGTACAACACTGGTCTCGAGACGGCATCCACCCAAACATCTCCATCGGCAGAACCAAATACAAAACTTCCATCCGGAGAGCAATTTTCAAAGTTCCAATTTTGCGGTCGAGGCTCCCAAAGTTCCAACGACAGCTCCTAGCACACTGATATGGCATCTATTCGATCGACTACCGTATATTCCCTTATTAGCGCCCCCGGGGGCGTTACATTTTGGAAAGGGGGTCGTTTATAAAGCGTCAAAAATCGATAAAATTTACTTCATGTTGAAGGCTTATATACCAAAAAAAACAATAGTCACATCATGTCCATGTCTTTTATGCGTAAAAATAAGCACGTACGGAGCAAACTCCATCTCCCTAAACATCGCATACGTCTATTGGAACAAGTACGGCAATCGATGCTTGAAATATGACACACGGGAATATCATGATTTTCCTGCATTTATGGTAAGTCATGATTTTATCTTTTCTTTAAAACGGAAGGTGGGCGTTAATTAGGGGAGGGGCGTTAATTAGGGAATATACGGTATACGCGAGACTTCTCTGGAGTACTCGATAGGGCCAAACTAGTCTCCTACCTAGTGGACACCAGACAATTCGAAGAGCAGGGAGATATATCGTCTGCTATGTCCATAGACCAACCCACCATCCTCGACAACACCGACTCTGTTGGCAAACACGTCTGCAGTTGGATCCATACCAGCGAGAGGGGCTATACGATACGAACGAAGATCTACAACAAGGTCGTCTCCAATTTTGAAGCGGGAGAGATACGAGAACCAGTTGGTGGCCATCTAGCTGACTATGTCGATTGCTCGAACAAACACCTCCGCAAGACCTTCTCGCATCCAGATGTGCAAGCCAGGGGTTGTTCCTGAATCGAGGTCTCGTTGTACGCATGCAATGGAATAGACCTCTCTGCGGACACTGCCGACAAACTCCTTGGGGACACTCTACTCCTCGTATCTCGAGAAAACACCATAATTCGTTGTGCAACCTCCATCGAACGCCCTAGCCAAATGTTTGGACAGGTGCTTGGTACTCTCTGATCGCGAATTGGGTACGATATTCGTGGCTTGGTACGCACATCGCACTACCGGTCGTATTTCGGTATCTGAGTCCATCCTCCGAAAGCCAACGTCGACTCCAATGCAAATTGGGAGAAAGCCATCCTTTGGGCTGCTGGGAGCAATGCCAAAAACTTGTGAGACCGTGCACATCTATAGCTAGAGGCCCATACCGGTCGGCTAGCTGCCCTACGAGAAGAGCAAAAGAAGGAGATCGAAGACCTTGCAGACCGAGTAGCATCCAGGAAGGCGTATATCGAAATTTCCAAGAAAGCGAAACGCCCAGTCGAACGAAAACACCACCAACGTGTCCATAGCGCCTGGGGAAGCTCCCTAGCGGTATACAATTCCAGGATATCGTACAACGGATGGAATAGGTGGGAGACGTGTTGTTCTCCACGACCACAACCCTATCCTACCGGAGATGGATAACGTGGTTGTATGGGAAACTCGTCGTTTGGGGGCTATACTAGGGGTTGGCTCCAAGTTGGCTCCCGATACAGCTGTATTTTCCGCAAAAGAACGGTAGGTTGGATTCCACTGGATATAGGAGAGCAGCAGCACCTAGAAAGTGATATCTGCCCTTCCAAGACCTTCGAAATAGATGGCAAAAATATCGTTTGGAATCCGATAGAAGTTCGAACTTGGCCTACAAAGAAGTGCCTGGTAGCATTGGAAGGCCTGCCCTATAGCCTACAAAGCCTGGTCCTACACACTGGCAAACGAATGGATCGCTTGTGCTGGCGCACACAAACGGACGCCGGTACCAGAGTACGTATAATATAGTATGGCAAGTAGGAATTTGTTGTACACTTCCTTGTATTGCCAAGGTATTGCTTAGTTTTGCCAGGTACTGCTTGTGGTAAGAGTGTGGTATAGTATGGTAGGAGTGTGGTATGGTTGGAAATCATACAGGAGTACACACTAGCAGACGAATATGGAGATGTGGTATGGTTGGAAATCATACAGATCGCTTGTGGTGGCGCACACAAGCGGACGCTGGTATATCCATACCATGTATTGGACTTTGGTATTGGTTCGGTATACACCATGCGAAAACAGCGTCTATCCGAAAAACAAATACAAGAAATCCGCGATTTGCAAGTGGAAGTTCCGGCAGAGCAGATTCAAAAAAGCTATGGCATTGGTACTAGTAGACTCTATAGAATATGGAATACAGCAACAAGCTCTATGGACGACTCCGAGAGTAGCAATCTATAGGGAGCTTTCTGGGAGCGGACCATTGCACAGGGAGCTTTCTGGGAGCGGACCATTGCACAGGGAGCTTTCTGGGAGCGGATCATTTCAGGCCATAGGAAGGTTTCTGAGAGCAGACCATTGCAGGCCATAGGGAGGTTTCTGGGAGCAGACCATTGCAGGCCATAGGGAGCTTTCTGGGAGCAGACCATTGTAGGCCATAGGGATGTTTCTGGGAGCAGACCATTGCAGGCCATAGGGAGCTTTCTGGTAGCGGAGAAAAAAAGAAAACAACCTGCGGAACAGAAAGTAGTCAAAAGTCGGGGTAGTCCTTGCCTTGTGTTGTTCTACGTGCCTTGCTTTGTACCACTTTGCCTTGCCTTGTGGTGGCTGGCTGGGCTGGTTGGTGGCGAGATAGCCCTTGTAAATAGTTGTATAGTCAATGTTGGAATGTAAAGCTAGTTGGCCCGAATGGAGACGAGGCCAAATGGAAAACAGGCTGGGAGGCTTGTTGGTTCGAATGGGCAAAAAAAGTAGCCGAAAACAGGGTAGCCGTAGCAGAAATTTGCGCCTTTGTAAGGGAATAGTATAGATGAGAGGTGGAGGGCCAGAACCGCCTCGGCCCCGTTTGTGGGGTTGTGTCCGAGGCACCTTTCTCTTAACTTAGGGTGAGCAAAAATCTTATATAAGCTGTTGCCAGAACCGCTACATTCTGTACTACTTTGCTTGTATGCGTTTGCTGGGGTTGGGGGATTGACATATTTCCTCGACACAAAACCCCAATGTTTCATTACATTCAATCCCCGCCCCCTACCTCACTTTCCACGGGAAAAAACCTAGTCTCCCAAATTATTCAAATTAAGTATTGACGAAGTAGATAATATCGTCTTCACTCATGGTACAGCGCGGTTTATTAACGAGCCTAGCAAAAGGTATTTCTCCGGTGTTTTCGTTGGGAATACCACCCACACCAGCACATATCGCATAATTATCGCAATGGCAACTACAAGCGATAATCGAGCGCACCTTTAAACCAAATGTTCGCCGTGTATATTAAGCTACCATGACGGAAATTACGTAAGGATCGTGTTTGGGTCGCTATGGGGCTGATGCTGTTTTTGGTGCCTCATTTGAGGCCGAGAGACGGAAGAGATCGGTTCAACTCTGACGGAGTTTCATCTCTGTGTAATTTCTGTCACGTAAGTCTAATATACACGTCGATCATTTGATGTGATGATCGCGTGGAGGCGCATTCGTGATCAGTATGTTATCGCATGGTTACGCGGATGATATGGGGAAACACACTCGGACGCTCCGCGACCTCGCGTTTTTTCGTGACATTGCGGTGACTAACATTGGCAGATCCCTTCGACCCAACCACCAATCCTCCAGTCTAGAGCCCCTCGTTTTCCCTCGATATACGTCTCTTTAAATGCTTAATGTCATTTTGGTATAGCTCCAGTATTTTATGAATGTTTTAAGACATAGGATCTGGACTTATATACTGATCGATATATATATAATGGTCGATCCATACAATCCCCGTATCATGTATATAGAGCGTCGCACTCAAAACACAGCCGTTGCCAACCTAATTCACCGATATCTCTATGATTCGTTTAATTTTATAATATTTTTTCTATGGATAGTGAACATGGAATTGGGTAGTCAGCATTTACATTTGGAAATTTAATGCGCCTTTTAGTAAGTCTGTGTGATTTAGGTTTATTAACGTGAAGCTCGAATGGTGACCATAACCATGGATCACAGATTTGACGACTTCAGTAAGTATCATGGCCAACATTTGAGGTAGCAGGTAGCCCGCAGGATCTTGTCCCAGACGTGTATGGACAAACAACATGTTGATTGGTATATTGAGTTTAAAACCCATTCCTACCCAGATCACAGATAAGCCGAGAAAGCGCTTTAGCTGTTTGTGAAATTTCTTAGTTAATCAGAGACACCCTCCCAGTGTACAGGCGTGCGCCAGAATGCGATGTGGGGACATATCATATGTGCCACATCCCATTTCCCCGGGCCATCAGTTAATCCCAGGAACTCACTAGATCATTGGCTCAAGTTGATGTTTCAAAGGGCCCAACAGTTCTCGCCGCGAGGTAGTTTAACGGATAGACAAATAAGGGCATACCCTGTCAATTTCCCGTTATTTCCCGGGTTATAAGCAGACTACGCAGAATCTTGCTTCTCTCCCTTTTCCCACCTAAAATCCCACGCCAAGTAGGTCCTCGTTGTTGATTAGTTTTATCATATAGGTTCACAGAGGGGCCAACTTTCTGCTCGGCTCGGATTCACAGGGGTTATGAGCGTCGCACGATGCTCCTGCTCCGGAGAGGACGACCTATTAAGACAGTGAAGTTCGATGGAATTGTTTGTCTCGATGTCAGACCAAACCGTAGCTACAAACTTTCCGGTGAAAAATGTCGTTTGCTAGTGAACACACGGACTGCCATACTCTGTCATCTAGTCTATCTTCTAATCGAACACAACAGAACATATTTTTGTAACATTTAAGAGTTGATAATTCGTATCAATATTTCCACGAGTAATGACTCGAATTGGCCCCAAAGCGATTTACGTGGGGCAGAGGCGAATCCTAGCTTGCGTAGAAGCCGATTCGTAAGGAGATCTGGTTGTATGAGAAATCAACGGCAGCGAACTTAGCATTCCCGTGTGTTCAGGCCATTTAAAGATATATTGTGATAACTTCCGTACCACATATTTGTCTTCCACTAACAGCAAAATGTATACACATAAACAGTTTCGGAGCATGTAGTGACTGAAATATCATTTTTGGCTCAGGAAAATACATTCTACAGAATTTCACAGGTTCACCCAAAGATTTTGGTTCGCCTGGAAAACACGATAGCGCATGCGGTGATGTGACTGGTGTCCCTGTTGCGCATGCGGTGATGTGACTGGTGTCCCTGTTGCGCATGCGGTGATGTGACTGGTGTCCCTGTTGGGCATGCGGTGATGTGACTGGTGTCCCTGTTGCGCATGCGGTGATGTGACTGGTGTCCCTGTTGCGCATGCGGTGATGTGACTGGTGTCCCTGTTGCGCATGCGGTGATGTGACTGGTGTCCCTGTTGCGCATGCGGTGATGTGACTGGTGTCCCTGTTGCGCATGCGGTGATGTGACTGGTGTGTCCCTGATGTGACTGTTGCGCATGCGGTGATGTGACTGGTGTCCCTGTGTGCGCATGCGGTGATGTGACTGGTGTCCCTGTTGCGCATGCGGTGTTGCGCATGCGGTGATGTGACTGGTGTCCCTGTTTGCGCATGCGGTGATGTGACTGGTGTCCCTGTGCGCATGCGGTGATGTGACTGGTGTCCCTGTTGCGCATGCGGTGCGGTGATGTGACTGGTGTCCCGGTGATGTGACTGGTGTCCCTGTTGCGCATGCGGTGATGTGACTGGTGTCCCTCTGTTGCGCATGCGGTGATGTGACTGGTGTCCCTGTTGCGCATGCGGTGATGTGACTGGTGTCCCTGTTGCGCATGCGTGTGATGTGACTGGTGTCCCTCTGTTGCGCATGCGGTGATGTGACTGGTGTCCCTGTTGCGCATGCGGTGATGTGACTGGTGTCCCTGTTGCGCATGCGGTGATGTCCCAGATTTCTGGGTCAGAGTAGTGAGGGGGATTACTGGGTCAGAGTAGTGAGGGGGTTTATTAGGACTGTGTTCTGGGATTGAATTCTTAGCTGGAATAGAGAGAGATAGATAGAGAGAGACAGAGAGAGGCAGATAGAGAAAGAGAGAGAGATAGAGAGAGGGAGAGAGATAGATAGATAGAGAGAGAGACAGAGAGAGGCAGAGAGAGAAAGAGAGAGAGAGATAGAGAGAGGGTGAGAGAGAGAGGGAGAGAGAGAGAATCGTCAGCATACAACAACGCGTTGAACCTGTAGCTCCTTTCTGTAGGTAAGCAAGAATTTCAGATGGACGAGGTCCGATAAAAACAGACAATGCTTGCACCAGTGAAACTAACAGCGCGAGTTACCATAGGCACCACGTATCTGACACCCCCAAGTCACGTGTCAATCTCAATACTGTACACAAACTGCTCCAACTCTTTTTCATATTTATGATAATGCTAATAATCTTTATTTCGAACAGCAAATTACTTTTAATTGCAAACAAGCACACACACACGCACACGCACACGCACACACACACACACACACACACACACACACACACACACACACACACACGATACTGATACAAATAGCACAGCATTGTTTCAGCTTCATATTGGGTATGCACCGTGAACGAGTCCCCATCTCTAATAGAAATAAGCTCCGTTATGATCATGGCAATATTCTCGCGTTCATAATTATTTGGTGACGTAACCATAAAGCTGAAGTCTTTAATGCAGTCTCTATGCTGTAATGTATGACAACTATGCCAAGGCATACATTATTGTTCGAACATTATTGCTAACAATGGTTCTGCTGTTAAATAAGAAATAAAAAAATTGGAGCCGTTCAGGTGTTATAATACTATTTTAGCTAAAAGTCTCCCCCTGTCCCTCCGCCTTGATTATCGGCACACCAGACTTCCAAGATGTCGACCACATACCCTCTTCAGCTTCTTCCACTGGTAAGTACGTCACTCATATTTTACATTATAATGAGTTGACCGTAACACTACCACTGCTCATTCGGACCTTCCGCCGCGCTAAAGTAACTCCTCCACACTAATCACCTCTCTCGTTATCGCCTTAATTTTATCCTCCCTCAACCCGCAATGATTATGCAAGGACGGGAAAACGCTAAATATGTTAAATTAATCGAGGTCAAATTTCCTCCATATTCAAATTAAGTATTCAATATTATGTTTGTTGGCGAACAATACGAGTGGGTCTTCGAGGACGCAAGGCTGTGACGCGTAAGATGAGCATTACCGATTTTGAAACAAATACCGATTTATGACATCATCTACCGATTTATGACACCATCTACCGATTTAATCTACTTAGCCTCATTGATTCATTTTCATAGTAATTCTTCGTTATTCCCACCAATGTTATGTTATTTGCAGCTATATTCTATCTACTCAGAACAGCATGCCTATATTCATATCATATGGATAACCATTTTTCCATGCTATTATTTCACCCAACATATATATTTCTTTCATTATTGCAATCATACAACATTTTACCAACCATACCATCTCAGCCACGTGTCAATAACAAGAAACAGATGGTTAGACAAATTAAAATTACTATCAAATCTACTGACACGGTAAACGTACAAATTTTTAAAAACGAACACAAGTGTCAGTGATAACAAAGTCTCGAAATTCAAATTTTTACCAGTCCAATTTAGGTTCCAACAATCGGCAATTAAAGTGTCGCGCCATTGTGTATCCGGACTATCAAACAAATCCATGAACTAAATAACTTCCATGACATTAGTCCATTGTTCTTGTATAACTAATTTCCCTGACATTAGTCTAATTCATCAAAAATTAATAATTTATTTTGCTACAATATATTATTCTACCATTTCATCATTTTAAGTATAGGCTCATCGCTTTTTCTCATGTGGTTTTAGTGCGGAGTATTACTGTGAAAATGTAATTTAATGTCATAACGGCGATTTTTATTTCATATTTTAATTCTTTCCATTTTATTTTAATATATCTATTTTAATACCATTTAGGCTAACGAAGTTAGAAAAACACTTTCTTTTTGTCAAATTATTATAACCCTACCATTATCATAACCCATTACTTTATTTACCTTTGTTATTGACATGTGCCAACGTAAAGCAGTATTGGCGCATGTCCAAGCTCAAAATCAAATATTATTGGGCTCATGTCGTGCTGTCCCTTTAATATCCATTTTGCTCAACCTAATTAGTTTAACAAAGTCAATTTTCAAAATTCAAAGGTAAATTCTAAGTTGATTGAACAGTGGAAGTTCAACTTAATTACGGTTGGGGAGGATGTTATAATACTATTCTAGCTAAAAGTCACCCCCTGCCCCTCCCCCTTAATTATCAGCACGATATGGCCTGCGCTAAATCCCATTGTTAATGGGCCAATGGCGTGGGCTGGTCATAGGCCTCGGGGGAATCCAACTCCAGGGAGGAATATATAACCAGCCCGCTCATTTCATTTCGAGGAGATTTTTCTGGCAAAGGGGGATCCTAGTGAAGCTTCATTGTTGAAAACTTTATAAACCCAATAAGCAACTTTACTCTTAGACTTGGAGGAGCATCAAAACATGAAAAGCCTATAAATTAAAGCATAAGACAGGCATTTATAAAAGAAATTGACAAAGCGCAACATCAGTTGATTTTGAAGAGGCAGTTTTCCCGAAATGAATGGTACATACTTTGAACGTGTCCTGTCCTAAATAGGAACGACTTCCATTTGGCGCTGTTACGCATTTAATATATACGAAGCACATGGTAACAATGATAACAAAGTCCAACAGAGGGCGACACCTTACTGTGCACGTCATGATGCACTATCCCCACCCCCCCTAATTCATTGCCTGGAAGTTACACTATAAGGTGAAGGCTTGAAAAGTTAAGAGCTCATCCTATGATTCACACCATTTGATAGTCCGAGTGCCAGGCTGGGCGGTTGAGAGCACGGCCGCTGCGGGAGGTAGGAGGGCACTCCTCCTTGCCTGTCGATCTGGGAGTCATCAGGTCTGGTGTGGCCAGGAGGCGTCTCGGGGATGGGGGTTGCTCGTGGTGGCCGTGTAGGGCGGGTCTCCGTCCCATGGGCCTCGGGCAGGATGGGGTCAGCGGCAATCGGCGGCGCGTGCCTGGAAGTAGGCGTTGCTTGAGCTGATGGGAGGCAGGCGGCGGGGGAGAATGAGCTCTCGTCACTGGCGTGTCTGTCACTGACGTGGTCGGGGGAGGAGTCAGAGTCGCCGGGATGGCTAGCCCTGGTCGAGTGGGGGTCGGCCCATCACGTTGGGGTCGATGGGTGAGGTCCTCAGGATTGTGCGGCGAGCAGCAGGGAGAGCCACCGGGGTGTATTTCCGTAGGAATTTCCTATTCCGAAGTGTCATTCTCCCGGAGCCGTCGACCTTGATTACATACTGGTCAAACTGCTTAACTTCAATCACTCGCCCAGTTTTGTCCCACTTGTTGGGATGCGGCCCACACTGGTTTTGGACTCGGACGAAGTCGTCTACTGACGGGGGGGCAAGCTGTCGTGTGTGTTCAGGCCACCGTTCAGCACACCGCATGTGCCTGTTGCGGAGCGCCTCCTCGTGGGCCGCCAGAGTTTCCTTCCAAGTCGTGTGGGGTTCGTATTTACCTGGTAGGATGGGGACGAAGTCTTTGATGGGGCGGTCAAAGACACACGTAGCAGGTGACAGTTTGGTGTCTGGATCGGGGGTGTTCCGGTACTGCAGGATGGCTCGTTGAGTGGCATCTGTGTCAAGGGTGCCATTGGCGTCAGTATTGTCAGTGATGAGACGTTTGACAGTTTTGACTCCTATCTCGGCCCGGCAGTTGCTGTGGGGGAATGCCACCGATGAGAGGCGATGATGGACCCCCCACGAACGCAGGAATTGGCAGAGGCGGTGAACTCAGGGTGAACGGGGATACCGTACGTGGCGAAGCCTTGGTGGGCGGAGTGGAGCGCGGATAGGACTTCCTGGCGGAGGCATGGGGAATCACGACACGGCCTTTGTGCAGGACCACGCCGTCTGTTGTGTCTAAGTCGCCACGGTATTGGTAGAAGGGTCGAAGTGGTGGTGGCAGCTCATGGCGAGGCTGGGAGAGGCGTCCTTGACGAGCGTCACGAGGAGGTGCATATCCCCATCACTGGCTGTGGCCTCCCGGACCCGGTCCCAGGTGACGCATTGCAGAGTAGCGAGGGAGGAGACGGCTGCCATCCCGGGCCTAGTCTTGGGGTCGAGAAATCGTGTCAAACAACTCGAGGGTCGAAAGCGCAGGCAAGATCGTCGGGCAAGTGGTGCATCTGTGGTTTCTTTTCGCCAAATGGGTTGCGGGAAACTGCATCGGCCACTCTGTTCCGAACGCCGGGAATGTGGACCATTCTAAACCTGTATTGGAGGGTTCTCTCTTTGAGGTTACTGAGATGGCCGTTGGATATCGCCTCGAGTGAGCAGTCTCCGAGGATCTTGATTAGTGGCTTGTGGTCGACTGCCACGATAAGGTCCATACAACCAAGGGCGAAGAATCTGGCTTTGTCGAGGGCATCCGCCACTGCAAGGGCCTCTCCCTCGATCGGGGCGTATCTAGATTCGGCTGAGTGAGTGAAGCGGCTTTCCACCAGCGTGATCTTCCATCCTTCCTGGCAACAGAATGGTGTCATGCCCAGGCATTTGCAGTGTTTTTTTGGAACATCCAGAAGCAGATTCCATCCTTTGACCAGTCGGTGGCGATGCAGGTCGGTACGGTTTTGTCGAAGATTTTCACCCCAGTCTCAATCTCCTTCGTGATCATGTCCTTCGATGCCTGGAAGGCCTCCTCGAGGCTCGTGTTCCTGGAAGGCCTCCTCGAGGCTTGTGTTCCAGGTGAAGGTGTTATCTGGCTTGAGGAGCTGGCGAAGGGCAGCATGCGGTCAGCCATGATGAAGGCATAAGACACCTGGTTTACAAGACCGAACCAAGATCGAATGTCAGTGAGGTTGCGAGGCGTTGGGAAGTCCTTTATGGCTCTCAGGTACTTCGCGCAAGGGCACACTCTGTCCATAGTCACTGTGAAGCCAACGAACTCCACTTCCTCTTGGCAGAACACAAACTTGTCTGGGTTCAGAGTGATTCCGTTTCTGCTACAGATGTCCAGCCAATGTGCGGCCTGGTGAAAGCTGCCAAATGGGTTGCGGGAAACTGCATCGGCCACTCTGTTCCGAACGCCGGGAATGTGGACCATTCTAAACCTGTATTGGAGGGTTCTCTCTTTGAGGTTACTGAGACGGCCGTTGGATATCGCCTCGAGTGAGCGGTCTCCGAGGATCTTGATTAGTGGCTTGTGGTCGACTGCCACGATAAGGTCCATACAACCAAGGGCGAAGAATCTGGCTTTGTCGAGGGCATCCGCCACTGCAAGGGCCTCTCCCTCGATCGGGGCGTATCTAGATTCGGCTGAGTGAGTGAAGCGGCTTTCCACCAGCGTGATCTTCCATCCTTCCTGGCAACAGAATGGTGTCATGCCCAGGCATTTGCAGTGTTTTTTTTGGAACATCCAGAAGCAGATTCCATCCTTTGACCAGTCGGTGGCGATGCAGGTCGGTACGGTTTTGTCGAAGATTTTCACCCCAGTCTCAATCTCCTTCGTGATCATGTCCTTCGATGCCTGGAAGGCCTCCTCGAGGCTCGTGTTCCTGGAAGGCCTCCTCGAGGCTTGTGTTCCAGGTGAAGGTGTTATCTGGCTTGAGGAGCTGGCGAAGGGCAGCATGCGGTCAGCCATGATGAAGGCATAAGACACCTGGTTTACAAGACCGAACCAAGATCGAATGTCAGTGAGGTTGCGAGGCGTTGGGAAGTCCTTTATGGCTCTCAGGTACTTCGCGCAAGGGCACACTCTGTCCATAGTCACTGTGAAGCCAACGAACTCCACTTCCTCTTGGCAGAACACAAACTTGTCTGGGTTCAGAGTGATTCCGTTTCTGCTACAGATGTCCAGCCAATGTGCGGCCTGGTGAAAGCTGCTTTCGATCCTATCGGCCCACAGCAGGGCATCGTCGATGCACTTCGTCTTCTGCGGGACGTCTGACACAATCTCATCATAACGGCGGGAGTACCCATCTCCAGAAGCAATATAGCCTTGGGGTGCTGTGCAGTATCGGTAGCGGCCCCATGGTGTTATGAAGGTGGTGAGGTGCCTGTCGTCAGGGTGGAGTGCAACACTGTGGTATCCATTCCAAGCGTCGAAGACGGTTTTCCATTTCCCATGTGGGACGGCACGAACCTGGTGGAAGGGGGATTGCGTATGATGAGTTTCTCGGGTGGCGTGAGCATTGAGGGGCTGGAAGTCAACCGTACGCCGTGGCTTCTCCGTTTTTTTCTTAGCGCAGATCACCATACGATGACACCATGTGACTGGTGTCCCTATCGGGACAGGTTCAATCACGCCTAGTCTCACGTCCTGGTCGAGTCCAGTTTTCACGTCGTCTTGCCAGTGAAGCGGGACTGGGATCGGGGTGTGGTGGGCTACAGGTTTGGCGTCAGGGTCGATCATGAGCCTGATTGGGGGGCCTGTCATCATGGGTTGATGTTCGCATGTGTTGAACGTGCTATCCCTGTAGTGGTTGATCAGGAACGCTTGTAATCTCTCCCTGTTGGCAGGCGTTGCTGAGAACGGTACTTCGCTCGGCACGAGTGGTGGCTGCCTGCGCTTGGGACAGTCACATGGGACGGTTGTGCCCTTGGGGCATGCGGTGCTCATCGATACATCGGTGGATTGTCGGGTAGTACAAGCATGATGGACCTCCCCGATGGAAGGAAATGATTTGGAGATCATCCCTAACTGTTCGCAAGCCTCGCGACTGAGGAAGATTTTGTCGGAGTTGTCCGTTCCATACGTGATTTGCCGTGTCTCGAGCGGATGACCTGGCTTGCCCGATCCAGAGAATTGGAGGATGACGGCTCCAAGGATGTTAATGCCCTTCTCGTCGGCAGCATGCATTCGCATGTTGACGGGTATCAGGTCATGGCTCCGTAGACCTAGTCGGTTGATTGCCTGCAGGCCGACGAGGCAGCTCTGTCAACCCGTGTCTGCCATTACCGACAGAGATACGGATTTCGTGGGGGTTAGCAGATCAAAGCCAAGGTCCTTATAGTCCTGTTTGTGGGCTGCGACATTCTGGTGAATGTAGGGCTGGGCCTTTGATGGTCTTCTCAACCATACGTCGCGCAGGTTACTGTATAGGTGGTGGCCCATGGCAATGGGGCTTCCATGGTGACGACCAATGGCCTTGACGGTGCATAACTCACTAGAGGCCGCCGCCTCCTGGTCGTAGGCTTTGGATTATCCCTGCTGCGACACAGGCCTTCGGTGTGGTGGTTCCTGTCGCACAGTTTGCATCTGTGGTTATACGCAGGACACTCCTTGGCCCTGATGTGAGGTGGCGCACGCTTGCCATGGCCGCGGCCTCCGCAATACGAACATGTGGCTGGCTGCCTCTCAAGCGGGCTCCCCTTCGAATCCGACCTTTTCCCAATCAATTCCTGCGTTCTGAAGCGGCGGTGGGCACTGTGCATCGCGTTGGCTCCCTGCGCATCGAGCAGTCTGGACTCTTTGGCCTCAACGAACGAGAGCATTTCTTCCAGCGACATTTTTATCGCCAAGCAGATCCAGCTGGATCTCCTGGTCTGCAATGCCACGGGCGAGCACATCGCGTAGTATCGCCTCCGTGAAGTCTACGTCAGCCCCGCAGCCATCGGACGAGCATATTGTCACATATTTGCATGTGCCGGCCTGTCCTTTGATTCGAGCACCAAATGACCGGATGGGCTCATCGCGGTCTTGTGACATGTGGTGTAGTGTGACGCGGGCGACCATGATATTTTCTCTCCGCATCGCCAGTGCTTCCATTGCTGTGAGTGCCTCCCTTTCGGTCTTGGCTGTGAGCGAACCTCCCGCAGCGCGGGTCAGGTTCTTACGGAGCTGATCGTCGCAGCACTCAAGGAGTTGAGAGATGACTTCTGGGCCCGTCAGTTTCGTCCCTTCACGGTATTCATTCCATTGTGTAATGAAGTAGGCCCATTCCTCGCTGGTCCCAGCAGCCGAGATACACGGGCGGTTCAACTTCTCCGCCTTTGCGGGTCCGGCGGCAGATGTGGCATGAACTTGGACATGTATGTTGAGAAGGGCAGCGATTACAGCACCATCATCGACCTCAGCTGTCTCAAAGTCACAACCGGGGAAGGGGCATTTCACTTTAACCATTTAACCCTCAACTGGTCCGTTTGTTGTGGTTAACTGTGTGGGCGATAATAGGGGTAGTTGACTATGGCTCACGCTGCACTGTCTTGAGGCGGTCCTGTCAGCAGTGTCGAATTCTCATTTACGTGGTTGGGGCTCTTGTGGCCCTGACTTTGTTATCATAAATAGGAACGACTTCCATTTGGCGCTGTTACGCATTTAATTTATACGAAGCACATGGTAACAATGATAACTAAGTCCAACAGAGGGCGACACCTTACTGCGCACGTCATGATGCACTACTAACTACCACGTAGTTTGAATACACCTCCTCCAAACACTTAGGTCTTAAACCCCACATCGGTGAACCAAAAAAACTACTACAGTATGTTTCAAATAGTGCGTTTCTAACAACAGAGTTGCAGAAATCCGAAGCGGACATTATCATATTCGCTATTAAATGCCTACATATGTAGCGACAGAACTTTCGATGTAATTGCCATGTATCCATCTTTTGTTTTAAAGGTTACATTCTTGTACCTGACCACACACGTGTTTCGGTTTCAGTTATGACTTGTTTATTATTATTATGTTTACTGGTTATTGTCTTGATTTGATGTTTTTGTGTTTGAGTATATTTTGGGTGCTAAACAATATTTAAGAAGGGTTTTGACAATATTTAGGGGTTTCTTTTAGTTAAAGTCATTTTCTCGTGTTGCATCATGGGAAATATAGATAATATTATTATTAGTAAATAGCATCTTCGCGCTACATTTCAAAAGTCATCTCTTGAACATTTGTAGTTTTTGCCAAGGTTTGTTGTGTTTACTCATGCTAGTTAGAGATTTATATAATCCCATGATGTTATTATTTATTTAATGTGTCACGTGTTCATCTGGGGAGGGTATATATAGGGATGTTTTCATGGGTTAAGGAAGACTCGTTGCCAGCCAGCGAGCACTCATCTCTTCTTGCTGCTCTGCCCAGCTCACCTCGCTGCTCTGCCCAGCTTTGTATCCCTCTCTCCGCTGCTTTGTCCAGCTCATTTTGCTGCCTGTTCAGCATTGTGCCTGCCAGGTCAGGTTATTAACCACCATTTTTCGGGCTGGGGATGTCATTGAAACTATGCATATGTTCTATATTTTATTAGCTCGTTTTTAGGTTGTCGCAAATTAACACTGTTATTCTAATTCAATAACCTTGTTGTCATTTACTGATCAAGCCTGACATTACCGCTGATGTTACACGCTACATTATTTGGTGGCAGTGGTGGGATCCTTTAATTATATATAGAAAAAGGATCCCTGATACGAACTACAGGCTTCAGTAAATGAGCTAAGGTTGTTTTTTTTTAAGTAAATGACAATAATTAAAAATAACATCAAGCAAGCGGCAAGCAGTTAATTTGACAAGTGGCAGTTCCCCATAAACATCAGGTAAACAGCCTGTTAGTTTAGCAGTTGAGTGTTTGTTCAAAAATCAAAATGAGTAGTCCTGTTGTTGGTGATTTGTTCCATGAAAGGAATTCTGATAGTGACACTAACCTTGATTATTCATCTGACAACGGGGCTCATGAACACACTAGGTCGTCGTGTTCTAATGATGGGGAGGTGGTATTTAGAAGAAGAGATCTATTTAGGGATGTATCCAGCAGTCCCGTTCCTCATAGGGAAGACAATGCTGTGTCTGGTGTCAGTTCTTCTTGTCCACCTGATGGTTCTCCGATGCGTTCCCCCAACCCACAGACTCCTGTCTCATTAAATGGCATTAGTCCTGCTCCATTTGCTGCCAGTTCATCTGGGGTGTATCCAGTCCAGTCTTCTTTCTATGGACCAGGTATTGTAACTCCATCAGTTTCTGCACCAATACCTGCTGTCGGTGCTCAAGGCTTTGCTGTTCCCATGTCTGTTCCAAACGGCGGAAGCAATGTACTACCAACACTGGTAAATCCATCAGGTTCAGCTGGCTATATGGCTCAAGGTTACTTACAGCCAGCCCATCCATGGGGGATGCCTCAAGGCCTTGCATATGGCTCCGCCAACTTTTCTTGTCCACCAACTTATCCACAAATGATGCCACCGTGGGGTGCATATCATTGGGGTTACCCTGGATCCCCATCCCCACACGGTTACCCACCACCTCCTATGTGGATGGGATATGCACCAGGTGTAATTAATGGGATTTCAAGAAAAAGAGGTGCTTCAGAGAATGGCGTCACTAGGGTTAATGAGATTGGTACAGGTTCTCTATCTGAACCTGCTGTGCCAGAGAGAGGAAGGTTAAATGAAACCAGTAATTTAAATGGGGCATTGATTCCACCTGCATCCAGGCTGCATGGCAAGTTTGACAAACCTAAACAGCCAGCTACTTACGATGGGAAGACTAGTTTTGGTGACTACCTGACTCATTTTGAATTGGTTTCGAGGCGGAATCAATGGTCTGACGACATTAAAGCTCTAGAGCTGGCAACCAACCTTAGGGGTCAAGCATTGAGTGTGTTCAGTGATCTAGATCCTGCAGATAGTGAAGATTTTTCTGTGTTAGTGGGAGCACTGAAGGACACATTCGAACCAGACATTCAATGTGAGTTGTTCAGGTCCCAAATGAAGGGCAGGGTCAGGCGACATGGGGAAGAACTGAGCAAGTTGGCTCAGGACATCCGACGCCTTACCCGGAAAGCCTACCCTCAGGCAAACAACCAGGTTAGAGAAACTCTGGCTAAAGATTGTTTTGTTGATGCATTGGTCGACCACAACCTTGAGGTTTTCATATTCCAGGCCAAGCCACACAACCTTGACGATGCTCTCAAAGCAGCCTTAGAGTACGAGGCTTTTGCTACAAGTCGATCTCGGTCTTGGGAAATCAAATCATGTCAGGGCTCAGACTGGGGGGTACCCATTTGTCAGTAATGATGAAGTCGGTGCGCGGCAAGAGTTACCTTTGCAGAAATCCAGTCAAGGTCAAAATAAGCGAATTCAAAACACAACCAGGGGTAGAAAATGTCACTACTGTGGTAAAGAAGGTCACTTTATAGCCAAGTGTTTTGCTCGTCAGAAAGAAGAGGCTCAAAAGACAAAATCTGAGTCCTCCAGCTTAGATTCTGGCAGATCCTCTAACCAGAAATTACAGTCGGAAAACTAAGTGTTGCTGAGACTGAGGGCCATGTCCCAGCAGATAAACTTTGTTTGAGGCCCCCGTGTATTGTTGGTGAATTGGGTTCCAGAGGTAGAGATAGTTGGTTCCTCTTGTCTAAAGTTTTTGGCGTCAGTGTTGGTTTTCTCGTGGATTCAGGTTCTACTTTGACAGTGATCCATCCAGATAAGTATTGGCAAATACCAGCCAAGGATCGTCCTCCTTTGGAATCCAAGCAGGGTCATATTAGGTTGGCCAATGGGGAGCCTCTTGTCTCGTATGGGGTGGTTGTGGTGACATTATCATTTGGAAAGCATGTCATGGACCATGAAGTTGTTGTTGCTGATGTAGAAGCAGAGGCTATTTTGGGGATGGACATTATGAGAAAAACATGGTGGTATTTTGGATGCCAAACAGGGCATATTGGCCTTTGGGTCTTATAGACACCATTGTTTTACAGAGGTTGAGGAACCTCGCATTTATCATGCTGTCGCAAGAGACACAAGTGTTATTCCACCCCAGAGTGAGATGGTAGTCTCAGGACTAGTTGAATGCCCTGGTCTGACAGATGCTGTATTAGAACCCTCTAAACAGTTCTTACAAAGGAACTTGTTAGTGGCACGGATGGTGGTTGATCCCAGCAGGTCTGAAATTCCTATAAGGGTTATGAATCCAAAAAATGGATCCCAGGTAGTATATAAGGAGACTTTAGTGGGGACTTGTGAACCATTGAAAGAAGTGATTGATTTTTTGGGGGAAAGCTCATTTCCCCAGGATGCGGTTTGCAATGCTTCTTTTGCTGATGGTAATGCAGAAGATGGGGTGGTCCCGGAACATTTGAAACAGATTTGGGAGGAAACTAAACCAAGGTGTGTTTGCAAGGTCTAAAGATGATTTTGGTCGAACTAAACTGGTTAAACACACAATTGATACTGACGGGGCTGCTCCAGCCAAATAACATCCACGTCGGATACCCATTTCTCTGCGACCAGAAGCCGAGAAAGAGATACAAAGGATGTTGAATCAGGGTGTAATTGAACCATCATGTAGTCCTTGGGCTTCTCCTGTTGTCCTGAAGAAAGACAACACTCTAAGGTTCTGTATGGATTACCGTAAGCTCAACTCGGTCACTACCAAGGATAGTTATCCCATACCAAGGATCGACAATTCCTTAGATTTGTTGGGTGGTGCCAAATGGTTCTCCACACTTGATCTAGCATCAGGCTATTGGCAGGTTGAAATTGATCCGAGAGACAAAGAGAAAACTGCTTTTTGCACTCAGGGTGGCTTATGGCAGTTCAAAGTAATGCCATTTGGCCTAGTTTCTGCACCGGCCAACTTTGAGAGGCTGATGGAGCAGGTTCTCGCAGGGCTCCACTGGAAAACGTGTCTTGTTTATCTTGACGACATTATCATCTTCTCTGATACCTTTGAAAACCATCTAGGACACATGGGTCAGGTTCTGAGCCGAATACAGCAGGCTGGACTAAAGATTTCCCCAACGAAATGTCAACTCTTCCAGCCAGAAGTTGAGTACCTAGGACATATTGTGTCTAACCGAGGTATTGGGACCGATTCCAGAAAAGTCGAGGCAATCACCATATGGCCTCAACCTCAAAATGTGACAGATGTCAGAAGCTTTGTTGGTCTTTGTTCGTACTATCGCAAATTCGTCAAAGGTTTTGCAGACATTGCCAGACCACTTCATAAGTTGACAGAAATTGGCAGACCATTCGTTGGGACCACTGAGTGTAATGATTCATTTGAGAGGCTGAAGGCCAAATTGTGTGATTCTCCTGTGTTGGGCTATCCATCCTCCCAGGGTCAGTTGATACTTGACACTGACGCTAGTAACAATGCTATGGGTGCAGTATTGTCTCAGAGGCAAGATGGTGTTGAACAAGTTATCGCCTATTACAGTCGTTGCTTCACAAAGGAGGAAAGGCGATACTGTGTAACCCACAGAGAATTGCTGGCGGTCGTGGCTGCTCTCAAGAACTTCCACCACTATGTTTATAGCCGACATACTTTAGTTCGTTCGGACCATGGGGCATTGAGATGGCTGATGAATTTTCGTAGCCCAGAAGGCCAAATGGCACGCTGGCTTGAGATTTTGGGGATTTATGACTTTGAAATAATACATATGGCAGGAAAGATCCACAACAATGCAGACGGTTTGTCCCGAAGACCCTGTTTGGACTGCAAGCATTGTGAGAGGAAGGAAAGCTACCAGAAAGCATGTGTTGATGCTGCCGTACAAGCCACAGTCGATACTGTTGGCATGGCCCACCATCAGCAACAGGCAAATAACCCACCAGTCCAAGGGAATTGGTTTGAGCCATGGTCTCTACAGGAGATAGGACAATGGTAAAGGGAAGACCAAGACATAGGTCATGCTGTAGAATGGAAAGAAGATGAAAGGCGTTCCCCTTGGGACAATGTCCAAGGGAAAAGCTCACATCTAAAGCAGTTGTGGGTTTTGTTTGATGAACTGGAATCGCTTGGAGGGATACTGTATTGGCGTTGTACTATCGATGGCAAATCACAGTTGAAGCTTGTTACCCCAGCACGACTGAGAAAGGAGGCATTTACTTTATTACACAGCCACCGAACTGGTGGGCACATGGGTATAAAAAAAACACTGTCCAAATTTGAAACAAGGTTCTGGTGGCCCGGCATTCGTAGTGATGTGGCGAGATGGTGTCAAGAGTGCTTACTGTGTCAGAAGCGTAAATCTAGGCAAGGCAGGCGTTGTGCACCATTAGTGCAGAGTCCTTCCGGTGCTCCATGGGAAAGGATTGCTGTAGATATCTTGAGTATGCCGGCAGAAACTGACAACGGCAACACTTGTGTTCCGGTGGTCACTGATTACTTCTCAAAGTGGACTGAGGCATATGCTCTTGCAGCAGACCACCAGGCCCTTACTGTTGCTGATGTGCTTGTGACTCAGGTCTTCTGTAGGTTTGGTTGCCCTCATCTTATCCACTCAGACCAGGGACCTGAATTCCAATCAATACTTACCGGGGAAATATGCAAACTACTTAATATCACACAGACCCGTATCACACCTTATCATCCACAGTCTGACGGTCAAGTGGAACGTTTCAATAGGACTCTATTGGCTATGCTGGCCAAACTGTGTGAAGAGGACCCTGAAACTTGGGACGATCATTTGCCCTATGTCCTCAGTGCTTACAGGGCTACGGTACATGAAAGCACAAACTGCAGTCCAAATTTGTTAATGTTCGGAAGGGAAGTGTCAATGCCAATTGACTTAATGTCCAAACCCCCTGATGAGGCTGAAAGGCCATTGCGTCCTGTTGAATATGTTGAATGGGTACGAAAGGCCCATTAAATAAACTTTGAAAGGGCTAGAATCCATCTCGGCAAAGCGGCCAGGAGACAAAAGCTGGGCTATGACAAAAGGGCAAAGAATAGGGAAATCAAAATAGGAGATCCCCATACAGAGGACCATACCTGGTCATTGGCCAGCCCAATGCGGTCACGTACACTCTGCAGGAAAGGCCAGGGGTCAAACCAATCACTGTACATGTCAATGATATAAAGGTGTACCATGGGCAAGATGCACCAGTCCCTTGGGCTGACAACAACCGGGTTGTTCCCAATGTTGATGTTTCCAATAACCGGAGACAGAGAGGCCAGCCTGAGGTGTCGGCAGATTTACCACCAGATTTACCCCATGCAAGCCAGGCCAGTTCCTCAGCCAGTAACGAATCTGATTTGCACTCGGACACTGATGTGTCCCCTGGTCCTGTAAATAAGCAACTAAATAACGAATTCATAGACCCCCTCAGAGATTTGGGTGGGATTAGATGTCTTCTAGTAGAGACAACTTTATTAATGCACATGTATTGCCATTTTTAATTCCTTATCTAAAGGAACTGGCAATTATCATTTATTTTTTTTTTTTAGGGAAATGCATACTCCACAGATCAAGTGCAGGATGTACCAGGAAACTATCAAGAAAAAGGGCCCTCCAGAGGCATATGGCAAATGTGCATGACCATATGCAACACAAACGGATGAAGCCCACATGAACTAGACTGTTTAAGGTGGACTCTTGCAAACGATGTTTTGTTTTTGAGATGCATTCTGATTACTTGCTTGTATGATAGTTTGTGAGATGTATTTTGATTTTTCTTGCTTGTATAACAGTTTTTGAGATGTATTATGATTTTACTTGTTTGTATAATAGTTTGGGTCAAACTCGTTATTTTTGGTGGGGGCAGTGTAGCGACAGAACTTTCGATGTAATTGCCATGTATCCATCTTTTGTTTTAAAGGTTACATTCTTGTACCTGACCACACACGTGTTTCGGTTTCAGTTATGACTTGTTTATTATTATTATTTTTACTGGTTATTGTCTTGATTTGATGTTTTTGTGTTTGAGTATATTTTGGGTGCTAAACAATATTTAAGAAGGGTTTTGACAATATTTAGGGGTTTCTTTTAGTTAAAGTCATTTTCTCGTGTTGCATCATGGGAAATATAGATAATATTATTATTAGTAAATAGCATCTTCCGGTTGTTTGAATCGCGCTACATTTCAAAAGTCATCTCTTGAACATTTGTGGTTTTTGCCAAGGTTTGTTGTGTTTACTCATGCTAGTTAGAGATTTATATAATCCCATGATGTTATCATTTATTTAATGTGTCACGTGTTCATCTGGGGAGGGTATATATAGGGATGTTTTCATGGGTTAAGGAAGACTCGTTGCCAGCCAGCGAGCACTCATCTCTTCTTGCTGCTCTGCCCAGCTCACCTCGCTGCTCTGCCCAGCTTTGTATCCCTCTCTCCGCTGCTTTGTCCAGCTCATTTTGCTGCCTGTTCAGCATTGTGCCTGCCAGGTCAGGTTATTAACCACCATTTTTCGGGCTGGGGATGTCATTGAAACTATGCATATGTTCTATATTTTATTAGCTCGTTTTTAGGTTGTCGCAAATTAACACTGTTATTCTAATTCAATAACCTTGTTGTCATTTACTGATCAAGCCTGACATTACCGCTGATGTTACACGCTACACATACACGCTGAGTATTTATAAAATAAGCACAATAACCAATATTACATGTGAATAGCTTGTTTCAATTAATTCATCATTTAGTGTTAAATATACTGGACTATCGTAAGCATTGAAGCCTAGCAAGAATCGAATTGCACACAGTACTCATTCGGAAATTCTAAGCATTGTTTTAGACCCTGTGACTTAACTTTCAACTTCTTCCATGGTAAGTACCTCACTCATATTTTACATTAAAATTAGTTGACAGTAAAATTATTATTGCTCATTTGGACCTTCCGTCGCGCATAAGTACCTCCTACACACAATAAACCCCTCCCACTATCGCCTAAATTTAAACCTTCCGTATCCGACAAACCTTATCATGCAAGGGTGGGAAAACGAGAAATTTGATCAATATTCGAGGTTAAATATCCTCCATATACAAATTTAGTATTAAATATTATGTTTGTTGGCGAACAATATGAGTGGGTCTTCGAGGACGCAAGGATGTGGCGCGGAAGATGAGCATTAACGATTTTGAAACCAATAACGAATTATGTCTACCTAGCCTTATTGATTCATTTTTCATAGTATTCTTCGTACATATTTCCCTTTTCAGAAATTTTTCCAACCAATGTCATATTATTTTTAGCCATATACTTTCTTCTCAGAACAGGACGCCGATATTCATTTTATATGCATAACCATTTTTACATGCAATTTATTTCACACAATCTTCACACACCCATTTCTATCACTATTCCAACCATACAACATTTTACCTACGATACTATCTCAGCCACGTGTTATACGCATTCAAACGCATGAACCTGACGGTTAGACAAATTCCAATTTATCAAAGCGATCAACACAAATCAACCTTAGTGTCAAAGATTACAAAGCCGTGAAATTCAAATGTTTATCAGTCCAATTTAAGGTTTTAACAGTCGGCCCGTATACACAGGGCTGTTTAACTCCTTTTGCAAACATGCTGCACTCAGACATTCACACAGATAAAAGACCCTCATTTGTGCCTCCACCAATTATCAAGGATTACAGACTCCATTGTAATTCCAACAAACACAGACTGTCTCAGACGGCCCAACCTGCCACCCTTTAATTGCACCTAATTATTTAAGTCTCAAAAGGCAGTCTTCAAAGTGACATACACATTTGACGCTTAATCTCACACATCCTTTGCTGCCACACGAAATCCAGTAAACTGTGAGTCCAGGTTTAAATTAATAGAAGACTTTTAAATTGTCTTCTTCCACGCAGCGCCAACTTGACACAATGATATCATCAATTATTTTCATAATTATTTTGCCTCTATGTCTGCAGATAATAAGACAAAATCTTACAATAAGTGAAGTCAAATGCGCTATTATCGCACCGTATGGCATATCATGCGGACACGCGTAAAATTAGCGACCCTTTATGTTACACATTACCCATAACGCTAATCTTATTACATACAAGTATATGCGGGGTATAATCTCATGAAGGAATCTGCAGCTTAGGGAAGACGTGCGTATTTATCAAATTATTAATGGAGAAGTATCGTAAACATTTAATTCTCAATACATATATATGAGTCGTTTATATTGATCTTCTCCCGCGCGTACAACACATACAATTAAAGTGTCACACCGTTGTGTATCCGGACTTACATGTTAGATAGTGGCCATATGCAACATATATATTCTTTTAGACATAGCTGTTCTAAACAGGCTCTCAGCAGCATAGCTTTCTTAGACACTATCTTGGGCAATAACCGTCACTCATTTACCACGCGCTCCAATCACCTTATGCAAAACAATACACAATCATTCAACCACACCTCACACTTTTCTTTGCGTGATACACCAATATTCATTTTGAGATGTTATAATATTACACATAAGTAACATACCCACTCACACTTACACATTGAACACTCATGTTTTTAATACGTCCAACATTACCCATAATCAAGACACACTGATCGCTGCCGTAAGTTCATTTGTTCCCAGGTATATTTACGCCATACAAGAGGGAGATAGCGCCTTCACCCGACGCGCCAACACCTTGTAGCCAAAGCTTACGTCTCCCTTACCATGGATACAGTGGAGACACAACGGCTCAACCAGGCGTCGGAAAACGCACACCCCTCCCCTCAGGCGACACCTGGCGAACCCAATGCGGCAGCCCTCCAGATATTTCATCTTCAAGAAGCATCCAAAGAAATCCACAAATTTCAATAACTTTAACGGCATTAGTCCATTGTTCTTGTATATTTAATTTTCATGACATTAGTTAAATACTTTCAAAATTAATAATTGAATTAGCTACAATAGGTTATTTTACTATTTTCACGACTGTCAAGTATAGGCTCATCGCTTTTTTCCCATGTGGTTTTAGTGCGGAGTAATACTGTGAAAATGTAATTAATGTCATAACGGCTAGAGTATTCCATATTTTAAAACTTTCTATTTTATTGTAATATATTTATTTTAATACTATTTAGGCAAGCAAAATTAGAACATTTGAAAAATTATTGTAACCTAATATAATTACCTATTATTGTTATGGACATGTGCCAATGTTAAACAGTATTGGCGCATGTCCAAGCTACCCTGGGATCACTCAAAATTCAAAATCTAATAATATTGGGCTCGTGTCGTGCTGTCCCTTTACTTCATAACTCTTATTCCAAATTCCATTTCATCAACCTTCAATTAGTTTAACAAAGTCAATTTTCAAAATTTAAGGGTAAATTCCAAATTTTTTGAACAGTGGAAGTTCAACTTTATTATGGTTGGGGAGGATGTTATAATACTATTCTGACTCATACGTTCTTAAAAAGCCTCCCCCTTTAATTATCAGCACGAGAGCCCGGGTTACATCACACCACTCTTTGGGAGGGGTGTAACCCTGATTTCAGCAATCCTCACAGCAAGCGAGTTCACCCTCCAAGTGGACTCGTCGTGTCACGTGGGGATTGTTTTAGCCTGGCCTATTATGTGGACCCTTTATAAGGTCCACAGATGGGTCAGTCACAGAGATTCATCTAGTCAGAGAAACGATTCGGACCGCGAGATTCCAGGGAGCTTCATTGTTGAAATATAAATAAACAAAATAAGCAACTCTACTCCAGGTCTCGCGTTGATTTCCTCTGGCTAGTCCCCACTCCAGCAACTACAGGCAGTGAGTAACAGTACTATAACGTAGAGCGTGCATAAGCAAGGAAAGCTAAGAAATTCTATCTTTACACTTGCAAAACAAACGTGCATTGAGTGGTAGAGTAGGACTGTTTAAAACCGAATTGCAGATCTCTTGTTTTCAGTGCGTCACTCTGTGATGTTAAAATAATATTATGACTGCTATGGACCTGTAATTATCACTATTATTCAACGATTTCCTTCTTTTCTTTGGTATAGGTATCAGTGTGGAAAGCAACATAACCAGTGGGGCATATGCATGTGAAGGCATAAAGCAACGGTAATATATGAAGAAACAATTCTTGGAGGCATTATGGATCTGTAAAGATCGTTGATTTCAGGCTCGTTATATGAAACGTAGATACACAGCCTAGAATATTTGTTTTTAAAGGCTTCGCATATATTAACCTCATCATGAGCATCGTCAGCAAGATTATTTGTGGCCGCGTTTGTGTTTTGAGGGTATTTCTTGTTTAAGTCCGGTTTCTCTTCTGTAGTGGCCTGAGCCGTATACTCAGATATATAAAGACTTCGGTGAGCGCAATATATATTTATTGTACTACAACTTAGCACCGCGTTAAATCAGTCTTACGCTTACATTCCCTCAATCCGAACTCTCGAGCCAACCCGTATCATTCACTTATATACCACACACATCACATTACCTCACTCGGGCCAGCCCTCTTCCTTAACTGGTTGACCAATCACAGTCAACCACGAACATACTCGGGCTGACCTCAAATACATGTTACGTAATTATTTAAATAAACGTCAGAAGCATACAACATTATCCCCCTCATGTGAGAATTGTACTTCCACTGTACAAAACTAATTGTTCACAAGACTACTCAACAATATACGGAATTAACAAATGGTCATCAATGGAACAAACCGGACCGGGCGTATTTCCATAAAATAAACACGTATATATCATGAACGACTAATTACAATTACAAAAATTAGGGCATGCACCCCCACACACATCGGCAGATGTACAGAAACTAAAATCATTATTTTATATATGTTGGTTTGCGGATAGGGGAGAGCTAAGGATGGTGGCTTTATGGTGAGGCGTTGTTATTGATTTTGGAGTAAAGATAGCGGGAGTCGGGCGTGGTGGTCCAATCGAAGGACTCGCACAGGTCGAAACTATTAATGGAGGTAAAGGGTTTGGTGACGGTGGTGCGGGCAAATCAAGGTTGTCGACAGGCTGGGGAGGACCTAAAGCGGGATTTGGCGGTGTATATTGTATCAGAGAAACACCCATGTGAAGATCAATTATTGGCGGGCGGGAAGGATCGACACAAATTAGCGGAATCTCGAGGAAGGAATCGACCCCGCGTTGTCTAACCAGGAGAACAGAATGAAGCGGCGATGCGTGTTTATTTAGCAGCATAGTGCATAGTGTGGACCGGAACCCGCACGGAACTGGCACTCGTTCAGGTAGCCACAGCGGACGGCCAACGCCAATGACAAGAACATGTAATGGAGTATCCCAAGTGATTGAAAGAGAGGCCTTGCAGCATTTAGAGTTAAATTGGTAATTAACAACGGATGGTGCAATCGTGAAAGAGAGGACGTTCGATTCGTGTGATAGTGAGGTTAAATAAAGCATGCCTTTGTTTTTGTTGTTGTGAACCTTTAAGTAGAGTTGGATGTTATCTGGGCAATGTGAGGACCCGCAGTAGTGACGAGTACTATAGAGGCAGCACGACCGTTGGAGGAGCTGCTTGAGGAGATGAACGAGGCTGATAACAGCATAAACTATTAACAGGGAGGAAATCAAGGTTGCGTACGGAATTAATGGGAAACTTGAAACCCCGTATGAAGAAGGGACAGTCGGACATATTGTAGTGCTAGTGGGAGATAGTATAATGGCGGATTGTGCTAACGGAATTCGTGTGGATGCCATCGCATAACCAGCAGCTATAAGGATAGACATCCTTATTGGTGGTCAGCCCTTAACTCGCCCTCAATTGTGAGACCAATCGGAATTTCGCCTGGTGGAAAGGGGTGGAGCTAATGCTTACCGTGTTTGTTGTTAGGCGTAATTCGGCGATTGCAATGGCTTGAATTGATTGGAGAGTTGGTTATAGCCAATAAATTACCAGGACGCCTTTCATCCTTAACCGTAGAGCAAATACGGGCTTCCACTGGCATTTTAAATGCGACTCTTAATCCTTTGATTGGGTTAAGCTGTAAATAAAACCATTGGCTAAATTACAACTGTATGCCTGAGAATCAGGTAATAGCCTGGTGTATGGGGGTCCATTGCACGAGTCTCCATGGGAGAATACATATAAGTGGAATATGTAAATATACGTATAATAGTGTAATGGAGAGCGTAGTGTCGTCAAATACCGAAGTTGGGTAACGGTCTCATGGGAAACATTTAATTGGAGAGGTACTTTGATTGGTTTAATTTGGAGCTCGGCGCTTGGTGTACAAGGTCAACGATTATTTTTAAATGCGTAATGCCATTTGAATAGTTGAATTATTAAACTAAATCGGGTTCCGTGTCAGAGCAGTAGCATTTATTGAAATCTGTTTCGCAAGTATGGGACAGTTGTTATATTAATTTGTAATTCTTGGGCTTTTCGTGCAGCGGCTTTGTTCAAGGCCGAGGCAGGGAGCCAATGAATGCTCCCATCGACAAAGTGAACGCAGTAGGAAATTTGTCCTGAAGATGCTTGAGATATTAGTAATATTTCATGAAAGGATGGATCGGGGTCATCGGGTCGAGATTTCGTTGCCATTAGTATGTCGTCCGTTGTATTGGGTGGTGTGGGAACGTTGTTGTTAGTGGTATTTGCCTTGTTGGCCATATCAGATGGCGGCGGGGGTAAAGATAAAGGTGGGGGTGGTGCGTATGAAACATTTCCATCGTTTGCGTCATTAACTGGTATTGCGCTCGCGTCAAAATAGGTTTCGTCGTCGGAAGATGAGACAAAGTCAATATCGTTTGTGGGGCTGACGTTGTCTGAAGGGGCATTTTCGTCACTGAAACTATTTGGTGGGAGGTCTTCAGCTTCAAGTGGTTCCTCGTCAATGTTGGAATCGTCGATTGGGATGGGGTCCCAGTCGTTTACACGTTCACGTATTCGCCCTCGTTTGAGTCTTTGAATGTTGATTGCTTTAGTGAGCACCTTGCCGTCCGATATGCGTTTCAAAGTCACCGTCGTGGGTGTGACGTGTCTTATGACCATGTATGGTCCATGATAGCTTGCTTGCAGTTTTTTTTTTTTGTGAGGGGTGCGTAGTTTGGGAATGAAAATGTAGACTATTTCGCCAGCAGAAAGATTAGCTCCTTTAGCATTCTTGTCGTACAGATGTTTCATTTTGGTCTGTTGTTCTTGCAGATGCTCCGCGGCAATTTCAGAAGATAAATTTTGATTGTTGACGATATCAACCAAATGTTCAATGACTGTTTTTGAATGATGAAGGGGGTCGGGGAGAGTTATCTCGGTGGGGAACACTGGATTTCTACCGAACACAAGGAAATAACTGCTATATCCCAGTGGGGAATTGTCAGACGTGTTTAGTGACCACACTATGGTATGGATCCATTGATCCCAATCATCCTGTTTTGTACTGACAAAGTTACGTAACAGAGTGAGTATTGATCGCTGTGCGCGTTCAACTTGACCTTGGCTCTGCGGGTGGTAGGTTGAACTGAATGTTTGCTTCACGTTATAGCAGCGGCATAATTCCTTGAACAAGTCACTCACAAAACTCACACCATTGTCTAAGAGCAGTACCTTTGGAGCGCCGTAAGGGCAAATGACGTATTGGTAAAATTGTCTTGCCAGCGTCGCGGCCTTTAAGTCGGGTGTAGGCCAGGCGATAATATAACGGGTGCACATGTCCGTGACGCATACTAGATGCTTGTTTCCGCTCTGTGATTTAGGTAATGGTCCTACCGTATCTATTGTCATAGTATGGAATTGGTGCGGGGCGGGGTCACGCAATGTGAGCGGTGGAGTAATTATCAAATTCGTTGCTTTGGTGGCATTACAAGACGAACACGTGGAGACATACGCGTGTACGTCCTTCACCATACCGATCCAAAAGAACCGAGGTCGCATGACTGATAGCATTTTGGATATCCCGATGTGTGCGCCGAACGATGAATCGTGGTGCAAGGACAGGATGTGTGCTTTCAGGTTTTGTGGGACGACGAGCTGTGCGCTAGTAGTCCGAATTTTTGGGCCAAACGAAGTAAAGATATGGTAGAGTAGGCCGTGTAGAATGATGTAGTCTTCTTGTCGGAGTAATACTGCCCTGGCCGCGCTATGGTCCTTTGGCAGTGTGCCGTACTTGAGGAAATTAATGATTTCTTTGCATTGCAAGTCATTAAGCTGCTCCTTTTTTATTTTGGCTGGGTCGAGGTCGATTGTGTTTGATGGGTCATCGGCTTGGGCCTGTAATTTAGCATGCAACTTTTCGCGACGTTTGTTGCTTTTATAGATAGAATTGAGCGCTTGGGATTCTTTGGAGAAGGGTAGCACGCGGCCCATTGCGTCAATATCAGCAGGGAAGGTGGGGGCTAATAATGTGGATATTTTTATGCCACTGACATTTTTGTTTTTCTTGCATTTCTTTAAAACGGGATTGCAAGGAGACTTGGAGTGCGGGGGAGGAGTCTTAGTCTTCTGTTTGTCATAGTCCTCTGTCGATTCATTGAAGGTCACACTTTTCTTCGGCGGAGCTAATTGGTGACAATCTGAAGGGCAGTATGGCCTGGTGTCAGACGAATGTAGGGGGACATTGTTAAAGTCTGCTTGGGGTTTGTCGCACGCCTCTTCAACTGAAGTTTGCGTCGAAGCATCTATGGTTATTGGGGTCACCATAGCAATATCTGGATAGTTGTTAATGACAAGGTCGGCCTGTGTTTTGGTGTAGGAGTAGGGACGGCGACTAAGAGCGTCAGCTACCACATTGCATGAACTTTCACATGCTTGACCTCAAAATCATAACTTTGTATAAACAGAGCCCACCTAGCCAGTCGGGATGTTAACTGCTTTTGGGCTGGAATCCATTTCCAAGCCGAGTGAGCGGTATGCAATTCGAATTTCTTACCTTCTAAATAGACTCTAAAATGCTGCACACTCCACACAACAGCCAAGAGTTCTTGTTCAGTAGTAGTGTAATTAGATTCGGCCGAGGATAAGGCTCGACCTGCAAACGCAATCGGTTTCATTCGACCCGATTGTAATTGGCTAAGAGATGCGCCGATCCCCTTTTTGCTTGCATCAGTAGCAAGAACGAAAGGCAGGGAAAAATCAGGAAAAGCTAACACTTGCTTGCTGGTAAGAACCCCCTTTAATAAATCAAACGATTCTTGGCACTTCTTATCCCATACAAATGGTGCATTCTTGGAAGTCAGCGCGTAAAGAGGTTTCGCAATTTTCCCGAACTTCGGAATAAACTTTCGATAGAATCCCAGCAAACCAAGGAACGCTCGGACATGCTTAGCCCTAGTAGGTATGGGATAGGAGTGAATGACGCTGACTTTATCGGGGTTTGGGGATACTCCCTCGGGCTGCAAGACATGACCGAGGAAATTAACCTTTTGAACTGCGAAAAAGCATTTCTGCGGTTTTAACTTCAAATTCGCAGATCGCAGTCGAGCGAAAATCTCCGTTAGATGTGACACGTGATCGTCAAATGTGTTCGAAAAACAACAAATGTCATCAATATATGCCATTACGTACTTGTATTGAATACCCCTGAGAAGCTTGTCTATCAGTGATTGAAAACAAGTGGGTGCGTTACGTAAACCTTGGGGCATAGTTTTGTAACGGAATTTCCCAGAGGGAGTTATGAACGCTGTTTTATCCCGCGATGATTCGTCGAGTGGGATTTGGTGGAATCCCTGCGACAGGTCTAGCACGGAAAAGTATTTTGGTTTATTTTGTCCTACCGCGTCAAGTACATCGTCAAGTCTAGGGATACGCAACACCTGGGGAATTGTTACAGCGTTCAATCCGCGGTAGTCGATTACCATTCTAAACCCCCCTGATGCTTTCCTAACCAGCAGCGCTGGTGAAGCCCATGCGCCTTCGTTCGTCTCTTCAATCAGATCGTGATGTAGTTGGTCATGCACCATCCGATCTAATTCAGCCCTCATTGGTGGGGATATTCGATAAGGCAATTTGTTTATGGGCTTAGAGTCGGGAAGAATGTCTATTCTATGAGTGACCCAGTTGGTGTGACCTAACTGTTTGTTGACTGGGTCAACAAAGCAATCACTGTATTCGCCCACGAGGCGTTGTAGTCGTGTCCGCTGATCGTGTGTCAGCTGAGAATGGGACCAGTCAATATCGGGGGCGATAGTTTGGCTGCGATTTTGTGATTTGCCAATGAGAGACCTCGAGTTTTAATCCGCTACGCGGCGCCACGGAGCAATGCGTTCCCTCGCCCGCTTCCGGTATTCTAATACACACAGTTTACCATAGAAGGTTGCGCAACATCTTTATTTTTGATTGAAACCTTTCTAGATATATCGTTGGTAGCATTGTAACAAATCATAACTGATGGATAAGTACGGCCGTCTGACCTTACAGCAATTGAAAATAGAGCTGAAGAAGCGAAATACGATTCTTAGCGAGCAAAGAATTGAACTCCCAGTTTGGCAGGATATGCAAAGCAACTATCAAAACAGACTTGGTCGCTGACTATCAAAACAGACTTGGTCGCTGACCCGCGTCAACCAGATTCGGGCCAAAGCAATCGACCAGGTATCCAAAATGAGCCTGTGGCTCCGAGGAATATGCAGAGTTGACTGGGATCGAAGTCAAGCCATGTTGGATTGTAGTGTCCCAAACACACCCCTACCTCGCATGCTCACCAGATGGGGTTGTGACTGATGGCATGAAGTACCAGGGACAAACCTTTCACTCCTGTCTCAGTGCCATACCTGGTCAATGAGAACAACCAGCTCACCCTTAAAGTCAACATGACTACTATTCAGGGCCAGTTGTTTTGCACAAACAGTCAACTTTGTCTCAGAGTATGGAGAATGTTCCAGTTACCCGTGACTATGAGTTTATTACTTCTATGATTTCAAAGTTAGAGGTGTTTTTCAGGGACTATTTCAAAGAACTATACTTGATTCAATGTTTTTTCAGAAATTCTCTTACTGAGTAGTCTTGTGCACTGATTTCTTTTTTCTTTAAGGAAGCATTTGCCTGCATATTGCATGTCGTGGAATGTATAATAAACTCTTGAAACTTGAAAAGTACGAAGTGTTTTAATTGAATTATAAACAATTAACCCATTGGGGGTTCCACAGTCACTTATTCAATTAAAGGGACAAAAATGAATAGGGTGAAAAACATTTTTTTCTTCAACAGTATTCACATGTAGGGTTATTATAGATTACACTATAAGGCGCATGGTATAAAAAGACTACTACATATCACCTTTCATTGAGATTCATATAATATCACACCCTGAGTGGGATAGACTTATAAACATACACAGTCGCACTTCACAAAAACTAAACTTCACCTTAGGCAGTTGTGGGGACGATGGACTGTCGAAAGTTACATAACATATAACAAACAAAGATTATGTCAGAGGAAATTTGGACCTCACAGTGGATCATAGGTTCCACCAAGATTTTGAAGGTTTTTCCCAATCCTATTATCCGCTCATTGTGCACCCTCTTGCTGGAGATCTTCCGGTCTCTCTGTACCACTTTCCCTCTCAGCTGATTCTTCTTACTGAAAAAGGTTGGTATATTAACGGTGACATCATAGGGAGCAAATACGTCCTGCATGACAAAGCCATTGCCGAGTCACCCTGGTCACACATTTCTGGTAGTTTGCTCCTTTCCATCACCTGCCTGTCACTGGTTGCGCCGACATAAGAGTGAGACACATAGGACACTAGGCCTCCTGGTGTAGCACCCACCACCACCTTCATTGTGATACGGTTCTTGTACGTTGAAAAAGTGGCCTAGAAAACAATATACCTGGGTCTCTTTGATCTCGACTTGGCCAGTTGTTCGTCGCCGGTCGGCTCGTTTCACAGCGTTTCGGAGATACTCGTCCGCTACGCACAGCGCATTGACAGTGACAGCTTTACCCTAAGTGTCGTCACCATCAAATATCTCATGACCGCGTGACGTAGAGCGAGAAATTTTATTCGTCGCAGTGAAGCAAAATGGAAATGAATCTCTTGTATTTACGCGTAAACCACTAAGTAAGCGCATAACCTGATAACTTCCGGTCAAGCTTGGGACCGCATTGCTCTGTGCCGCCACCTCTCGGAGAAAACTGCAACGCGGTCTCCCATTGATGATAGTGTGGGGGTTTTCGAGGGATGACAGGGAATATTACTTTCGGGTCGCGGCGAGACATCGTCTGTCCATACTCGGAATGTTGCAATGCGCTCACCTATTTTGATTTCTTGAAGAACATTAGTAAAATTGAATAGCCTAACTGGCACTAGGCCACTGATAACCGTGACGGCTGCACTTGCGACAGCTATCCCTCTCGGCTTTAGGTCTTCAAACGCCCAACACTCACCTTGCACATAATTAGGGACCGGTCGCTGAACGCGTGCCGCACATATCAGTTCAGTGTTCGGGGGTACATTCACATTGGCCACAGCATGAACAGGGACATGGGTGAGGAGTGTAAGGGTGTCAGACTCAAAATTGAAATTTGCCCTATATTTCTGAAAGAAGGGGATACCAAGAATTACGTTCGGTCTCGATTCAGACAGAACAGTAAATTTGTCTTTGTATATCTGCCCATCGATGGATACATTCAACAAAATCTCGCCAAGGGTGTCAGTTGTACTGCCGCCTAGCTAGAGTGCAAGAACCGTGATTTACCCTTAGGTGGATACATTCAACAAAATCTCGCCAAGGGTGTCAGTTGTACTGCCGCTAGCTAGAGTGCAAGAACCGTGATTTACCCTTAGGTTTTGCTTAATTTTGGCTGGGTTCAAATTCTTCAGTACTGCTGGCTGAAATAACATTAATTTCTGCGCCTTCGTGTCTAACAAAGATGTAAACTGGCGGTCAAAAATAGTGATGGTGACTTTGTTTCGTCTTGTAAAGCGCATTTGTGTCCTCGCTAAGAGCCTGTACATGGCTGCACCCTTTGAAAACCACTATGCGTGAGAGAGGCTTAGTATTTTCCATCCGACTGGCGGCTGGTATACCGGTTTCGTTTTCCGAAATTGATCGCCCGCGATTTCGCACATTTCTGTAAGTTCTGAGGCTGCAACATTTTGAACATTCTCCTTTGATTCACCGCCTACCGTTCGGTCTACCGGGGATGTCCCTGGGCGGATGGTGCAGCGGGAATTTGTCTGTTACGTCGCTCCTCCTGCAGTGTCCTCACGTCGTTCCAATTGCGTCACCATGGTGTATCATGTGAATTTCTCCTGAGTGACGCTGCGTCGGTCGTCTCGTCGTTCTTGCGAGCCTGGAGCGTTTTCCTCGCCAAGCCGTGAGGGTATGGTTATCGTTTGATTTCATGCTGTGGAGTTTGACGCGGGCATATTTCTCGGCATCATCGGAAGATGAAGGGTTATTGTCCAGCACGTAAGACCTTACATCGGTTGTCGAAATTTCTTGATGTAGAGTCATTTTTCGTCTCGCTGATAGTCAAGAGCGAAAATTGTTCCAATACTCTTGATATAATCATCAACGGTTCTGAGCGCAATGCCGTATTTATTGTACACACTGCGTGTTGCACCGGTGGTTTTGAGAGTCGCGCTGATATTCAAGAGCGAAAATTGCTGGAAATCATCAAACAGGTTCTGAGACACCCTGCCGTAGTTCACATCACATTCCCTTTGCACAATCCGTACACATTAACTCTCGCAACAATGGGAACCGCACACCGTATAGTTCGTGAAATTGCACTTATTTAGAAAATGGGAAACATTCTCCTTTGATTCACCGGATTTATGTCCGTTGGCACTACCTTTTTAGCTCTGCGATGTCCCTGGTCGATGGTGCCAGCCTTTCAATCTTCCTTAAAGCTGGTCTATGATCCGTTATCTCGTGGTTGTCCACCAAAGTCAACTGCCTGGTGTACGTGAATCTTCTCCTCGACTCTGGGGCGGTTCTGGTCCTCAAAAGCGTACCTCGCCAAGCCTGAGGGTACTTCGTAATTATCTTGAGACATTTTCAGATAGCATACATTTTGCACGCGGCTGATCTAACTTTGAAGATTTCTATTTATCAATACCCGGATTCCTCCACCATTTGTCTTTTCTTGTTTAGTCCGGTTTTTCTTCTGTAGTGGCCTGAGCCGTAATACTCAGATATATAAAGACTTCGGTGAGCATATATATTTATTGTACATTGAGAAATCAGTCTTACGCTTACATTCCCTCAATCCGAACTGGATCATTCTTTATATTTACAACATCACTCGCTGGTTGAACAATCACAGATGTCGGGCTGATTTGCGTAATTATTTAAATAAACGTCAGAAGCAGTGATTTCGGCGAGATCTTTTTGCGTCTTTTATAAGCATTATATCGTAGTTCTCTTTGTCACCTCAGCCTTATCTGGTCCAGTGTCTCTGTATAAATATAAGGCTCGTTGGAACACAACTCAGCAACATTACGAGCAAAGTGTCTGCACAAATCCAGCTTTGCGCTCTGTATAAATGTTCTCATGTCATCTCAGCCGATGCTATTCTGATCGGCATCTCTGAGTCCTAAGTCTCGTAACGATCTCAGCAACTTATTCTTCCAGCTTTCGTAGGCTCGAGCAAAGCGATGTATAAGTCAAATCGTGGCACCTCAGCCTAACAATGTCAGATCGTTTGTCGTGCATACCGATGCGGTTGACGCAGCGACATTTATTACGTCTCGTCCATTGAATAAGGTTCGTCTTCCCAGCTGTCAATACTCCTTCTCTTGACATAAGAATTCAGTATCATTAAAAGTTCGTCGGTGGGTAATCGGTCAATCTGTTTAAGTCTCGTCGAACACCTCAGCCTTATTCTGACGGCTGTGTAGCTTAGTATAGTCGCGTCACCTCAGCCTTATTCGCGTTATTACGGCTCTCTGAAAAGCCTTATTCTTCCAGCTCTCTGTATAAGTCTCGTCATCTCAGCCTTATTCTGACGGCTCTCTATAAGTCTCGTAACCTCAGCCTTATTCTTCCAGCTCTCTGTATATATATATTATCTCTGTTTAAGTCTCGTCACCTAGCCTTATTCTGACGGCTGTGTATAAGTCGCGTCACCTAAGCCTTATTCTTACGGCTCTCTGAAAAGTATATATATATAAATAAATAAATATATATATATATATATATAAATAAATATATATATACATATATGTACATATATATATAATTATATGTATATATATATGTTTTATATATATATATATATATATATATATATATATATATATATATATATATATATATATATATATATATATATATGTGTGTGTGTGTGTGTGTGTGTGTGTGTATATACATATATATACATATATATGTAGCGTGCGAGTGGTAGGGTTGAAATAGCGAAATGGGACAATATCAGACTTTCCGTAAGCTTAACTAGTTCTGATTAAGGCCGAGATCAAAGAGATCTCGCGCGCAGTGCCTGCCTCGGCGAGATCGCCAAGGGATCTGTGTTTCGCTCACATTTCAGTTCGGCAAGTTGAGGCGTTAGCTGCTGTGCGAGAAACTTTTCTTTTTCGAAAACTTTCACCAGTATCACCAAACCTGATGGATTTGCCCGACGAGGTAATTAATTATATATCAATAGACACGCTGATTATCATAGTTTCCTTTTTGGGGTAATCGATATGTTTTATTCAATTAAAGTTTGTAAGTGTTTATTCCCCATCGAGACGCAATATTTTCGACTTGGTACTTCGACATATATTTTGTAATCTCTTGAAATTTGTGAAATATTCACATAAAAATATTCTTGGTATTCGTTGAGTGAACAAAGACAAATCCAATGGTCACGTTTATTAAGTTGATAGATGCGTTCTTTGTATTGTATTGAGCTATATACGTGAGCGATAATACCTTGAATTCGAACAATTCGTCGAATCTCAAGCTTCCCGAATTTTTCAAATTAATCAAAAACTATGTTGTATTGTTTGACCAGATAGTGGCACAAATGTCTTAACCAATAACCTAACACAATCCATTATCAATAATTGTAAATTCCCTAATAGTTTACCTCCATATCGCATCCAAATACGACGTATATTTGTCAGTCCAATATTGCTGACAGTTGGGGATAATTTGGTGTTATTTCTAACCGGTGGCATACTTATGCAATGTCAGAATACTTATATGTAACTAACTATAACCAAGAATATTAGTCTAGTCCCAGCAAATTTGTACTTTGTGAATTTAATTTCGTTGAATTATTAATAGATAAATATTAGGTGTTGGTATCTGTGTCTGAGAACATTTTTAATCTTTACATATCCAGTTCAATTATGTTTTGCAGGCAAAAACCTTTCCAGTTGGCAGGAAAAGGAAAAGGTCCAGGAAGGTTTTTAAATCTGAGAAGTATCACTACAAGATATCAGCTGACAGAAAGCGTTCCATTTCTGAACATGCCTATGCAGCTGAATGTGAAGAGTAAAAAAGGTAACAGTTTGTTGCCTGACTTTGTTGTTTTTGGGATTAAAAAAATCAGATTTATGTACCACTTATTAACTAAAAAGTTGAATTTATGAGCTCTATTTGTTAAATGATATAGATTGGTGTAGGCTTGTTCTGTATTTTATTTATGTTATTCTGTTTATATGTTTGTCATATTGAAGTGCAAATAAATAGTTCTCATTTTATCTCATTGTTAACATAAACCCACACCTACTTCTGTTTTAGCATGAAGAAACATTCATTTAAACCCTGCACACAAATCACAGTTAATATGGTTCGAGTGTTTTTCTTAAACCCTTTGAACATTTCATGTACACTTTCTCCAGCCTTTCATGGCGTCTTTTTAACAGTTATATCCACTGTCATGCGGACCAGATGTGCTCAGTCTGGATGTGCTCCGAGTAAATCAAAATGGACTCTTCAAGAGATGAAGTCGCGCGTCAGATATGCGTCGCGTGTCACCGAAACTCCTGGCATGCCAACGCGTTTCAATTCTCGCGCAAGTACTGATATTTTACTTCAGACTCGGACAATGTGATGACAAGGCACGTCACGTACAGGACATAGTTAATGACATTGTTTAATCGAGTACACCGCCTGCTGTTGTTAACACGTCTATTGACACTTGCAAATGTATCCATGCCATTTCGCCTATGTTCCCCGCGAACTTGACCCTCGGGTCACGGCCTCCGGTTTCCTCGCTGGCTCGCTTGATGTCGCAATACGAAGTACGCCAAAGATTACAGAACAACAAGATGGGCGACTCGCCGCATTGCCTATGGCACTTCCGTTATGCAAGCGATTGGTGCGCCACCATGCGGTTGGCGTTCACATTAAGCCGGCCCGCTGTGGCTGGAGTGACGGGCTGTGCAGTTTGACGAAAGAACGTAGCTAATAAACTTCTAAAGTTAGATTCAATTGATGCGAACTTAGTGCTTGTTCTCTCTTCTAACCTTTCTCGCGTTTACTATTTACGAAATATCAAGAAATCAATGAACACTGGTAAATGTTCAGTAAAATAAGGCGCGGAATCGTAACAGCACTGATATGAATCGGCGGAAGCATTGCTCATAATCTGGGTCAAAACTATGAAGGCTAACGAATCATGACACACTCTGCATGGTTTCAGAATTTAATCAATCAGGCAATCGTCATAAACCACACATCATCACAAGCACCTAGCCAGAAATATCAGGCCCTGAATTCGAATTCATGACCAGCAATCCCTCAGCACAATTTGCTGGTGTGGTCTATTCTATTGTAACGACCTTATGGGAGGGTGTCAGCGCTCAAAACATGTGGCAAACTGTACGCAAAGCTCATATATACCGATCAGCTCACAATTAATTGAAGATAAAAAATTTTTTTATTCGATCTGTGCATAAAACGAAATCACCATTGAAAACCATTGTGCTCAAAGGAGATTTTAATTGCGAATTCGTTTTTATCCATAAATCGAATAAAAACACTAATTGGTAGATACAAGATGTGCGAGGTTAGGCATAGGTTTTGAGCGACTAACACCTTACACCAAGGCGCCATTACAATTAAATTGACCTCTCCAACAAAGTGCACAGAGGGACCTCTGTCCCATAATCCAGATACAGGGCCTGATATATCTGGCTAGGAAGAATCAACAAAATGCTGTATGAGCAAATACAAAACATTTTGGATCCGCTACTGGAACAAATGATGTTACTTAAGCAAGTTAGTTTTGATAAAGCCGTGGTAATCTTGGCTCGAACCCTATCTTGGTGAATGGCAGTGGCTACCACATCCCTATAGGCGGTTTCAAGTAATTTGATCACCCCCAGAAAGTCAACATTTGGTGCATGAAGACCATTTGTGGCTTGATTGTACCTTTTGTTGGCAAGTAGCACATGCTCAGGGTCGGTTTCATTAATGTCATCTGCAATTCGCCGAAAGCACTGTTCACATTCCTACACTTTCATCTTCTTGCACATATACCCTCCTATATATGCCAAAATGTTACCCTCTTGCAAAGTGATCTTGGTGTCACGGTTCACTGCCTGGGGGAGCACCATCACTGACATCAAGTCCTTTACTGATGGAGGGAGGTCCAGCATCGATGCCCATTCGTGATCTTCTGTCACATCGGTGGGACCTGGCACTGAGGCAGTAGCCCTGGCCAAAGCACCCCCTTTCTTACTGCTAAGGGAGAACAAAAGTTATGAAGGGTTTGACTGTTGAAACGGTTGAACAGCTTATCCATATTTTCAATAAAGTTTGCTGTATGTTGTGCTTCTTCAGGGAGGGCACCTAGGCTGACCTGTGTGATGCCTGCTGCCACTGAATGGCTGAAGACTTGTGTTGCATACTTAACGCGGAGTGTGGAAAAGGAAGGAAGCTCAATATGCTTTGCTGTTTTTTCACGTTGTTGCGGACACTTTTCAGATGGGGTGAATCATACATGACAAAAATTTTATTATTGTTGTGTAGGAACCAAGGCTCCTTCTTAATGGCTCCCATGTGCACCTGCAACATGTTCCTGTTGTTCGAGCCTTGGTCTCCAATGATGACTTTCACTGTAAGACCAAAACCCTCCACCTCGTCTCTCCCAGGGTTGTAGGAAACCCCTTCCTTGTTTGCCATCTCATACAGTATTATGGCACACACCTTGGACTTGGCCTGCATAGATCTTGAGAGCCTCAAAGACTTCTCTGTTGAACCCCCGGTAGATCTGTCAGCAATAGAAAAACAGACAGAAAGGAGTTTAGATCAATACAGCCTGACAACAAATACATTTCAAGTTTATATTTAAGTACAAATCCTAGATACATATAATCTGTGGTCAACATTTCACAGTGAATTTAATTGCAAACATAATCATGGCAAATAAGGGTGTGCCTTTTCCATCACACCTTTATCTGGGTTATTGGTTTGCAGTATGTTGTGTGCATGGGAGGGCGCCTAGGCTGACAAACTTTACCCAGATAATATGATCCTACGATACCATAGATATAGATTCCCACAGAAGCGACTGACTTAACACTATTTTAATGGCAAATTGTTTAAAGAATGGCTCTACGACTTCGAAATCATTACTGCAAATATCGGTCAGTTGCGAAACACACATATTATCGTCCATCAGTAGGATTTCAAAAAGACATCAAAATCTATAATTTGACAATGTTCCATAAAAACCATCAAAGTTTCGAATGTACTTACCTTTCCTCGTCCTTAAGAAACCTAAAAAATGACAGGTCAGGCCGAGCAGAGTGTTTATTCGAGCATCCAAAAGCAGCGCAAAGCGCGGAACCTATCCCGGCCATGTTTACTTCACCGAAAAACACCATCCGCTAGATGGCGCTGTGAAAATACGATAACCACAGGGTGGCTGCGAGTCGCCTATCTTGTCAATTCTATAATCTTTGAGTACGCTTAGCGCCACCAAGCTCGAGCTTGTGAAAACACTCGCTGGCGAGGCACACACGCGAGCGCCTCGGCGGCGACTTCAAAGGGCGTTGCCACTCCTTCTTTAGTTTTATAACGCCTTGTTCTGATTCAGCCACAACTATTGGCGATAATACGAGACTGTCGAATATGGTGCCGTTTATAGGTCCCGGTTTACAGGACCTCCACAACACCTCTGACTGCCTCGAATACCCGCAATATGGTTCCACTTAATGGAACTCACCAATGAAACTTCAAGAAGGCTTTCGTGACAAAACTGCGAAAATGCTATCTGCTCGCTGCGGAAGATGCCACAGCTTATATATACAAGGTCACGTGACCACGCGGTTATCAATGCGAAATGTTAACATCATAATAAATGCATAGACATAAAAATACTGTACAAGTTATACATTATATAAAAACACAGGAAACATCAATATACACAGGAAACAAAAAAAACATTAATTCACAAGCGCAACCAATGAACAAAATATCTCCCCCATCATTTACTGCGCGACTCAGACCCCCCACCTAGAGCGGGAAGCAGTTTGGCGCGAAAACCCACTTCTGCCACACTGCCCAAACATGCCACATACAAGCATACCCACACAAACGTTTGGTGCAACTACACAACAAGAAAAGAAATGCCACAAACAACAGAAAATTCCCACTGAGTTTCGGGTGGTTGGCTTTGTTGTTCATGCCGCGGAAAGTTTCTGACAAATGCGGCTTGGTAACACAGCCCTCCTCAATCTGGCAGATAATCTCAAACACCTCAACACACCTCTCATCCCAGTCACAATTAGCCTGTTGATTCATCCTCTGAATAGCAAACATGTGCCTCTTCGTGGGTGGATCTTCGTCATTTTTCTTGGGGGTGTGGCTGCGGTCGGTTGTCAGCATCACTTCTAACACCGTTCACTCTAGGATACTTGTCATAGCTGCTATTTGTATTCGAGTATGATGCGTCACTACCAGGTGGCGGTGGAAGATCACGGATGCTGGGTCTCCTGCGAGGGGTGTCAGCTCCCGAACCTTCACTGTAGGGGGTCTTCTCCGTATCACTATCAAACTCCCCAACAGGCTTCATGGGAGGTGGCATGGGTAGTCTGGTGAGCATTCCCCCCACGTGTAGAAGGTGGCGGTGCCGGCAGATTGGTCACGCAACTATCATTGATCACAATGGGCTGACCCATCACACTAGGCCCATGCACAGAACTAGGCATATCCTGAGTGACTAGAGCAGGTAAAACCACATGCTTGCTATACGGCACAGGCACTGCCAGATTGTCTGTCCGTATGTCAGGCACAATGGAGACTTGAGGTTTGCTGACCATGGCAGGCTCAGGTTTGGCATTGGAGTAAGCAGCCGCAATCTTTTTGGGTGTATCGTGTGGGGGTTGGGGACGCCCTGATGCCTCAGCACTATCCCCCGACACTTCTGAGGAGGAATACTTGTCACTTTTAACCGTGTCTCTGGGCATGGTACTTTGAAGCTCCACTCGAAGGGCTCGTAGCTTCTTCCTTTCATCCCTCAGCTTCTTAAAGCATTTGACAACAAAGTGCCCTTTTGGGGCACAGCAGTGGCAACTACCGGTCACCTTACCAACCCTTGTCTTCTGAGAACCTGAAATGTAAGTACTCTGAGAACCGATCTAGCTGCGCTTTAACCTGTGCCAACTCGGTTCGTAGCTCACCTACAGGGCTACGCTTACAACTATTTTCCTCCCACTGCACACGTGCATTGTATGGTGTAGTATATATACTAGCGGTTCTGGGACACAATATCTCCCATATGACTAATTCCCCCCTTGGCAGCTTATACAAGATTTTTGCCCACCCTGACCTCGCTGCACTATTACCAATGAAGGACGGGGCGTCGCCAAGATCGTACTTAACTGGTTTATACAAGATATTTGTTCACCCTAGGGCGCCTCGGCCCCGACCCCCAAACGGGGCCGAGGGGCTAGTTTGTTTGTAAACTAGTGTGCCCATAGGCTAGGGTATCTACGTCGTTCGCAGCTATCCACCGCTTTGAGTCAAAGGGGGAGAGAGACACCTTGCTGACGTGCAACCCAATAAGCTTATGACCCTCACTACAAAGCATGTTCATGCCATGGCGGAACTGTTTCTTTGTGAAGAGAGACTCCATGTAATGAGCGTGGCATAGGTGCTTCTTCACCACCACCTTCTTCACACCCTTAGCTCTTTTTATCTCACCCTAATCAGACATCAGGATGGAGTACATCTTAGGGCGCAAACCTACGTACTCCATGATGGGCACGACAGCGCACTCATCTTTCATCTTTTGTTTTTGTCACTGTGCAGGGCATGAGAAGGGTCAAAGTTACTAGTGTCAAAGAGATGCCCATCCTTCCTCATATCAGCATACACGTCAGATGTACGAATCTTGAGAAGCAGTGAGTCCGTGTCTCTGTGTCGCAGGCCAAGGTTGTTGCCGTATCTGGGCTTCATGGTATTATAATAAAAGTCTTACATCAAGTGCTTTGAAAGATCTAGAATGCACATACCCACATACACCAGGCGGTTTAAGTCTAAACGGGTCTTGTGCATACGCAAGGCAGCCAGATCATCGTCAAACACTTTTTGTCGAGCATAGGCGGGGCTGGCCACAAGCCTCCATATTTTCTCTTTTTCCGATGAGCGCACAATCTTGACATCAACCCACCTGCGGAGGTTCTCCATGGTCTTGCCGAACACAGAGTTATTCATCAGCTTATACAGGTCCTTCTCAAAGTGGCTGGTGGCCACCTTACGCAGATCTGTATTCATCCTAATGTAAGGCTCCATCCAGGGACTCTGTGCACGATGAATCTTGGTAAGTCTCATCCCCAAAGACAGATTAAGCTTGAGGTTCCTGTAGTGCACCACATATTTCTCCTTATTCCACAGATTGGGCACCAGCTTTTCAACTCCGGTGCTCCCCAATACACCTAGGAGATCCTACTGGTAGTCTGACAACCAATCGTTTTGCACAAGAAGCCGCTCCGGCGCTTGGGGGTAATCGTTGTGTTAATCATGAAGTGCAGCAGGATACTCCAAGTCAACCTCAAGTATATACCCCGTTTCAGCATCATCGGGATGGTACTGGATCTCTAGGTTCTCAGGCCGTTCCACCCACTCAATACCCGAAGTAGGAAGGGCTTGGCTCAGCGCCCACACATACAGGTTGTAAGCTCGCTGGCTTATCCTGCTCAAAGCCCTCCACGTTGTTCGCTTTAGCGTGGCGATGTGACACCATGCTTATCCCACCGCACAGCCCCTTCTCAATAAAGAGGTGCTTGTCATAATCGGTGAGAGGCTTGAGTTCCACCCCTGTGCTCTTATGAAGCGCATCCCACGACAAACCGGAGCTGGTATAGTAGTGGGCCGGGTCCAACCCGTACTGCTTAAGACAGGTTTTCCGGAATGTTTCAAACACATCGCAAGGATCAGTACATCCGTGCGTAAGTAAAGGTCATGGTAGTCCCCCATGTTTTTGCAACCGAACGCGTTCCAGACTTTCTGAGCTTGTTCATAATCTGCAGCAGATATACCCTGCTCAGAGAGCTTGCTTGTAGAGCTCATGGATCGGCGGCAGTGGAGCATCAAACTTATCCCTGCCATCAATGAACTCATAGGGATACATTCCCTTACACAGCAGCAACCGCTGCTTCATCTGGTCTGGCTCATATTCCGCCGTCACAGCAAAGGCATCTGGGTTGTTAGCAGACACAAGCTTATCAAGCGAGGCCAGCAGAAACTGTGCACTATCAATGAAGCCCAACTTTCCAAGCGACAGGGAAATATATTTCTCCATATTGTTTGGGATACAGTTGATGTTCCCCTCCACTTTGCTCATGGCCTGCATCAAGAGATGGGAGTCATAGCCCCGCAGGTTATGGAACACCACAGGTACGGGCATTGTTTTAGGGTTCAACCGCAGCTTTAGGTTGCAGGCGTTGTGGGCCGGTCCTCTGTACATACAAGTTATATGGCAGTGGTCGCGGACGGAGTCGCCCCCTATTTCCTTTTTACACACATGACAATGGGTAGCCTTTTTATGCACTCTTTTGTCCTCTCACGTCATGCGCATGGGGACAGGCTTGGACAGAACTGCTGCAGAGCCTGTAAGAACTTCTCCACAGCATCGCTTCCTCTGTAAACCACAGGGGTTTCGGTCTTACCGTCACAACGAACAACCACATAACCGTAATCACACGGCTCATGTTCCTGTGTTCTCTGAGTGTTGCTCTTAGTAGCATCAAGAGCAGGGCCAGGAAGTTTCACCGTAAGTGCCTCAAAGTCGTCGTAGATGATAAATGGAGCGGGGAGCTGCTTCTGCCAGTTCTGGAAGGATAAGATGGTTTTTTCCTTCCTCGGGCATGTCTACTTGGACGGCAGTTTGCCCCATGCCCACACACTCAGGCTTGTGCTTGTTGAGCAGTTTCTCTGTGGTATAACCATGAAAGCATTGCTCGCAGAAGAACTTGCGCTGTTTGTATTTACTCTGATCATACAGCAAGTGGTTTAGATCTTTGATCAGAGTGTAATGCAACTTTTCATCCTCCTCAATTAACATGAGATTTATGCATGTACCAGTCTGTTTACTGATACGGTGAACGATGGTAGCCTTCCCATCCCATCCAAACACGTTCAAGGCCACGTTAGCATGCTTTTCTACCATCTCAATCTGCGAGATAGGTGTTGGATATTCTACGCCTTTACCTTCCAACAGGGTTAACAGCCACTTAATGTTATAGTTTGATGGTCGCTCTGGGTGTATAGAAACCGGTTGCAGAGCCGCTAGAATAGATCATAGAAGGCAGAAGTCATCCCAGTTCTTTACGTTTATGATTGCCTTCTTTACCGCCAGCTTTCTCGGCAGTTTCAGGTAGGAGCCACCTTTCAATGGCTGATAGTTGGCAATATCAATCCACAGAGTTGTGACGAACTCAAACTCACAACCTGAACCTCTTTTAGTCCACAACCGCTCTTGGATATTAGCAGCACTCTGGTCCAGCACATAGTTAATATCTTCTGAGGAGAGAACCACCTGCTGATTATTAAGCAACTGGGTATCGGACGGCACCACAAGCAACTCCTCCTTTACAAGGCCACGGAGAGGTCCATCCAACAAATAGTAAAGTACAGGCTCACCAGAGCTCAAGCTTCTTGATAGATGTAATGCCTTTCCAGTAGCCCTTAGGACTGAAGTAGATCTTTTGCATGCGACGATCCATATACAGTAAATGCTTGAGTCTCCAAATGACCAACTTAGCAAGCCTGTATGCAAACAGTCCAGTCACAGCCATACCCAGTATAATGTACGCCACCTCACGCCCTTTTTGACCATCTGAGGGCTGAAAGCTGCGGCTCAGAGCCCAGCGGGTCGACGGTTTTATTCATAATCAGGGAGTACTCATGCATAGCCTCGTCCGCATCCCAAAAAGTATGCTCGGCATGTCCCTGGCGGCGCAGTTGCTTATTGATGAAGTCTAAACGCTCAGTTCGCTTCTTAGCCCATGCTGCCTGAGCAGATTGAAGCTGCTCGATTGCCATATCATGGCGTTTACGTTCCGCGTCCACTTGGCTGCTTCGTAATTTAGAGAAAAAAGTTGCTCCCAGAGAATGCAAGGGCGTTAACAAGATCACCTCCAACAAGTAACGCGAGTGTTGCCATTACTTCAGTATATCAACTGGTAAGATTCTTTGTTTAATTAGCATATCCTTTGTAGCCATGGCTAGTGATACATCGGCAACAGCCATAGCCTGGTCCCGTGGGGTGAAATCAAGACGTGGTACCCCGCCACCCAGAGCCATCTTAGCAAGCTTGGCATAACCTATTGAAATACCGGAAACAACTGCACCGTGGTACAGAGCGTTGATTAGTCTAAACACCCCAACAACCAAAGGCGCAGCCCATGTTGACCACGCCCACTTTTCCTGAGGCTTGTTGGTAGATATTGGCTTGACAGCATCGTCTCTAGCATCTGTAAGAGCGGCCTTAGCCTCTCGGAGCTCTCTCAAAAGCTTATTTTGATTGGCTTTCCGAGCTGCAGCACCCTTCTGGAGGACGTTCTGATACCGTCGGATGGATGGCGGAATGTCCACTGGGGAGTTGATGGCATCCTCAACGTTGGCCTGAAATTGCTTTTGAGCATCAAAGGACGTGCCAATACCTAGTATCTTTGAACGGGTCTGCGCCTGAGCACTAAGAATGGCCCAGACATAAGTTCGAATGCTGTCGTTAATTCGCTCAACGCCGGTCTGTGTAAAGCCCTCAGACGTGTCCAGTATGAAGGTACTCCAGGCCTCGTCTGCTTCAGGTCCCTGTGCTAGATGTAGAACAGCACCCATTTTCTCCTGAAAGGATTGTAGGTTACTCGCGTGGGCAAAACCTGGCTTTGTATCCTTTTCCGCCTCAAAGGCCATCCGTGTAGGGTCATAATGAACGTTTCGACCAGCAACCTTGACAACACTCCCGTAACCATACACATCATGTGCATATAAGATACCAAGGCCACTTTTAGCTACGGTTGCCTTCTAGCGCCAGTCTGTGTTTGGTTGAACACCAAAGTTAGTGCAGAGTCTCTCATATGCCCTCTTGTCATATGTATTGTTATAGGGGTCATAAGCATGATCCTGGGGTAGTTCTGCCAATAGGCGACGCACTGTGTAATAAAGGTGAAAGGTGTAGAGAGCTTTCACGAGTGGAATCCCAGCCTCGAGGTGGTCTTGGGATGACACGCCGCAGCTAGATGTTACACACCACACTGCAAAGTTTAACTGGTTCTGCCAAAACTGCATTGGATTTGTCAACCAGTCTTTTACTACTTTGTCCGCTGTTACCGGCGGCACCTTATAGTTACTGAATAGATCAGGAAACTTTGCTGTGAATGTACCGCCATTGTGAACGACTTGAATTGTTTGTCTGTTGAGTTTATCTCCCGCCGAAACGGCTGGATACACCCCGCCCGTTTTATATGTAGCTTTTCTATTGAAACTAAAGGCTTGTTTATTCATAGTGCTATGTATCACACTCTGTCTTATGTTCAAAGCAGCGACGCTGTGTCCCTGCAAAATGCTATTGACAATAGTGCGGGTGATCTTTGCGTAGGTCTTAGGTCAATCACGTATACTGTGGGTTGGTATAACACTGAATTATATGTGTCCATAAGAACGAGGCAACTTTCTACAGGAAAAGAAGAAGGAGTCATTTTGTCCCCTGGCTTCTGGAACTTCTGCAGGATGTATTTACAACTCTAGGGGTTACAAGAATAATGCTAATGATGGGACCATTACCATCTCAATTCCTGATGATTGGGCTATACAATATGGCGACGGTGTGTTAAAAATGTTGGGTCTTGATAAGCCAACTCTGGTTGGAGGATGGATTCTTTCAGGTCGTTACGATGCCCCCTGGCCCGTCAACTTTAGCGTCTTTAACCCACTTTATGTCCACCTCGTGTCAGTACCACGCACAACATGCTTGATGGTGCCCACTACGCTTCGTGAAGTTGTGGGCCATGAGGGCTCTTTTGGTGATATCATAACCACAAACATTGCTAATCCTGTGTCAAAACGTGTTACTGTCGGAGCTGTGAATGAGTTGAAGGTTCAGATTAGGGATAATAAGGGACGTATATTGAACAATCACGACTTTCCTATTGGTTTTGTTCTTCAATTTACAAGATGTCAATAAAAGCGAATATTTATGGAGCTCAATGGAAACCGGATCAGGGCGCCGACCTCTCCGAATATGCAACAAAGACCTATGTCGACTCACAAAAAATGGATAAAGATGGCAGTATTATGACTGGAGACCTTGAAATGGGAGAAAATAAAATCGTTCAGCTGGGAGACCCAATATCGCCTGAAGATGCTGCTAATAAAAAGTATGTTGATGACAGACACAGACAGGATCACAGGGACCCGAGAGAACACATAAGCTCCCAAACAAAACCCCTCATTACTATATGGGCAGAAGTAAGTGGCGCTCGTCGGTTAGGATATGAGTGGTCTTTAGGTGATGGGGCTAGGGGTCGAGACTCACGAGACGAGATGTGGATAAACCATGTTATCTAATATTAGAATGATTCGTATGGGGTTGCCTTCTGGTGTTGGTGCTGATAATGGTCCTATAGACGTGTTTCCTGTTATAAATGGGACACTTCAATTGGTAGGAATAAGTAAGTCTGCTGACCAACGGGATGCAGTAGTATCTTTTGACCAGCCTTTACAGCTAGAACGATGCAACGTTATTAACTATTATACAACCACTCGAAACAGAGGGGCGACTTGGTCTGTAGTATCACTCTTTATTGAACTTGACTTATAGACTTATGTGCCTATAACGGTAGTATGAAACAACACCCGCCCATTCCTCCGGAGCCGCCTGATAAGAATCCAGGCCACTCCTATCGGCTGAATGAGATCAGTCCCAAGAAGCAATACCTTGAGAAAGAAATTGAAAAATATGGTGCTATGTACAAAAAATATAGGGTGTGTAGTAAACTTGGTGGACGCAGTAGACACTGCTTTAGTTGCCGTTGGTATGTGTCTTGGCGCAAGTGGTGCAGGTGTAATGTCTACAGTAGTTGCCATTCCTATTACCACAGTGTTAGGTGCTACTGGGGCCGCTTGTGGGCTAGTTGTAATTGCTGGAAAATTCGTCAGTCGGCGGCTGACCATCAAGGCGAAAAAGCATGACCAGATCTGCATTTTCGCTCAGAGCAAATTGAATACCATTGCTGACATTGTATCAACAGCACTTGAAGATGGTTATATCTCAGATCACGAGTTTAAGCTCGTTTTAGCTGAGCTCACAAAATATAGCCAAATGAAGGGCGAAATTAAGGCTAGATCTGTAAAAGCACGACAGACTGTTTCAATTGATGAAAAAGACGTAGCATCTTTACCATTGAGCGGGCTATGAATGACCCGCCTCGACACATAAACTTTTTACACAATTTAAAAAAGCGTAAAAGCCCCTTGGTATGACACTGCTCTCCAGTTTCAGCAGGACCACAGCCGCCAATCATAACGTGCACATATGAATCAGCATATTGAATAAACGAGGGTATAAGGTATAGAAATGAACACAGAAGAGCGTATTACTGAACTTGAGGGTGGTGTAAAGGATATTAGATACAGAGTATATGAAAGACGAAAAAATAGATCTGGAGTGCAAACTGAGTGATATGGAGATTAAGTATGATGACCTTGTGGAACTGCAGGACATGGTGAGAGATCTGTAGGTTAAGAATTAATGATCTTACGGAGCGAAAGGAACACCTAGAGGACCTTGTTAGCAGGTTGTGAACGACCCACTAGTTTACCTACAAACTAGCCCCTCGGCCCCGTTTGGGGTCGGGGCCGAGGCGCCCTTAGGGTGAGAAAAAATCTTGAGTACGATCTTGGCGACGCTCCGTCCTTCATTGGTATAAGCGCAGTGAGGTCAGGGTGAGCAAAAATCTTGTATAAGCTGCCAAGGGGGGAATTAGTCATATGGGAGATATTGTGTCCCAGAACCGCTAGTATATAAACTACTTATGGCTTATGGCCATCTGTTCTAAACGCACGTCCAACCAGAAAAGCCTCATATTCTTGCGCTGACTTCAGCGCCTCATCAATGTTTCTTGGCTTAGCTTGAAATGCAAACAACTCCATATTTGGCTCCCCCAAAGAATCCATGAAGCAGTCCCTAGCTAGAGCATCCCTGACATCTAATGAAGCAGAAGGATATGCAAGCCTGACTAGCCTCTTGATATCCTGCACCAATTCAGTGAGTGGTTCAGACCCATGTCTCGTCCTCCCTTTCATCTGGGCCCGATACACCTCAGACTGATTGTTCGGGTCGAACATAGCCATTAAGGCACCAGTGAGGACCTTGTAGTCTGTCTTTTGACTCATCACTCAGCAAACTCCGTGCATGGCCCCTCAAACTAATAGCCAATTCTAAGGCACTATCCTGGCTAGTCCAGCCATTTACATGGGAGATGAGTTAAAACTGTGCTAGATTGTGACATATGCAGATTCATGTCCGCTGGCCTATTTACATTGGTTGGGGGGTACTGAGCACCAACCACACCTAGTGGAACTTGAGCCTGAAGGGCTCCCTCACTATAGGTTGGAGCAGTTTGGACCAGTGGCGGTGTAGTAGTACTGGTGGTACTGAGGGATGGACCACTAACACCAACAACACCAACCATACCTAGTGGAACTTGAGCCTGAGGGGCTCCCTCACTATAGGCTGGTGCAGTTTGGACCAGTGGCGGTGTACTAGTACTGGTGGTACTGAGGGATGGACCACTCACACCAACAACACTACCATCACTGAATGAAGTCGCTGCTGTAGCTAACATGTCTAGACTAACCATAGATTCTGGTATAACCCTGGTTCCATCAATGTCACCATTGGTAAATGAACCAACCTCAGCCCCTGCCAACACACTGAACATCTGTGACATTCCAAAGCTATCGGAACTTAGTGAGCTATCACCAGGGCTATCTAATTCTCCTCTAGAGAATCTATCCTGCCGACCCTCTGAAGGGAAAGGACTATTACTAACACTCATGTTAGAAGCAGAAAACATTTGAGACAATCAATGACGCAGTCACGACAACTAACGTAAATAACTGCTTTCCAACAAGCTCAAAATGACAATAGTCTATCTGATTTGAAACCTCTTAAAAGGTTCCAACACAATAACGTATCCCATCGCTGCCACCAAGTTTTGTAGCGTGCGAGTGGTAGGGTTCAAATAGCGAAATGGGATCGTTATCAGACTTTCCGTTAGCTAAACTGGTTCTGATTCAGCCACAACTATTGGCGACAATACGAGACAGTCGAAAATGATGCCGTTTATAGGTCCCGGTTTACAGGACCTCCACAACACCTCTGACTGCCTCGAATACCCGCAATATGGTTCCACTTAATGGAACTCACCAATGAAACTTCAAGAAGGCTTTCGTGACAAAACTACTAGTCTTTATTTCAGCTGCGAAAATGCTATCTGCCTACTGCGGAAGATGCCACAGCTTATATATACAAGGTCACGTGACCACGCGGTTATCAATGCGAAATGTTAACATCATAATAAATGGATAGAAAAATACCATACAAGTTATACATTATATAATAACACAGGAAACATCAATATACCTACACAGGAAACATCAATACAAAAGTACATTAATTCACAAGCGCAACCAATGAACAAAATATCTCATCCATCATTTACTGCGTGACTCAGACCACCAACCTAGAGCGGGAAGCAGTTTGGCGCAAAAACCCGCTTCTCAAAAGTTGAGGGGTGGCAACCTGACCGGTAGTTACCACTACTGTGGCCGAAAAGGGCACTTTGTTGCAAAATGCTTTAAGAAGCAGAGAGATGAAAGGGAAGCTAGAGGGGAACCTGTGGTCAACCGTGTGGCGATTGCGGATGCCAATAATGAACAAACAGAGGCTTCCCTTGAGAACCAGGGAAACTAATTTTTGCTGGGATTGAGGGCAATGTCTCAGCGGATGAACCCACTCTCAAGCCCGTGCTAACTTATTTAGATGGTAGTCGGGATATTTTGTTTTTGCACACCAAGGTGGTTGGGGTGAAATTGGATTGCCTCATTGATACACGGTCCACTATCACAGTGATACACCCTAACAAGTTTATGGCAATTGTATGGAAAAGCGACCTCTTCTAAGGCCATGGTCAAGCCAAATTAAGTTGGCTGACGGGGGCTTGCTCAGTGCAGATGGGCAAGCTACACTGACATTTGAGATAACCACCAGCGTCTAGAAAACCCAGTTGTTGTTGCGGATATATCAGTCCCTGGGATCATAGTTATGGATTTCCTGTGTAGAAATAAGGGGCTGTTGGATGCTGATGATGGTATTTTGTCGCTAGCAGGACACAAACACAAGTGTAGCAGGGCGGCAGACTATAAGGATTCAGTGTGTCATGTTTCTCTCGTGGAGTCTGTAGTTGTCCCACCTGGTACCGAGATATTTATTCCTGGTTCTGTAGTTAGGAATGTCTGTGCCACCAGTGCCATGCTTCAGCCCACCTGGAAATTTCTCGAGAGGAATATTTTAGTTGCAAAATTAGTGGTCGAACCTAGTAGTGATATGGTACCGTTGAGAGTGATGAGCTCTTTATGAAGGAACAATTATGGCAACAGTTGAGGGCATTGAGGGGGTGTCTAGTCAGGCCGAATAAGCCACTGAGTGTTTTTGCTATTGCAAGCGGTTGTACAGCTGATGGGGTAGTCTCCCTACCAGAACACTTGAGGGACTTGTACAATGAATCAGTTCAGGGTTTGTCAGAGGAACAGCAAGCCCAAGTCTGTAGACTGCTAGTAGAATATCAGGACACATTTGCAAGGTCTAAAGGGGACATAGGCAGGACCGGTTAAGTGTGTCATGAGATATCTACTGGAAATTCTGCCCCAATAAAGCAACACCCAAGACGGATACCCATGACCCTAAGGAAAGAGGCAGACAAAGAGGTGAAAAGGATGTTGAAACTGGGCATTATTGAACCTTCCAGCAGTCCCTGGGTCTCCCCAGTGGTCTTGGTAAAAAAGAAGGATGGTTCACTGAGATTTTGTCTAGATCATATGAGGTTAAATTTAATCACAGTCAAAGATAGCTACCCCATACCCGAATTGATGAGTCCTTGGAGGCATTGGGTGGCTCCAAGTGGTTCTCTAGTCTAGATTTGGCTAGCGGGTATTGGCAGGTAGAGGTGAAGGAAGGTGATAGGTCCAAGACAGCCTTTTGTACACCTGGTGGGATGTGGCAATTCAATGTGATGCCATTTGGCCTAGCCTGTGCCCCTGCCACATTCGAACGCTTGATGGAGCGTGTGTTGGCTGCGTTGCACTGGGAAATGTGTTTAGTTTACCTAGAGGACATTATTCTCATTTGAAGAGGCTAGATGAATTGCTTAGCCGTATCAGGTCAGCCAGCCTGCAGATAGCTCCCCAAAAATGCATTATCCTGAAGGATAAGTTTCCCTTCTTGGGGCATGTGGTCTCAAGCGATGGCATAAGTACAGACCCAAAGAAAGTAGAAGCCATAACAAACTGGCCTTCCCCAAGAAATGTCACTGAGGTTGTTGGTTTTGTTGGGTTAGCTTCCTACTATAGACGGTTTGTCCCGAGTTTTGCTGACATTGCCCGCCCATTGCACACGTTCCGGAAAGCGAACAGCCCTTTATTTAGACAGGTCAATGTCAAGATGCTTTCCATAAACTAAAGGTTGCCCTGACCTCGAGACCCCTGCTGGGGTACCCAAACCCGACTGGACAGTATATACTGAACACCGATGCTAGCAATTCAGCTTTGGGGGCTGTGCTTTCTCAGCAACAAGATGGGGTTGAGTGGGTGATCGCATACTTCAGTAAGACTTTCAATAAGACTGAAAGGAACTATTGCATAACCCGCCGAGAATTATTTGCAGTCATCTCCTCCTTAAAACAGTTCCACCGCTATTTGTTTGGCAGTCATGTCATTGTGTGCACTGATCATGGGGCTCTTCGTTGGCTACTAGGGTTCAAAAAGCCAGAGGGACAAATGGCCCGTTGACTGGAAATTATAGGCACATATGACACTGATATTCAGCATAGAGCAGGCAGGGTACACAACAACGCTGATGCTTTGTCAAGGAGACCATGTTCAGACTGTCGACGCTGCTCTCAGCTAGAGGAGAGGGAGGCTGTAACCTGCATACCTTCAGAGCTAGACACTCGTAGTCATGCGCTTGACAATACGGTAGAGTATGTCAGGGCCTTAAATAACACTAATGAGAGATGGGTGTCGTCGTGGTCAGATTCAGATATCAAGCAGTGGCAGCCAGCGGACCCAACTATAGTCGAAGCTTTGAAGTGAGTACAAAGTGGAGTGAAACCAGTGTGGGGGGCAATTGGAGCAAATTGTTCCTTGACAAAAAGCTTGTGGCAGGTATTTGAAAGGTTGCAGGTTGAGAATGGTATTCTGTATCGGAAGGGCCATGTGCCCACTCGTTTAGTCATCTCCCGGGCTGTGAGGAAGGAAATATTTGATTTCTTACACAGTAGTAAAATGGCTGCCCACATGGGCATTAGGAGAACCCAGGATAGCACACAGAGAAGGTTCTGGTGGCCTTGCATGAGGGAGGATGTAGATAGAATGTGCAGGAAATGTGTAGAGTGTCAGTTGAGGAATCCTAGACAAGGGCACCGTAGGGCTCCCCTCCAGCAATTTCCGGTGGGTTCACCCCTGGAACGCATGGCCATGGATATCTTTAGCCTTCCTGTCCCTTCCTCAACTGGCAAAACTAGCATCTTAGTTGTCAGCGACTACTTCAGTAAGTGGACAGAAGCATTCGCTTTGAACGACCACAAGGCTGTGTTATAATGCTATTCTGGCTCATACGTTCTTAAAAAGCCTCCCCACCTAATTTATCAGCACGAGAGCCCGGGTTACATCACACCACTCTTTGGGAGGGGTGTAACCCTGATTGTAGCAATCCTTACAGCAGGGCGAGTACACCCTCCAAGTGGACTAGTCCTGTCACGTGGGGATTGTTTTAGCTGGCCTATCGTGTGGACCTTTTATAAGGTCCACAGGTGGGTCAGTCACGGAGATTACCTAGTCAGAGAAACGATTCGGACCGCGAGATTCCAGGGAGCTTCATTGTTGAAATTAAATAAACCAAATAAGCAACTCTACTTCAGGACTTTCCTCTGGCTAGTCCCCACTCCAGCAACTACAGGCAGTGAGTAACAGTACTATAACGAAGAGCGTGCATAAGCAAGAAAAGCCAAGAAAGTCTAGCTTTACAGCTGTCACTGTAGCTGATACCCTGGTGACTGAATTGTTTTGTAGATTCGGGACGTCACTAGTGTTACACTCAGATCAGGGGCCAGAATTTCAGGCTGAGCTAACAAAAGAGCTCTGCAAGCTCCTCCAGATAAAACAGACCCGAACCACCCCATACCACCCCCAGTCAGATGGGCAAGTAGAGAGATTTAACAGAACCCTCTTGAATCTACTTGCCAAGCTATGCCAGCACAACCCGGAAGTGTGATGTGATGTGCGCATACCGGGCCACGCCACATGACAGCACAGGATGCACTCCGAAATTCCATGAGTTTTGGGCGGGAGATAACTCTCCCTGTTGACTTATTATATACGCCCCCAGACCAGATGAGGTCAGTCGGCCCCGTTGTGCTAGTGAGTACGTAGAATGGGTGAGGGAAACTCGGGAGGCAAACAGTTATCGGGCTAGGCGGCAGAGAGTTCAGTATAGGGGATTGGGTATTGAGGTACTATCCTCCGGCCGCTGTTGGCAATAAGCTAGCCTCCCCTTACCAGGACCCTTTCTTGGTCACTGCCAAACCAAATGCAGTAACTTGCACCTTGCAAAAGGAACCAAGGTCAAAAGAAGTTACTGTCCATGTGAACGACCTGAAACAATATTGGTCCCTGATCACCCGCCTTCGTGGCTGAAGAATGAAGCCATTGATCAGGCAGATACAGATAGTGAATCTGAAACTTCTGAGTCTGACAGTGACCGAGATAGGCCTAATGATCTCCCACCAGTTGTACGGGACCCTCTTGTAAGCAATAAGGGAACTCGTACGCGGAGGAATGTCAGGCCTCCAGATAGGGTTTGGGGAACTTGCTGCCTTGCTAACACCAACCCCCCACCCCCCCACCCCACAACCACTCCCTTTCTAAGTTTTGTTAACACTGATGGTATGTTGTTGTTAGTGAGTCTCGTTAATACTGTTAGTTGTTTTATTGATAACTAAGTGAAGGTCCATTAAAGCCTATCTAGAAGCTATGGGTGATGACCTCTGGTGCCATAAATAGCTTTGGGCCGTTTGCCATTAACGTATGTGTTGTATCTGTGCATCCATGTCTGGCAGAGTGAGCCGTTGTAAGAGGTGCAACTTGATGCTGCCAAGTAGGAGGGCACTCAAGCTTCACAATGCTGAGACACACGACGAGGTGATGCTGTGCAGGCATTGCCAGTTTGCCGTTTGGCGAATCCCGGAAGATGTCGGCCCATGTGATGCAGTGCTGACAAGAGGCCGCATTCGCCCTCTCCCGCCAAGCGCTCCGTCAGGCAGAAAGTGGAAGCCGAGCCACCTATCTTGGAAGATGGGGAATACCCTCTACGTAACCCTTCTCCTCTCCAGCCTGTAACCCAGCCTTCTGACCTGTGGGAACTGGAGGAACTCTCGCTCGACCCTTATAAGGAATTACTGTCACCACCAGCAGCCTCCTTGCCTTTGACCTCCGTTTCATCGGCTACCTCTACCTCAGCTGCTGCTGCCAGGGTGAGACCCGGTACCTCATCTTCCGCCTCCACGCTGGTTACCCCTGCGGTAGACTTTAAGGTGATCCCCCTAACTCCTTTTGGGATTCCCCTTCGCAGATGGGCAGACCCCCGCGCTTTCTTCTGGGCAACACCATCGCTGACCAATACATCGCCACAGGCAGCTCTGCTGAGACAATTTTGGCTGGAAGCCCGCCGGGCCAACCCATACCTGACCTTCCTAGAGGACGAAGCTAACACCATAACCCGGATGGAAAGAGTTGTGCTACTATATTTATATATATATATATATATATATATATATATATATATATATATATATATATATATATATATATATATATATATATATATATATATATATATATATATATATATATATATATATATATATATATATCTATATATATATATGTTTATTTATATATGATGACCTAATTGAGACAGGTTTACCCTCAAACTCACCTTACACAACTCTATTATTATCACACAAATGATGATGATGTCCAAGAATAATATGACTGCCGAAATTCAATCGCCCTAATATGCTCATGTATTGGCTTCTATTACTCCAGAAACGAATGGTATTGGGAACAATGGTGGTAAACCTTAATATTTAAATGATTTATAATTCGGCTTTTGCCAAATTCAGTGACAAACGGTGTATGAACCAAGATTTCTGTTAAAGTTTCATTATTATTCTAAATTAGTTTTGTTATCTGGCAGAACATTTTACACCATAACACAAATAACAAATATGTTCTTAAAAATTTAGTACAAAATATTTACAATATACAATATATTTAAGCTGACTGCTTAATCTTTGCTACACATTCTGTTCGTTTTAATCAAAACTTTCCATGAAAGTCTGTGAAATGGTCATTTAAACTTATATACTTTGATATGCTTCTTCAAGTACAATTTGCATTACCGTTCACAGAATTAATAGCATGTTTGAAATGGAGGCTGCTAATAAAACCATTTGGGTCGGCAATCTGAAAGTGGTTGCTGCGCTTGGGGCGTCCTGTTCAGGTGGGCAATTGGGTCCCTGGCATTCAGAAGTGGCTGGAAACACAAATTATATATTCCTTTAAGATTGTAAACCGTTAAACAAAATATCTTGTATATCGAAAGCTGTCTCATCGAAATATTTTGGCAATGACCGTCAGTTATTTGATAAAAAAAGACTCCAATGTATCATCGCCAATCTGAATTTGGAATCAAAATACTAATCATATGCATCCGTACATTTGTACAATACACAATACAAGTGTACACTCACCAAAGAGATTGACATTGGCCATGTTGCATCCATTATTATTACATCCCTCGCACTTGTAGTCGCCGAAGTCATTGGCCTGCACGGAGCGGATCACCATTTGGAACCAGCGTTCGTTAGGGCTCAGAACGTTCGCATGGTTAAGTAGGATATTGATGGTATGTTTGTCGTCGTTTGTGATTGTCTGTAGGTTGCCTCCCGACAGTACCTTATACCACTGTAAATCCGGCTCTGGCCAACCTGTGTTAAGATGCAATAGTACGAGTGAAATGTACAAATCTCATCCAATGACCGATTATGAGTTCAACCGGAAAGTGATGTGTATCATGTGCGCATGATGGCATTATCAGATTGGCTTACATATTTTAAGTAATTATTGATTGACAATGGCAAGATAACCAAATTAACGTCAGCACAAGAATACTAATTAGCGAAAATGGATAATTCAAGATCATTAACTCGCCTGCTATTCGACACTCAATTGTGATATCAAACATCCGGTTCTCTGCCTGCCCGTAAGAGCTCTGTACTGCGCGCGCTATTGGTCGGAACACTATCAGCAGAGTGACATCATGGTAAGCGGGGGGTCTAACGTTGTTGTCCGCCAGACACCGGAATACGCCTCGATCTTCCCTCCGTGCAGGACTTATTTCCATATAAAGATTCTGGAACAGTGATCACGCTCTATAATAAATTGTTTCAGTGATCACGCTCTATAATAAATTGTTTCAGTGATCATGCTCTATAATACATTGTTTCAGTGATCACGCTCTATAATACATTGTTTCAGTGATCACGCTCTATAATACATTGTTTCAGTGATCACGCTCTATAATACATTGTTTCAGTGATCACGCTCTATAATACATTGTTTTCAGTAATCACGCTCTATAATACATTGTTTCAGTGATCACGCTCTATAATACATTGTTTCAGTGATCATTCTATAATACATTGTTTCAGTGATCACGCTCTATAATACATTGTTTCAGTGATCACGCTCTATAATACATTGTTTCAGTGATCACGCTCTATAATACATTGTTTCAGTGATCACGCTCTATAATACATTGTTTCAGTGATCACGCTCTATAATACATTGTTTCAGTAATCACGCTCTATAATACATTGTTTCAGTGATCACGCTCTATAATACATTGTTTCAGTGATCATGCTCTATAATACATTGTTTCAGTGATCACGCTCTATAATACATTGTTTCAGTGATCATGCTCTATAATACATTGTTTCAGTGATCACGCTCTATAATACATTGTTTCAGTGATCACGCTCTATAATACATTGTTTCAATGATCACGCTCTTTAATACATCGTTTCAGTGATCACGCTCTATAATACATTGTTTCAGTGATAATGCTTTATAATACACTGTTTCAGTGATCACGCTCTATAATTCATTGTTTCAGTGATCACGCTATAAAATACATTGTTTCAGTAATCACGCTCTTTAATACATTGTTTCAGTAATCACGCTCTTTAATACATTGTTTCAGTGATCAAGCTCTATAATACATTGTTTCAATGATCGCGCTCTATAATACATTGTTTCAGTAATCACGCTCTTTAATACATTGTTTTAGTGATCAAGCTCTATAATACGTTGTTTCATCGATTTCAGCCAATTCAGTATATCCATATTGATTAAAATACAATCCTATGGTGTTATTTCAGTATGATTTATCTACTAAAAACTCTGATGGTACAATGTAATGCCATGGTCAAATCCAGCAAATATTTGCGTTGTTTGTTTACCTGGTATCTAAGGTCTCCCCTGGGAAGGACGCCCCCATTGACTCGTACCCAAGTTATATTCGGCGCCGGGTATCCGGAAGCATCACATGTCATGTTAATGGAGTTACCTTCCTTGACCGTAATAACATTCGATGTCTTTGCCATAACAATGGCGGGAGGTACTGAAATGCAGTGCTTACAAAATCAACTTCCCACCAAAAAACATAAACAAATGGCATGCTTAGTAAATGCCTACAACAATATTCGTCTCCTTCAATATATTCAAACAAAAACGATAAAAATAGTGATTAAAAGAATGAACACGTTCTGTCAAAATTATTTTAGTTAAGGAATAATTACCATGACTCCAAAAGTTAATCGGAGTGGAAGAATTGAGAAATCAATAGATATATTTGATGTTTTTAAATATACATAAAATGCACGTCATCAGCTCACTTAATACAATCATTTCCCCATCTTTAGCAGGATGTATGTTGCTCCCTCTAACGAGAATCTTGCACGTGTAATTCCCCTTGTCACGTGGTTCCAGTCGGTTGATAATCAACGTGTAGATGATCTTTTCTCCGTCATATGTCCTCTCGACCTACAGTCAGAAGTAGTAATAAAAACATAATCAATATATATAGTTTGCAGCTGGATGTAAAAAGTAAATATACACAGGAACCGTTCACAGCATGAAGAACATATGTACCCCATTATCCTTCAGCATTTAATGATCCATTTTGACTGTAATTGAATCAGTTACCTGGTCTTGTTTTCCACTTGTGATGCTGCGTTAATAATTGGTGTGGAGAAAGAGAAAGAAGTGTAACTAACTAACATATTATTAACCTTATTTGTTTATTTAATAACTAAGATTTAACCTGGAATTTGGGCCAGCCGTTGACGATGATGTTGTGGTCTTCATCAAGAACTATTTTGTCGTCGGTTGATATGGTGGTCTGTTGTTCTTTGTGAATCCAATACACCTGATACCATCGCGGTATATTAAACACATTATGGAGGGTTAGCACAGAAACAGTTCTCAATCATATCAAGACAAATTACACACACACACACACACACACACACACACACACACACACACACACACACACACACACACACACACACACACACACACACACACACACACACACACACACACACACACACACACTAACACACACACACACTAACACACACACACACTAACACACACGCATGCACGCACATGCATGAACACGCACGCACGCACATATATATATAATAATATCAATATATTTATGTATATATATATATATATATATATATATATATACATGTATATAGTTATGCATATATGCACATGCACACACATATATATGCACATATATATATATAAATATATATTTATATATATATGTGTATATATATAATATATGTATATATATATATGTATATATAAACATATACATGTATATATATGTATATATATACACACATATATACATAATATATATGTATACAAATAAATATATATATAAATATATATATATGTGTATGCGCGTGTGTGTGTGTGTGTGTGTGTGCTTGTGTTTACATTTAATTGTGTGTGCATGTTCATGTACATCTCTGTGTGTATGCGTTTGTGGTTGTTTGAGTCTGCCTTTTTTGTATGAGCATGGTTGCGTGTTTGTGTGTGCATCTGTGTGTTTATTTCAATTTGTATGTGTGAGTGTGTTTGTGTGAGGGGGGATGGTTCGGGAAGTGGGAGTGGGCACTCACCGGGTTATCCATTTGATTAATGACCACGCATATTAACTGTCCCGTCACTCCCATCCGCTTGATCTCAGGGAGGATATTCTCTGAAATTTCTGGATCCTGGCCCCTCACTGCATAAAAAAATAACCAATAATTGCCCGTTCATATAAACATGGGTGTATTTCAATGACACAGAATGCTTTTCCAAGGAGAACAGTTTCAAGGTTATCATATCTACATAAGCATTGACAACTGTTTACAGGGCTGTCCGTGGAATGAAACAGAGTATAAGGTGCAGTACCGAAACAATTGCGATTTGAATCTGGAATGTTAGCTAAAATGACGACTATCGCGAACTGCGTCTGCAAAATTATCCATAGTGTTCGCACAATTATAAGAATAGGTTGGTTATTATATCAATTGCAGCGAATTGATGACCTCGTTTAAGCGGGAAATCGTCACCTCCATGTTTATCTAACATCACTGTGTCTAATTATGGATAATGACAAACAAAGTCATTCGTATTGTTTACCTACTACGAAAATTTCAATCGCCAGCAATTGTCAAAACAAAGCGTGTAACATATGGGTTACCTTAGACCAGTATATGTGTAATACTATGAATCAAAGCAACAAAGCTATATACTCCCCTAATGATAGCGAGCAGGCCAGGGCGAGCATTGTCAAAATATTCCTCATGGTATCCATTCACGAAATCCGTTGAAGTTTAGTTACAGGTATAGAATTGGTGGGAAATACAGGTGAGCTTTCTGGTCGTGTTGTGGTGTCATTAAACGCACAGGTGCTTGCGCGAGAACGGAGGTGTGGACTTTGATCTGGTGGATAGTGGGTCAGGGCTGATAAGAGCTATAGACCGAGCAGGTGTTTGGATAAGGAGCGAGTAAGCTAGTTGGGAATGTTATAAGCAGTAGAAAATTCTCCAGGCGCAGTGCGATTTATGGAACAAAAGAAGCAGAGAAATGTGAACAGGGTCAAACCATGTCTATCCTTTAAACGTATATACCTGGGGCTGCGCAATTAATTGTCAAACAAGTAATTCAGTTTTAGAAAATATAAACAGAAAATATAGATACAAGTGCTCTTATCCATGCCGCTAACTTGTCCAACCGCATACCGCACTGTGTAATATTTCTGTGATATACGCTTTGTTGACACGGCTTCCTTTGGAATCAAGGTATATACCGTTAATTCGTTTTTCCATTTCACAAACACAAATGGAAAATTGATCGGATGCGCGCGCATCCACACGATACCCTGGAGCCAAGAAGTTGTGTACTCGCTTCGCTTTTCCATTCAGTATCACCGAAGGATACCTATCTAGCCCAACAGACCAACGTCAGGTGTTATCACCTTGTTGGCCTAACAGTACAACCACCAAGTTTGTGGTCGATTCGGTACATGCTTACAGAACTCATCACTTTTTTCACGAAATATGCATGTTCTGACGAGTTTCAGGCGATCAGTGACGAAAGTGATAATTTAGTTTTTATTGAGATAATGCTTCATATTTCTATCGCCAGCCGAAAAAAATATATTTGCGATAACTTTCCAAGTTTACCGGTGATATGTTCTTCCGAAAAACAAGCGTGGTGGACGGTATCAGATGTAAATATGGCAGTGAGAACATAGGCAAAAACTATAGCTGATCGTTCCTGTCGCCTTATCCCCATGTTTTCGTTGTTTTCTTCATGATTCGGTGTAATACTTGTGCGACAGTGATTGTCCTTTTCTATATGTTAGACAAGGTCATTCTAGCCTTCAGCTTCGTGCCACAAATAATCCCTGCGAACCCGCGTCTTGCGAGCTGCCTCGCCTATGTGCCAATGAGAGACCGCGTTGCCGTTTTGTCCGAGAGGTTCCGCCTCGCCGCTATGTTGGCAAGTTGGGCCCAGATATTACCGCTTGGTGTGATTTTAGGCCGAGATACTCATTCATATGAGTCTTAAAGAGACTGTTCAGCCCCATATAAGGAAAGTGGTTGCCTAGCAAGCTGCTTCGTTATTACAGCACGATTAACGCAAACCAAAAAATTACATTTTCTACTTTCAGTCGCCGAGTTTGCATGATGGAAGTCTCAGAAAAAAGATCCTAAGCTTCGACAGTCGCCATTTAACTGGAAATGTTATCCTTCCTGTGGAGATCGGTCTAATGTGTGCACGATAACGGTGCCCACAACTTGAATGAGTGAAGATTTTATGAAATCTTAGCTGTAAATCACTAAAGCGCTCTAAATTTACACATCGTTAGCGAGGTAAATTTTCCGCGCGTTATGATTTACAGCTAACATTCACTCATGTAGTTCATGGTTTTAGGGAGGCAAACGTTATCATGGAACGACATAACTGAATAACTGTGTCGAACAGATCTCCACAGTATATCATGAACATTTCCAGTTAAATAATGAAAATGTTAAAAACTTATCAATGTAACTTCCATCATGCAAACTGCTAGGCACAAATTAGAAGATGTCCTTATGGGTCTGAACAGTCTCTTTAAGTTAATAACGAAATCCCTGATTGCCTTAATGTGGCCTAGCGCACGCACGAAAAATCATGTAATTTTTTTCGCCAGATAACGGAAATATAACCCAAAAGTACCTATTCTGTCTATGTGTCAATTGTCTAAGTGCGCGCTTTCTGATCGAAATTCGACTTTAAAGATGATTTCGGCGTATCGTGCCGACAAGCTCATGAATAATTCATCGCCTCCGCGTGACCTCAGGGCCGGGAATGTTTTTGTTGCGAGGCGCAATCTGCGCTACGATTAGCGAGAAATGGCTGCTGGAAATTTCGTTATTTCATCACTTCAGGAGAGCGACGAAGAGATATGGTATGGCACAGGTCATTCGCAAACTATCGTTGCTTCGGCAGAGCAAGTTTTGCCTTACAGATTCGAACCAGAAATGAGCGAATCCGACGTCTCCGATGAGAGAAAAAAGACATTGGCGATGTCACTGCTGCGTCTGGGTCTCACGCGGGTCATAGGGCTGCTACAGAACAATGCTTGGTAAGCTATGTCTGATTCTGCTTGTGCACCAGTTCATCGTATATGTGTTGGCGTGTAACGAGGTTAATCCATAAATTTCACCAACAAAATATGTAAGCTCTTTTCCTAACAGTAGACTATACAACAGAGCTTTGCAGCAAATAGTTCTTCCATATCAGATAGCAGACATGAGATACCACAAAGTTTTTATCAAATCAAGTGGTTGCAAGGGTTCATGTTTACAAAGTTGTAAATGCTCCTCCACACGAATTGCAAACAAACTAATTTCGGACTGCTGTTAATGAATAGAGATCTTTTTTTATTTAAAGTATGCCTTATCAACGCCTGATTACAATATTTTTAAAAGTTGATATAGATTGATTCTGAGGTAGAATATATATACGAGAGCAAGTACCACAGCTCTTTTCTCATAGGATTGTCAGTTAGCCCATACATGAATGTATAACTGGTCTTTAGGAGGGGAAGATTATGGTATTATATTATCATAGTGGTCAGTGTTACATCAGAGTTTCTATGAATGCAGAGGCTAAAACATATTTGCCATACAATATATCATCCTTTATTACATACATTAATATTCCCATCATTACATCATGTTACAGGTGTTTGTGTGGCTACTGTCAACCGATGGCAGAGGTGGAAGAATCTGAGTGCTGTGTGGAAATTCCTTGAGTCATGACCTCAATAGAGAACAACCCCATTCCCATTGGTGGCATAACCCAGCATCCTGGTTTCAGCCCAATCTGTATGAACCCTTGGGCCTTCTAAGTGGGATAAATTTGCGAGTCATTTTTGACTTTTCGAGATTCAGCCCGTTTCGAATTCTCTAAATCGGTTCGCATTCGTTACTCGTATCGTTTTTATTGTTTAGCAGATGACAAGATGACATTCTAATGTTCATGATCATATAAAATCTAAAAAAAATGGCCAAAGGGAAAATAATATTATTTACGTACGAAATGTTACGGTGTAAACAAATGTATTTTTTTCCCAATTTCATCAGATGGCCGCGACATATGTACACACTTTTAACAAATTTAAGTATGATGTTACAAATGGGTTAAGTTTTTTTTCTTATTTAATGGACCGGAATGGTCGTATTTTGCACTTCAAAACGTTGTCCAATCATCTCATGCTCGCCGCGTGAGCCCGTATCAGGGTCAACTTTGCCTTCACTCAACACGGCTTCGCACTCTAGCAACCACTGCTGAACGTGCTCCGTTAAACAAAGTCGATTTTCGTTCATTTATCAACCCGAGCCCTAATATCCATCTTTATACAGGGGTAATTCAAGTATAGTGGAATACTTTGGTCAAGTTTATTTTCTTATTGAATGGACCGGAATTGTCGTATTTTAGACTTTAAAATGTTCGATTTTGTCATGCCCGCGCCGGGAGAGCGCTTATCAGCATTATGTGATTTCGATTCTTGAACTTAATATAGTACTTAATTTATTTATTTGGGGTTGTGGATTCAAAAAATTATCCGTTACAGGCCAGTACCTTCAAAGGCAATATGCCGCTTGCGCTAGCGCGTGGAATTCGGCAGTTAGGGTTCACAGAGTAGATGTTGAGCTGCCGACAGTTACTGCGACGGTTGCGCGAGCTGCTCGTTGCCAAGGGCACCACCAAGATTTAACACAACAAAGAGGTTCTGTTAACCACGTTTTGTGTCAGATTCGTTCACGGAGTACATCCCGAGTATATCATGAGTTCATTCCAGCCTTATATAAGTTTCGTATTGCCACGTCAATATTCATAACCATTGCGGTTAAACAATTCGCATTTTAATCTCTCTCTGACAAATCTGTCACGCGAGTGACCACTGACTTTAAACCATCACTGGTTTAATCGAACCATATATCTCTCATCGTTACTTGACGCGGTGTATATATATTTCACCAATCTTATAAAGGGTGTGACAAATAAGTTGTACTGCCCTAGTCTGGCCCTGAGGATTTTTATTGGTCTTGGTAGACCGCTAGGACATTTTATTATAACCTAGAAAGCCTTGTTCTGTCACAAAAGCAACTAGGGGAAGTTTTCAGTAAAGAAGAAAACACTACGCTGTTGTCCGATGAAACCAGCAAATTTGGGCGGAAGTTTATGGGGTATGAAGCTGCTGATGAGAAAAGGGAATCTTTGGGTGCTGGGTTTGCGGGACATTGAAACTAAGTCTGCGCAGGAAACCCTTAAGGTGTATGGAGAAATACTTCAAGATCTAGATGATGCTGCAAATGCATCTCAAAATGAAGTGTCTAAGTTGGTTTTACAACACATTTCTTCTACAATGTCTGACCGTGCAGCAAAAGAAATCAAATTCAACCAGCTCTTAGAGAATTACCTTGTTTGGCAATTTCAGACAGGTGTCTGGTTGCAATAGTTTAAGCCTTGTTTGGCAATTTCAGACAGGTGTCTGGTTGCAATAGATTCGCATTGTTTCGCATTGTTTCGCAATTTCATACAGGTGTCTGGTTGCAATTGTATAAGCATTGTTTGGCAATTTTAGACAGGTATCTGGAAAGTGAAAAGTGGCTGTCATCCTGTCAATTCTGGCACAAAACCGAGCAATTCCATGGAATTTGAAACTTCATTAACTTTTTTACTAATTGACTTAAAAAAATGAAACAGCTTTTTAGAACCCACTACATTGTACATTTCTTGTAGTATAATTTCACTATGATATTCAAAATATAAGACATGAAAATGGCTGTTATCCCTTACCGTGGAATTCTGGCACAAAACCGAGCAATACCATGGAATTCGAAACCTCTATAACTTTTTTACTAATTGATTTAAAAAAATGAAACATAGCATTTTAGAATCCTCTAGATTATACATTTCTTGTGGTATAATTTCACTATGATATTCAAAATATAAGACATGAAAAGTGGCTGTTATCCCTTACCGTAGAATTCTGGCACAAAACCTAGCAATATCATGTATATTGAAACCTCAATATTGAAACCTCAATAACTTTTTTTCTAAATGAAACATAGCTTTTTATAATCCTCATGAGTATACCCATCTTCATGTATAATTTCAACGAGATACAATGAATTTGAAAAAAATTCTAAAAGTTTATTCGACTGCTACGAGCCCTAATCCGTTTAGCCCATCTCACACATAAATATTTACGTAAGTACACAACTGGTAGTAGGTCGTGATAAAAAACACTTCATGTTACCGTTACGACGGTATATATTTATATTACCGGTTCGCGGCTACCCTAATCGTAGTACCTGGCCAATCCATTGTTTTTTTTCAAATCGTCCTTACCAGGGAACCTGAACAAGCTCAGGCCGTCCCGACTGGTACGCGAGCAGCCCCTAACACAACAACCATTAACCATCGCGTTCAGGCGATCGCAAGATGGCTGAAAACGATCCCAAAAACGAGAGACGAACTCCGACAATGTAAACAACGGGGAACTCCGTGCGTCTCTGAGAACGGCCTCTCTTACCTGACGTCACACGCATGTTTGACCTAGATAATGGCTGCCGCAACGTTTTGTCGGGCGCGCTAATTTGAACTGACATTTTATCATATTTTGGCCTTAACTGATCAGATGCGACGGTTATTGGACCGGTTTGAGTTTATTGATCACATTATGAATTGATTTCAGCGAAGTACCTATAACCGTGCGATAGGCACTCAGACCATTCCGTTGAATTGGCAAACTTAATTGCGATTAGACCACAAAGGCAGCATTTGATGTCTTTGATCATGAACGTACTACGCTTTTGACGCTGCGCGCAGTTTAGTCGCGCGTTTGTGGTGTGGTGATTCTTTTCATTTACGAACGTCACAGGCTATCTTAGGTTCGTCATGGAGTATATAATCTAGAAATTTGCAGTAATCGACAAAATTGTCACTGTTTGTGCTGCACTCACCAATGTCCCCCACACCACCATTCTCAAATAAGTAAATAAATCTGAGATCTTGCACTTGTCTTGTATATTTGTTTGCCATTACTCTTAGCTTGTCAAGCTACTATGTTTTGACTAATAATTGACATCATTTACATATTTACATATTTTTAACCCACTGGTGATGGCGTTTGTAAATTGCTGTATATATGCATATTTGCAAAGTCATTGTTTGGTTATTTGTCATCATTTGCATAGATAAATAACAGAAAGATAAAAGTCATATTCAATATTAGGTTTTACTGTTCGTTGCATAAAAAACCCATTGTGTTTTAAATGACAGGGTTTTCATACTAAGTTCTGATAGATCATGAACAAGTGTAAGACAAGCAATACCAGACATACAAATAAGTTGAATAATCAACAATTGTCTGTGAACATATCACAATCTGATTAGTTAACAAATAAACAATACCAGTTCATTCATGACACTGAGTCCTTATAATACCTCTTTCGTTTTCTGCAAGAGGAGCAGTACCACTTCCCTTGGGGCGCTTTCTTTATACCCACGCAGTCCATGTGCAACCATTCGATACGACATGGAACACTTTCACATTGCTCCAAATTCTCCCCAACCACAGAGACAGTATGACTTGTCACACTTAAGTGCCAGGTAATCATTTGAGTTTAGGAGAGCCGCAGCATTTTCAAGGGTTTTTTACGGTGATGACTTAGTTCGTTGCACAACCGTGGTAAAAGACCTTGTTCTTGCAAAACTTCTTGTCATCAAGTTTCTAAACACATCCAAAGTTTGTGATAAGGGTGACTTCTTTTCACACAGGTCCTCACGCCTTTTCTTGCGTTCTTATGTATATATATAAATTATAAAGATTACATAGATATATACGCGTACATAAGGGAGCGTCCCCTAATTGCTGAATTTTCAAAAATGGGAAATCGAAAGTAAACCCATTTTTCATTTTCGTCTTTAAAGGTCAACTACAAAGATTTTTTTTTATTCCATTTTTCCAAAGTTCTATGCTTTTAAAGGGTATCGTAACTAAAATAAGGTGACTGCGCGCTTTTTTTCTTTTAGAAAAATGATTTTGAAATAGACCCCTTCGGAGTTCCGACTGCGCATGCGCCGATGTGCGGGGTCAAAGGTGAATTCGGGAAAACTCTTGCCTAGCGCGAGCGCCGCGCATTGCGAGTCCGCGAGGCAGGCAGCGTCCGCGATCGTTGACTTCTAATATTTCTATGTAATTAGGTAATTAACTAATATATGTACATAGGTGCATTGGATGTCTGGAAAAGCAAAAAGTGGTGATGCAACTGCGGTCACAGTTAGAGGAAGCAAAGGAGGTGCAATCAAAGAAGAAGTCTGAAGACAAAAACCAAGAGTTTAAGAATTACATCCAAATTGTCGGAACAATGAGAAGTCAGGCGTGAGTTTTTTTCTGTTTCCAAAAGACAGCAAAATGCGCCACATATGGGTGTCGAAAGTCAAACGTAAACACTGGAGTCCTACCCTTACGACAGTTCTATGTTCTGATCATTTCGAGAATGGTGCTTATCTGCTTATGATACTGACCCAGAGCTGCTCAAAAGTCTAGGATTTCGTTAGCTCCGGTCATAACGGTAACATGAATTTATACCTCAGACGTCTTGTAGGGCTAGGATTTCGTAAGAAACCTAGGGTCCGAAAAGAAGCCATACCGACTCTCTTTAGCCACGTTGCAGTTGATGACAGTTAAAGTAAGCGACGGAGTGCCTCGGAGAAAAGGCAACGACAACAGGTGAGATCCGTTGGGTTGAACATTTACTTTAGGGGAATTAGGCTAGTCCTGCTTTGTTGACGTATACTTATTTAGATGTTAATGAATTTATCACCAAGTTGCCAGTATATCAATCCAGCTGTTTCTTGTCATGCAGGTAGTAAATGAAATGGTATTGGCACTGAGCAGAAAGATAAATCAAGTGACAGCGGTGAATCACAGACTGAGGTTTCACAACCAAGCATTGCCGACCTAGGCGAAGAAACCGCCTGTGACAGCGTCCGCGTTGTTTGCTACACCATGGGCGAGTGCCTTGCCGTCTGCAGAACATGAAGCTTGCTCTCACTTGTCATTTGGGGTGCAGGCAAATGTTTCCGTGAGTGTCACAAGGCAACTGCAAGATGTTGTTCTCCATGCCACTCTGCTAAGTATGGCAGTTACACCCTGATGGACCTAAAGACTTCGAAGGTTTTAGACATGCAACTTGTTCAGGTATAAAACTTACAATTTATGACCAGTATATGATGGATTCTTTAATGTCTATTGTACCATCAATTGCCTGTTAATTTCTTTCAGAGCAACCAAGTTAAAAATTCCAATGCTACGGAGTTAGCTGGTCTGAAGCTTGCTTTGAAATCCCTGTCTGAGAATGGCTTGACCATTGAATCAATCACTACTGACAGACATTTGGGGGTGATAAAGTACATAAGGGAAGAGCAACCTACAGTCCATCACTGGTTTGATGTGTGGCATGTTGCCAAAGGTTAGTTTCTTTGTGTGACTTAAGCCGACCCAACACTCTGTGTAACAATTTAAAGAATATTTAACATGTTGGCATACCAAATTTATATGTTAGCATTAAAGACAAACACACACTTACTTGTAAATGAAGGGATCAAGAAGAAAATACTGGCCAAAGGGAAAAGAAAAGACTGCAACATCCTGGGTGAGTGGGCCAGAAGCATTTCCAATCATGTTTACTGGTGTGCTGCCTCAAGCGATGGAGATGCGGGTCTGGTCAGAGCCAAGTGGCTCTCTGTCACTAGGCATGTCGTCAATGAGCACGCGGGGTATGGGGATCTGTACCCGGAATGTGAGCATACACTATTAGAGGACAGGAAGTGGATACTGAAGGGTCGGTATTAGTTTTTAATCATATAAGTTTATATAGAAATATTTACTTCAGTGGTAGTGCAATTAAATGAGTCGTAATGGTAAAATCCATGTCCCTGTGGTAGTACTTTACCAAAGAAATGTAATCTGTATTGATATATGTGTTAACCATAAATAGGATCGAAGCCACACAAAGAGTTGGAGTTGATAGTCTCCAGCAAGCATCTCCTCAATGACATTGGCAGGCTTTCCCCATCAGAGCAGACATCAAGCCTAGAATCATATCACAAAGTGGTCATATTCTTCGCACCAAAGAGTGTACACTATCCCTATGCCACCATGGAGGCCAGGTAATACCAATGAAATGACAGTTTGAAATTGGGTTGTGTATATTTGTTGTATGGAAGTTTAGCACATTTGTGTAGTGACAGCTGTAATGTTCTTTGTATAATTATGTGCTCAAGTTTCAATTCTTACTAAGCAATATGTTATCAACCTGCCATATATATATCCAGATTGCTCCTAGCAGTAATTCACTTCAATGAAAACTCGAACAGAGCTCAAGCCATCACTGAAAGAGGTCAGTCCCAATGGAGAGTGTCTTACCCCAAAGCCAGACAGGGAGACCCAGTTGTCAAACGGTCAAAGTACAAATTTCTTTTGGTGTGTACATGCATTAATCTAAAATGAAACACATGTTATTTTGACATTTATTACCGATACCTAAATAAGTTTCATATGCACAAATATTGTTACCCAATTCAAATGGGCATATTTTATAACTAACTTACTTTATGACTATCATAAAATATGAATATCATTGATTTGCTTCAGACTATGTACATCAGTTCATTGCTGAGGTGCTTGATCTCAGGCAAAAATACCCAAGCTACAGACTTGCTGAGATCCTTGCAGAGGAAACGAATGTTCCACCACCTATTGCCTCCCAGTACGAGAAACCTGAAAAGGATCTTCTCGTAGATGCTCACAGGTGTCGATTTAACCTGACCAAGAAATCTTCCGCTCCATTGTAGATAACCTGTATATTTGCCGCCCATGTGAGGGAAGGATTCTCTAACAACTGTTACCACACAGGCTGTCAGCACTTTCCTGTTTCTTTTGCCCAGTTTTTTCCATATCCATAATGTAAACTGGTGGTAGGCTAGATACCTGAATAATCTGAAGCAATATGTCAATAAGTTGTCTATGGTTTTGAAATAAGTTGTATAGTTAAAAAAACAATTGTCATTTGTCAACCATTCCCTCACTTTGTAATTTTATTGTAAGCTCTGCCTCTGGATTTCATGTTACTGGTTTTATTTATTCTTTGCTATGTGAAATATATTGTGGTTTATCAATATGAACACTGAATATTTTACACAGCCGGATTGATGTTCCCTTAGCAATAAATATGATTGTTCAACCTCAAACTGTCCTTTTTGGTAGCAATAATGGCTAACTTACTTATTGTAGAGACCTCATCTCCAACAGGTCCATCCATTTGAATAGATTCAAATTTGGAAGCTTCCAGCACATTTTTATTCAGGCAGTTTGCCAGGAATCTGGGATGCTTGGTGATGCATGTCCATTCCTCCGTTATAGCCATCACTCTCTCCAAACCTCTGCTGCACACTCTGGCTTTGTCCATTGGGATGCAGTGCTGACAGCTACACCTAAGTTAGAGAAATAATTAAAGAGTTACTGAAAATTTATATTTGTGGTACAATGAATGAATATAAAAGGAAAATACTTTATATACTGTAATCATCTGTCCAAAATATTTAATGTGCTGAGGGTCAATAGCAATTAACTTGATTACAATTAACTCAATTGCAATCTACTTGATTGCAATGCCGTCGATTGCAATTTAGTTGATTGCAATTCAGTTGATTGCAATTTACTCAATTGCAATTTAATCAATTGCAATTCAATCAATTGCAATTTAGTCAAAAGCAATTAAGTTGATTACAATTTACTCAATTGCATTCTACTTAATTGCAATGCAGTCAATTGCAATTTAGTTGATTGCAATTCAGTTGATTGCAATTTACTCGATTGCAATTCAATCAATTGCAATTCAATCAATTGCAATTTAGTCAAAAGCAATTAAGTTGATTGAAATTTACTCAATTGCAATCTACTTGATTGCAATGCAGTCAATTGCAATTCAGTTGAATAACTTTATCATAGCACATGATTTTACGTTTAACAGCATTCACAGCTATCACGTGTCCATGGACGCTTCCTGTATCGTTTAATTCTGATATCGTGGCCTGGTGGTATGATTTGAAAGCAAGGTGAATCAAGACAGCTTTGAAGACATTTATATAATCTTACCTGGAAACATATTACAAGCACCTTCCCAGTGGGCACAACACGTGGAATCCACGTGGAAAATACGTGGAGAAACTGGTGTAATTCACGTAGATAATACGCGTAAAAGGCAAGTTGAATTCACGTGGATATGGACACGTGGAAAACACGTGTGCTCTTCCACCTAAATTCAACGATACAAAATATCTGTATTCAGGTGGTTTTTACTTCCTCTTTAGTAATTTTTTTGTTTTTTAATATATTTCACACGATCATTGAACCAAGTACATTTATTTCTCTGAAATATCCAACTATAAGTGCTACATGATCACAAATAACAATATTAAACATGTTTTAAACATTACGAGCAAATGTCAACATACAAAGGCAACAAATTAGTGGAAAAAGGCAGGTTTTTTCATGAAACACATTAAACCGGTCACTACATGCATGTGCATCATGAATATACACAGATATAACATGATTTACTTTCACCCTAATAAAATGCAAATTATAAAATGTACTTTAAAAGGCCACTGAAATGCAAAACCGAATTTTTGTTATCGCATTTTGATGATAATTTTTAAGTGACTTTCTGGGTGACGTCACCTAATTGACACAAATCTGTCAAATTCGTCTAGGATGGCTTTCATCAGTAAAGCACTAAACGAAAGTGAGTGAAGGAGTTTGATGACTTCATACAGGAAAGTCTGCGAGTTTGATCGGTAATATCTCGGCAACCAGTTATGACATCTCAGTCATACTGTTGTCAAAATGTCACAAAATCATCTTCATAATTAGATGACAACACACAAATTTGAATTTTGCATGTAAGTGGCTCTTTAAGTAAACCATCTAGTCAAATCTATGAAAAATATAAATGTGTGAGTAAATCAACAATCATTACCAATAGGCAATATTTTAACTTCTCTTGGGTGCATTCCTTAGTCGGTTGGCTAGAAAGACATTAACAGCAGCCTCGGTGAACCCATGACTCTTCACTACACTTTCTGCACAGTACAAAGAGGACAATATAAGCTATCTAATTTCATACATCGTACAACTGACTTTCATTATTTATTGTGTATCATTAAAATCAAAAACTATCCTGGACTTCCAAGTAATTAGCCAATGGTGAACCTACCGACAATTAATTTGCAGAGTGCCATTTTCTCAAAGCTGGCTTTGTCACCTGACCCGTTCATGTTAAGCTTGCACTGCAGGGAATTAGTGATTAATCTGCAAGCAATATGTCTGAATGAATACAATTGGTGCATGAAAATTTCTTAAACATTGCCAATTCAGACAAAATGCATAAGTGCAAGTTGTTTGGATCATGGATTTACATCATATACATATACATAGAGAATCGCACCTGCTTGTCAAATCGTTCATCGTATCCCGGACACTGCACAATGATTTTCATACACTTCTGAAACTGACACAAAAATGTGACATTTGGAAAATATTTCATTGCTGTTTATTAGATCTAATGCCCACTCCTCCTTAAAAAAACCTGCAATTTTACATACCCACAAATTCTTTCTCTGGTTGTCCATAAACTGCTCATCAGTGCTGTTCATCTGCACAGCTTCAGGAAGCATTTTGCTACTATCGGCCAGCTCTCTCATCTCCTGCCTGTTCAGTATATCCCTGATTTGCAGAGGCAGGAGAGGCAGCGCTCCTGAAAACCTGTGCACAAACAAATTTTGCAGTGTTCAATTACTATGCTGCTGACTACAAACTCATAAATAATACCTTTCTCAATAGCAGCATTAAAACAGAGAAAATATTTAAAGAAAATATTCACAAATGTGCACTTATGTGAATGGAGATACGACGTGAGATGGAGCACCACAACGTCTGTAAATCATACTACCCGAGTAATGACATACCTACGAACATATCAACACATCGGCAATTAGTTGGACTCCAGGCACATCGCCTGAAAACTATCGGCTTACAAAATACTCGCTCCAAAATTACACCATCGAGCTCTTCATAACTCGAGTCGTTCCGACACGCAACAGCTGCCATTGGAACATAATTCCGATTCCCATCTTGCTCAATGGGGCCTCCTATCGGATAGGGGTGCGGACCTCGAATCCCTCGTGATCGTTGGAATAGAAGTAACTCTCGTACAGGTTATGCGATGTCAACCGTCTAATCGAGGCAAAACCCTGCGGCATGTCTAATCATCCTTAGTGCCCCCGGGTGCTTAGCTTGTCTCTGCCGGCATGTGTGGTCTGACTGAACAACATGTTCTGGTTCACTTTCGCTCCAATGTCGACAATAATTACAGATGAACCCGCCGAAGGATAACGTCCGTAAACATCTTGTTCAATCCATCACTTGTGTATTTGTTGTTGTCTGATCGATCAAAATATTCCATTGGTGTTGAAAAGTAGCTTACCGACTCTTGTAGGCAAGAGATAACGGATGTGAGAGACAGAAGGATGAATGGAGACACACGAGACAGGTGGTTAGAGGTGTGGTGTAACAGCCTCCAAAACCAGAGGCTAACCTCGCGCAGTATAGATGCACGCTGCCTTGAAGGAAATACGGTCAGCCCATAATAATCAAACATGAAGACATTTACACGAGCAGTTGACTGAGTAAACTTATTTTATGAAAGAAACATTGATAGACTCTGTAATAGAACTGTCAAAATATAGCAATGAATCTACTTTCCAACTCAGCAAATCGGCAATCCAGACAGAGACGTGACCGCTACGTTGGAGGTATACCGAATTCGACCATTTTCCGGACCCGTCAATAGTAACTAGCATGAAAGCCAAAACGTATATCCGAGTAGAGTGCACAATTTGACCTAATCTGGATATCTAGCCAGCTATGGGTCGGTAACATGGCCTATTCTGTAAAATGAAAAAAAGAAATAATAATTTCAGATGTCCTAATACTTTTCCATTTTGACCGTCATTCCACGTGATATACTCTGGAATCAGTGACACTGAACACGGATCCACATACAAAACCCATGATTCCACGGTTCACGTGGTGCCCACGTTCTTTTTACTTGTGTGACTGCAGGAATGAAATACACAGAATAACATGATATGAAGAATTAAAAGAAATTTTGAGAATAATAGGAATTTCAACCCGTGGTGGATACTGTTGGATATGTATCACAGTCTGGTCAACACACGCCTATTTTATCTGTTTCAAATTTCACAACAACAATATATCTAGTATCAATAGCAAGAAATAATTTGTATCATAAGCCGATTGACGTTACCATCATGTACTCAGTAATGAATATTTCCAATTAGTTATACGTACAATATGCTCAAAATTCAATCATTCGTAAAGTGATTTGAGTTGAAACAAGGGCCAGATACAAACAGCGCAGTGTCTTGCCTTTCCAGCCGCTCAATATACAGGCAAAGGACAAAAACGCAAGCTTTTATGTAGACCGCATACTTGTTATATATTAGTGTAAGGTTAAATCATACTGCAATCACATTGCACAGAGTGCATAGTAAATCAAAGTATTGCTTGATAAATGCATTTGAATGCAATCGAAAACAAACTGAATTGCATCACTAAATGCATTGACTGCAGCAACAGTAATTGAATGGTAATGTAATACTATGCTTGGCTAATTTCAATGAATTCAATTGTTGAATGCATGTAATTGCATCATGATGCAAACTATCAATCTAAATTGAATGACGGCATGCATCAAGTAATCATGAGTAGCAATCAAGTTAATGATTGACATTGCATGACAATTGCATCGTTGAATTAACAATGTGCAAGCGTGGAGCGAGATCTATGTGGCATAAATAGTGAACAATGGATTAGGAGACCGCAATAGCATGGACAGTCAAATGCTTGTTAATGAAGCTCAATAAATAATGGTTATCTATGTACAGCAACACATTATGCAGACTAATTGCATCGATAATGCACATTAGATGCATGATAATTGCACAACTAATTGTTATGTCAATTTCTGTTCAAAAACGCCGTGGTACTTCGATGATAGGTCAATTGTAACATTCACTTCATTAATCAAGCGCTAAGCATGAGAAGGCTCATTCGCCAAATATGCCACAAGCACGCACGTTGTCATAACGTTGGATTAAAATCAACGTGTGAAAAGAACCAGGTAAGTTGATAGATTTCATTGCTAAGTATTCTAATTCAAAGAGCAATACATAAGCCAAGCGGATTACAATAATTTATGACTGGTGTAGTTGCTTTACGAGGATGTGGGAGCTGTCATTCTTAACATTCACCAGACACTTCAAACACTGAACTTACATGCCAATTCACACATCTTACAGTACTGATGATCAACACGTGTATTCCTAGTGCTACAAGACGTCTACGAAGACAAGAAATGGTACGCCCCCGCAGTGCTAGGATATTCCTTATTTTTTTATCTTTATGCGGTTGCATTGGAGATATCCTAAAATAGTATAGAGATGCACTTTCCAGCACATTTTTGCACTACTACCTTATGATTATGTGACTTAATAACAAGGCCAAAAGTGACATGTTAGATTGTGGTCTACACATCACCATATCTACAGCGCGGATATAAGAGATCGAAAGAAGTAAACAGCGCGTACGCTATTAGAGGCGAAGTTTCTTTCCCTAGTGGTGGGCTAGACCTACATTCGGCCCCTATGATTTGTAGTAGAGGCCTACACCATGCAACCGTTCAATCAACTGAAAAATCATCGGCATATTCAAATTTCCATTTAACGCATTACGTATTTCTTACCACTCTTGGATTGTTCACCTTGTTCACTGATCTCATGTGACATCTCTAGCTTTATATAAACAGTACAGATGAAAACATATTTAAAGCATAGTTTACTTCCATGTATCCGCCATATTGTTCTGGTAATGCAAGTATTTGTTGCAATGCTTCACAGTCTCAAACACAAATGGCGGTCGTGGAAAAACAATACGAGAGAAAAATTTGCGTATTGAGCGTTCATTACAACTTTAGGACTATATAAATATAACGGTGAGCCCTGATAGTTAAAAGTGCACCTCAGGGATCAGGAAGCTCATAAATTAGTGAACTTATAGTACCGGACTTAACGGATAGAGAACAGTATAGTAGTTGGGTCCTGTACCAGGCTAATGATAGGGTGGTTTTACTGGATTTTTATGGGTGGTAAGTTTCACCAGCCTACAAAAAACGGTGACCAACCAGCGTATGTAAATTTTGATTTTATGGCGCTAATGAGACAACCTGATCAATATCTGTTCATGGGGGCAAGGTCATGGCTTTAAAATATGGGGTCAAATGGTAAACTATCGTGTTCATGATGCCATGTAAATCAAAGCACGGCAACTTGATTTATCTTAGGTGTAAGGCTGTTTGTAATATGACCTAAGATTATGTCTGTATGAAAGAAAGCACAAGAGGATATAATGTTTCTGGCTAGGTAGCCATTTTGCATGGATCTAGCTTATATAACTAATCATCATGAGATAGTACCAAGGCATATATACACTCACCTTTGCTTCTTCACTCTGCATTTCCAGCCTTCAGTGTACCTAAATGCAAAAGGTTGTGTATTATTTTATGATTTGTTGCAATCAAATATTTACCTCATTGATCAAAATCTAATGAATGCTTTGTTAAGTGAGAGAAGGGATCATGAGATAATTTTATGACAGTATTCTGATACATTCCTATTTCATGAAATGTACCAACCACAAATACATAAACACAGGTTCAGCCTTTAGAAGACAGGATTAAGGTAAAAATATGCTGGAAGTCAATTTACTGGGGCTCATATCCCATATCACTTCAGTCTGTGCCATTGATATGGAATAGGGAATAGTCTACGACATATACTGTGTTCATGTTGTAGGATTGTCCACTAAAGGCAAATAACTTCATGTTATTTTCATAGAATACCGTAAATATACATGTCTGCATGTTACTGTAAAGTAGTGCTGTAGGGTACAGACATTCCATATTTGTCATTAGATGCCTTGTGTTTTATATATATAAATAAATATATATATATATATATATATATATATATATATATATATATATATATATATATATATATATATATATATATATATATATATATATATATATATATATATATATATATATATATATATATAAACAGTGTGTAAATGGAAACACTAACTTGTCCTAACTCGTGCTCTGTAGATATCTAAGTATGCAAGGTGGAAGCATTGATGCTATATGTTTTTAATGACACTTTTTAATATTATATGAGTTATTCTCCAACTATGTAACCATGCCTTTGTCTTTCTCGGTTAAGGTACCATGTTGGTTTGAAACAGGAACATTTCTGTCAATTATTCTCTGTGCTGCAACACATTGACACCACTGGAAGCTGTCCTTTATTATGATGGGACTGTGTTGAACAGAAACATGGCCATTTCTCTCAATCTTCTCTATGATGCAACACCTGGAATGTGGATTTCACAATCTTGAACAGGACCTTAGTCAAAATACTATTAATTATGCATCAACTTTGTCACCTTTGAATATACCTTTGTGAGTGTCTCACTCATGGTGCTAAGCTGGACAACTAGGGTCATTTGTCCGAATTCTGTTATGCATTATATCACCATCAAATGCACCAATGTGTTTGCCACTGATGGTACTATCTTCGAAAGAGAACAGAAATATTGACATTTGCTCAAATGCTATGTGATATACACGACATTTGTCACAATTGGTTCTTACCAATGGTGCTCTTATAAAAAAAAATAATATAAAAAAATGTTGTCATTCATTTTCATATTCATGATATAACGTTGTCAATGGTATCATTGGCTTGTGGTACAGTTTTGTATATCAGGGCGTATGTTATAATACTGTTTTAGTTAAGAGTACCCTCTCCCTCACACCTTAATTATAGAGTACCCCCTCCCTCCCATCTTGATTATCAGCGCGGTACCACACGCCAATACCGAGGGAAATCGTACTCCCGAAGGGCTATATAACCAACCCTCGCATATGAATACGGAGAGATTCATCTAGTCAGAGAAACGATTCGGACCGCGAGATTCCAGGGAGCTTCATAGTTGAAATATAAATAAACAAAATAAGCAACTCTATTCCAGGACTCGCGTTAATTTCCTCTGATTAGTCCCCACTCCAGCAACTACAGGCAGTGAGTAACAGTACCATAACGAAGAGCGTGCATAAGCAAGAAAAGCTAAGAAATTCTATCTTTACACGTATCGTGATATATTGTATGCTAACTTGAACTTGAATATATTTTGCATGTACACGACTATCTTCTCACGATCTCACGACATTTTCTTGAATACACCTCGTTCTCCATGAGGGGAATGACCTTTTTTGGCAGCCATCCTGTTGTTCTTGACTAGTATTCATTAATGGACAACACCTTGTTACATGCGCCTTTGAACTAGTCTTGTAATCGCGTGGCAGTGAGCATGTGAAAATCATATAATAATAATAAAATCACAATAGCACAAATACTTCTTGTCATTTTCAAGATTTTCACTTGCTAAGTAATGTTATGTTTCCATTTATATGGATAGGTATCCCACACATGTAATGTTTGTCTGCATCCGGACGCTTCGTCCCATGGACGTTTCGTCCCGTATGGTAAAATATAGGAAGACGTTTAAACCCCTAGTTAAACTGTCCTTGTCTTAATGGCGAAAGAGAAACAGACAGCTTACAGTGTGTGGTTCATTTACCAGCCCAAGTGATTCAGTTCGTAATGTCCAGCGACAAGCTCCTGTGTCCAACCATGTTAGCAAGAGAAATCACAAATGTCCCCCTACCTATGATGGTAAATTCAGCTTCAGTTTGAGTGGATTGCCCAAATGTATGATTGGAATGGGAAAAGTAGTGCCTTAGATTCTGAGTGGGGCAATCATCAGGAGGCTGGTCAGATTGGCTTACCCTTCGGCTGGTAGTGACACCAGGGAAGCATTGGTTCAAGACTGCTTAATGGATTCTCTCGATGATCCAGATATCGAACTAAGGCTAAGCATAGCAACATAGGTGACGCTCTCAAATCTGCTTTAGAGTACGAGGCATTTATTGTGGGGAGGGCTCGTAGGACAGGTACCCATAAACCTAAGAGTATTCGAGCCCAAAAAGAGGACACTGGTTGACGACGCTAACTACGGTTAATACATAAAATCTAATTGATAAGGATGGTTACACTTGCAATGCAAAAAATTAACAAAAATATTTGACGCATGGGACAGTATAGCTCTACAAGACGTCTGAGTAGACGTCTTACTTTCTCTTAAACCGACGCAATGTAAAAATTTTGAGATCGATTCAGACAACTACCGAATACCAAATATACCCAAGTGATGGAGTTTTAGAATGCAATGATGTTAACTGACAATTTTATCCCTTTGTGGCGGGGGATTTCATCCATGGTAATTATTTATAGTTCGATCAATTTGGGAAGCGGTAAAAAGTCAAAAGGCAATGCGGATGAGGCGGCTGGATATCGCGGGAAATCACGCGACCCAATATATTCCAATATGGCGGTCGTCGTATCGCGATTTTTCGGAAATGACATATAGATGGCATTTCTTGAAGATTAGCGTCGAGTGGGGTTAAGTTTTTTGGACTTTTTTATGTACAGGCTCTTGATATATGTTATTTTCTAGATGCGTTATGTAGCACATGAGCCAAACGCGTTTTCTTGGACGCGCGGAAAATGTTGAAGCAGAACGGTATATATTCATATTACCGTTCGACCGGAGCTAGGGTGAGTATGAAGCTAATAACTAGGTTGGATCTGAAGCAGAAATACAGACTGCCACTTCGGATCTCACCTATTCAACGGTGAAATACTAGATAATTTATCACGTGTTGTGTCATTGAAGAATAAATTTAAGTCAACAAAACGAACGTAAGGCCAAACTGGGAAAGCATCTTTCAATACGTTCGTACTGCGGACGCCACTTCTGCTGATTGAAAACATCCTCTTTTCCAGTGATCTGAGTCAGGATAAGCCGATTCGTCAATATTGAGATTCAACCACAAATAATTTGAGTTGTAGACAGTGTATTTAGTTCAATGTTTACCGAGTAATAATAAATAATAATACATTCAGCCACAAATTTTGATATTTTCATAATATCCATATTCTTTATCACAGTTACTTATGATACACCAGGGACAATTATAATATTAAAAAGCTGCATACTTTAAAAAAGAGACCTTGAAAGTTAGGTTAAGGTAAATACACCAAAACGCGTTGAAGACAACAAAGTTTCAATGTCGATTAAACAGCTTTCTCCTATATTGACTACTGCTGAGTAAAAAAAGTGTTTTCAGTCGGTGAATGCGAAATGAGGTCAATGTTACTCAAGAATGTTACCTCATTGTTATTTTATTCAAACCGTTCACGGGTCGTGGGTTCGATCCCAATGTGTGAAAACCTGACTAGTTACTGCAGCTTCCTCTCGCCGAGCCGCTATCAATATATTTATGCTCGGCGCTGGGACGCTTGGCATCGGGAACCGAGCGCCAGTGGCCAAGCATCTCAATCATTTCCATCCATCATACGTTATGGTTTAAATCTCCATTATCTGATTATTTCCTTTATCAAACTGTTCATTGCGCCGTCATAACGGTATCGACGCCGTCATAACGGTATCGACGGATACCATTTACCAAACCGACACACCTGAATTTACAGGAGTTAATTTCACACACAAATATATAAAACACAGAACCTGCATGCAGTTGTGGTCCGGCGATTGCGGGTTAACTGCATATATGAGGAACCTTTGGGATCCGTCAAATTAGTATTCCGCATCAATATTTGACCGCATTTTGTAAATATTGTTAACTTTGAATATTGTTTGGCGTCTGCTATAGATAACTTACTACAAGTTTTTTCTGAAGTCACCCAAAATGTTTGAAATGAACTTTCTTGACATTCTTGTGAGTCCACGGCATATTCAATATGATTTTGCAGCTTATGACTCAAATGCTACGTTGCCGTCTTCGCTCTGATCGAATTTGATAGAGACCTACTGATAATGCTTATCCTAGCTTAGCCCTACAAGACGTCTGAGTAGAGTAGGTATAAATTCATGTTACCGTTACGACCGGAGCTAATCCTAGCTTCACAATCGTGGTACGTAGGTGCCCGTCCATGACCCCTGACCTTAACGCAGACTTACACGATACCATCAAAGATACTACTAGTAGTTAGCCCAACAGACCAAGTGTCGATCGGGTACTCCCTTCTTGCAAGAGGGAGCGCTAACTCCACTTGGTTCATAAGAGCTACTAGTAGTAACTTAGATACCATGTCGACTAAAGAAATCATGGTACGTTCCAGCGCAAGGAACGACTGTGAAGAAATCATTCGACTAATTAAGGTATGTCGTCAGGCGCAAGTTATAGCCCAATAGACCAACGTCAGGTTTTATTTATCACCTTAGAGAGTGCATGCAGCACTACCCGTACTTAGTTCGAAAGAGCTAGCAAGTTACTGCTCTTAAATGCAAATGTCCAGTGTTTAGAATCAAGCTTCAAGTATCGACAGGTATCAAAGGCACAGTTGGACAAATCACTTATTGTCGTCCTCGTGTTTCTCCGGGGACAAATATCCTACCATCAACGTCTGTAGTTATTCTAAATTTGGTGTTTCCATAAATTGTGATAATCATTCGTAAGTGTTAAAATGGACCAATGGTATTGCATGGTTCCAGGAGCTGGCCGAGTTCGAGAAGCTGTCCGATCAGATGCGACTTTCGCCTGAAGGTGACCACTCACTTCATTTACGTTATTTGTTTAAAAACTGATAAAATTTCATTTGATTTCATTGAAACATACGTTGATGACATCCGAGATTTCGAACTCTGTTTTCAGAGTTGGAAAAAGACGGTTTTGGTCAGGATAAATCCTTTTTCGAATGCCTAGTGGGGGACATAGGAGGTAAGGATCGTGGTAGTGTTCTCAACAAATTTATTCACTTTAAATCAAGTACAAATTCATTGGGGAATTAGTCTTGACTGTTTTCAGGAGGTCAGCTGGTAGCCTATTGTCTATACTACTTCACATATTCCACATTCCAAGGAAAGAGCCTTTACCTAGAAGACTTGTATGTCAGTCCTGAATACCGGGGTAAAGGGATCGGGACGAGGATGTTAAAAGCCCTCAGTAAGGTCAGTTACGACTTGCTGACCACTCTTTATTTAATAATTGATTGTCAAACTGTGAAAGTAATATGATAGTTATGCTTGCTTATCGACTCCGTTTCGGTTTTAACATGTATAAAACGAGAATGGGGGTCAATTACAACCATCACACATTGTTGGGGCAGCGTAGGGATCATTCATAACAATTGGAAAATGAAACATCCGCTGATTTAGCGATAAAGGAGCAACTTTGAGAGCGAAAGGTCGAAAAATTTTGGCAAATGCCGCGGCGTATATCCGTTTGATACTGCTACTAGTTCCTACCAGCCTTTAGGAGGAGTGTTTTTCATAAATTCCTATTCAGTGTCAATGATGGTTTATCAATTGTCTCTCCTCGTAGGTTGCGATAGACAACAGATGTGCTCGACTGGATTTTATTGTTCTCAACTGGAATGAGAAAGCACTGGCATACTACAGGAAGCTAGGATGCGAGGACCTGACGCAAACAGAGAAATGGCACCTCTTTCGTTTGGACAAACCACAGATCAAAGCTATCTGCGAAGGGTAACTGGGGAAGCACGGTTACAAACTGTTTATGCTGGTCCACCGGCGCTCGGAAACTAGGCATTGGGAACCGAGCGCATGTGGTCCAGTAAACTGTAATCGGTCCTTAATAAAATATATTTAGGTTGATTTCCAGTGTGAATAAGGCTAGGGTGATGTCACAGTAGACACCACCATTGTTGGCGCTCACCGCCCACTCTACTCATGCTTCCTAGCGTTAAGTGGTTAGATATACACATATAACAACCGTCCATTTAAAGGACGTGCATCACAGAGCTCCATTTGCCGACCAGGGTACTTTGGGTAGTAGTAAGCTGTGGGCACTCATCAACCTATCAGTTTCTGACCTCTCCAATCATCTATTTAATTCAGATCTGCTGCGATGAAATTTATAAGAGAAAACCCATGCAATTTCAATAATGTGAACAATCTTGAACCATTTTGGCACAAGCAGATTTAAGTATCAATCTTGTAAAGCATCGATCATACATATATTTTTTATTTGTTTCGAGCGATGGCAGGAACTACATTTTGGTAGATAACAGCCGTTTCATCACTGCTGTAGACTTTACTCACACACACAAACATGATTGGAGAGTGTCTTACTGACAATACTGTCATCGCCTGCGTTCATGATCCCTTCGATCCCTACGCCTGGATCCCTCTTCTCTGCTCCCGCTGCTCTGGCCCTGCTGCCTCTCTGACCGATCCCGATATCGTTCCTTATCAATATTGCATCCTTCATCTTTTTCATTGTTTCGCTTGTGACGAGAGTCAATATACTCGTGGGCACGGTGTTTCAGTTTGGATGAGGATTTTGACATATGTCTGTTGTCTGCTTCCCTGTCACTTTCTGAGGCAGAAGACGAAGAAGAAGAAGAATCGACAGACGAACTACTAGAATCCTCGAAGGCACTGCCTTAGGGCTGTTGGCAGGTGAGGCCAAATGATTACTTGCCCTCGGTGGACGAAGCATTTCTTCTGCCTCAGATGAATCAGAATCGTACCTTTCCTGAGATCTAGAAGCCGCTGATTTATGATCTTTTTGGCTGTTCATTCTACTTCGGTCATTCATGACAGGGCTTGACTGGCGAATAGCTGACCGGACCACCTTTCTTGTTTCTTCTTCGTCGGATGAAGATTCAGAGGAGGATTCAGATGGTGAGGATGGAACATCACTCTTTCCCCAATCCACTTTCTCTGTTTCATAATCTCTCTCCCTCCGTCTATCCGACCTGTTCTCATAAAAATCTTCATCTTTTCGATGCCTGGTGCGTGATCTCGTCTCAACATCAGATGTAGAGATATCGTGATTCTTGAAGTCCTGTTTTGTGGTCCTTTGATCACGTTTTTCATATCTGCTACTCCTTTGATCTTCCCGCCTGGTCCGATCTCGATCCCTGGACTTATCTCTTATTTTGACACGTTCCTCTACACTTGATGACGAAGAATCATGTCGCCTTTTACGACTGTGGGTGACCTCTGTAGCCTCATCCCTTCTGCCTCTCTTATCCGATCGTCTGTCACGATTACTTGGTTGCTGAAGCTGCGGACTCACAGACTTATTATCAGCTCTTGCCTTTCTTCTCTCCAACTGCCTGTCATCTTTTGAAACATCATCTTCTCTACTCCTCCTGTCTCGCTCTCTTTCTGGTCTTCTCTGTCGTTTCTCATCCATCATTCCATTTCTTTGATTCTCCCCAGACCTCCTCTTCTGCTCTTCATTCCTCTTCCTATTCCTAGGTTCTGTCTTGTCATCTCTCAACATTCTTTTCTCAATAAAATTCTCCTCACTCTTTTCTCTTCTATGTTTCTCATCCCTCTTCTTGTTTCTTTCATGTCTCCCTTTCCCTTCTTCCCCTTGCCTGTCTTTTTCTCGACTTTTGTCAGATTTTCTTGCCCTTTCACTCTCTTCATCACTGTCAATGGTATATGCTTGTTCCCTGTGTCGCTTCCTTACATATTCCACCTCTTTTCGAGTTTCAATCTTTTGACGGATTTCTTTTTTCTTCTTGAGCTGTTCTTTGTTCCTCCGCTTCTTCTTTGACTTTTCTTCCTCTGATGAAGAGCTCTCAGAATCTGTAACAGTGCATCACGACAAGTTGCATAAAGTCATTGCAATTTATTCAAATGTATGTCAGCCAGCTGAAAACATGCCACAACAAGTTGGTGTCTGCAAAAAGAAACTCTTATATTAACCAGACATCGTACTCAAGTATTAAACAAAAATTATGATCAGGGCTCGCTGCCATGATTTGCACTTCTTAAATAGTAACAGAGGATCATGCAGCTCGTTGCTGCCAACACTTGAGGTGAATATAGGTAACATAAGGCTGGCTGCCAAAAAAGGTCATTCTTCTTCTGAAGAATGACTACATTTATTGAACTCACAACTATGACTTAAAACAACATGGCATAGTTGTTTAGTACACAAATTCTTAAAGTATAATAATTTCAACTATGTCCGAAAGAATAGATTTGACAATAGTGACATAGTTGAGTAAGAATATGGTCATTATGGGGATGAGGGATGCTACAATACCTGAGCTGCTGCTGCTGGCAGATGAGGATGAGGAACTCTCCCCATCACTGCTGCTTCCACTGCTATCAGCCTCCACTGGCATCTGGGGAACTGGCTTGGGGGCATTCTTCAAATGCTCTCGCAGGTCATCCCTGAAGATAAAGAAACAGGCATTTAATCCCAAGTCCATATAAGGATTAACCATATGACAGATTTATCATATATTACCTGAATGGAGCACATATGAAGCACATAGTTAATTATCAAAAGAATACTGACGTGAGGCCCCCTAGGCCAATTGACGTGAAGAAGTTGATGGCAAAGCGAGTGTTGCGTGGATTATCTCTGGGAAGGATCCCCTCAAAACAGGCCTGTAGTGTTCTGTCACACATGTTTCATCCTGATTGTAGGCGAGTCAGGGAATGATATGAACCTGGTGAACTGTTGTGTAAAGATTAGACAGAAATCGGGTTTGGCTTACCGACCTAAGAATGAACACCTATCAACAATTCTGTTCAGTCAGCATTTATTCAGCGAGTCATATCCTATAATGAATATCACGCATGACCCAAAACACACCTCACCCACAATGCGCCCGAACCCACCCAACCTAGAAATGACAATGAGGTGATATTGCGATCATTGAGGATGAATGTGACAGTTGGCTAGCACTTATTAAGTATCAGCACCTGCTTGGCCCAAACCCTTTGCCCACACCGGGCAGTAAATCTCCCATTCATCACCATCAGGCTGGGTACTTAGCATGATCATTTGAGTTTCAGTACTTGATATAATTAGTCAGGTTGCCATCACCATAAGACCAGATGAGTTTTATTACTTACTGGTCTTTGAGTCGGTCATTGAGTTTGGGGAGACCCATGTACTCGGAGAGCTCCTGAAAGAGGATCTTGATGAAGATACGACTTGATGACGTCGTGTCATCCTCATTCAGTCTCACGTGTATCATCACCTGTAATCAACACACGGCCTTCTGCGGCACAAGCACTCATCCTTCCCACAACAAATTCCCGGCTCACGACGAATGCCCGGCTCATAATAAAAGCCGGTCCACAATAAACACCCGACTCACAACAAACTGCTTAGCTAAAAAAAATTGGCAAGTTCACAAGAAACAGCCAGCTCACTACAAATGCTGGCTCACAACAAATGCCTGGCTCATGACACATGCAAATGATATTCATTACAATACTCCTCATCAACCATTACTATACTCCCTGGCAACCATTCCTATATTGATCTAAATTCAAGATGAAGACAACTGGTTACTTCCATAATACCAGCTAACAATTACCTCCCAAGAAATGGCATCTGTGAATAAAAGGTGGGCGAAGAACTTGGAGACGTTTCTCAGTTTGTTGGTCTCCAGACGGTGAATCGTGTCATATTGCTCTCCAAATATGGCTTGAAATGGCTCAATATATTTCTTATCCAGCATACAGAAGCGCTGAAGGAGGACACATTTTGCAGCATGCATGAATTCACACATTACTAAGTGTCAAAAATTCAGAAGGGATGAGACATTGAATTGGGATAAGATGAAGAGATGAGAGATGGAAGTGGGTGAGAAGAAATTAGAGATTGGCAGAGATTAGAGATTGCAGTGGATGAGATGTTCACCTGTGCCATGAGTCCGTAAAACTTCTCATATGTTCTCTGCTGAGCGCAACAATCCAGAATCATGTTACACAGCTCCACCTGTACACACACATACATTAAATCTATGGTACATCCACACCAGTTTTCAACCAGTGGAACAAAACACTTGCAGGTCTCAGCCTGGGTAAAAAATGAGCATTTTTAATCAGAGCCACTATCCACATCCCACAATAACAAAGCACCCCACACCAAAACACTTTTATTTGTGAAACACAGTATGAATTCCAGCGATAGTAGATAACAATATCACCAGTTTGTTCATCCACTAGTTCTTACCCCCTCCTCCTCCTACTAACACACCCTTACCAGCCCACTACAACCAGCACAATACACTATACCTCCTCACCTCCTGTCCCGGCTTGAGTTCCATCTTAAGGAGCTTGTGAACACACTCCTCAAAGTCCAGACTTGACTGGATGGTGAGATAGATGGTCTTGCGTAGCGCAATGAGATTTGTCTCCGTAGCATCTACGATCACCTGCTTAGCTTCCTCGTCCTCCTCTTCACCTGAAAAACCCCACCAGCAATCCCCATCAGCCAACGACAGTTTATCTGATTCTACACAAACATCTATGAAATAATACAGTAAATGTAAATGGCAATCCAGTTTTGAATTAATCAACTCTAAAGGGTGAAATAAAAATAATTCAGCTATTACTTTCTTAGCATTATTGTTTTCCCAACAAACTCGGCCTTTGGATAAATTTACATTTCAACCCAGATTGGTTCATGAGGTAACATGAAAACTAAAGTTATACCATAAAATCACTTATTTTTCAATTGTTAGAATATCTACAAATCTTCAATGACCCTACATAGTCTCAATTAAGGGTCATTAGTTACCTTCACTGGAAGATCTGCTTCCTGAGCCTGATTCACTCCCGGAGCCTCCCTCTTCATCAGATGATCCTTCATCCAGGATTTCTGGGCAACAACAAACAACCATAATAAAAAAACATCATTCATAACCACAATCATCACCATAACATGAATGGGTATCTTTAAAAAAAGTACCTCCTCAACTTTCACTAATATACATACATATGCTTTTATTTTTCACCATTCCACCTACCTTTCTTGAGCACTTTGTACTTTTCCTCAGTTTCCTCAAAATTAGGGTCCACTTTGAAGACATCTACACACACATCATAACATATGAAGGATTTCCCTCTGTGGTTATATAAATCAAACAAACGTGGGTACGTCATTGACAAAAGAGGGAGCCGTCAGTGACTATACATGGTAAAGTCGTTGATAACACCAGGAACTAGTGAGTGAAACGACACAAGAGTAACATGGTTAAGTGATGTATTACACATTGAAGATGACACAGAAGCTGATGCCTGACAACTTACTGAGTATGTTCTCCAAGTCACTGGCTTCCTCCAGGGTCATCATATGAGTGAACTGGTCATCTTCCTCCACCAGGTCCAGCTCTTCTTGCATCACTGGGTGGTCCTATCAAGTAACACAACACACTCTAGCAACTTCACCCAACCACTAAACAACCTCATCCACATTTAGGCGGCAACTACGAGAAATTATAAGAGAAAATTTACTTTTGTAAATTAATTTAAAAAAAACAATGACCAAATGGTTACTGGTAATACTAGGAACCAGTTCGACCAAACATTTTGGTATCCCTTCATGTTTGCTTGAGATGGGGTCCAAATATGACCTATAGGTCATGGCACTGACCTTGAACCCATCCTTCCTGACAGCATACATGACCTCTACCATATATTGCACCCTGGTAGAGATCTCCCCCTCATGGAGTACAGTACGCAGACGATCAAAGATGGCTGACAACACATAAATACTTTGTTTTTGTAATAGAACACGGACTGTACCAAATGGTGTCAAAATAAGAATTACTTCATCCTGTCCAAATTTTATCTCGTTTTGTGCTTAATTTTATGCTGACGAGTCATAAACAATTGAAGAAAATATTAACACAATGTGTGATGTCAGATTGTATATTAGCTATTTATATGAGTTGCATGACATTATAGCTAAGTAGCCAAGCTATCATCCCCCAGATTAATTTCAAACTACTTCTGATTAGTGAAAATCACTGTATTAAACTCCCGTTATAATGTGCATATTCAAATGGGGAATAAATAGACCATCCTTTGATGGTACTTTACTTTTTGTATTTATCTTAAACAACATAATGGCATTTGTTTAAATTGCTGTCCATGGGCAATACAAGAATGAAGTAGACAGAATTATCAACAAAACACAACTGACCATTGATTCCTCGTGGGGACACTTCAGTTAGCTTCTGGCCAACTTCTTTTAGGAATCCTACCGCGACTTCCACCGAGTCATCCGTGGCTGTTTCCAGCAGCAGTGTCAGCGTCTCTAGGGATACTATCTCATGTGCCTGAAGGGGGCACACATTTGCAAGTCATGTGATTGATACAAGCGGTTGTAATTTGGTTTGGTCATATCCCTGATGTATATTCATGATAGCGACATGTTACTCACCACTTGTTGGTTGACAAGGTGAGCCACAAAGCGAGTGGCTGAGAGGCATATGTCTTTGTTATTCCTACGGAAAGCATTCCTAAACGTGATGATCAGCCTCTTCAAGATGAGCTCACCAATCTGCGGAAACTACAACACCAACAAGACGCTGTCAGCCACACAAAACCATACAAAAGCAGCTGACAATTAAAGACATTTCTTTAAATATGTTTTCTGTTCTTCTTTGTTGTACCTAGCAGCAAAAACAATTTAATTGCAGTCTCTTCTAGGCATTTGGAAGATCAGATCCTTGAGAATATTTCCATACAATCAGCCAAACAAATTCCTCAAATTATTCTTTTTCCATTTATAGTCAGTACAAAATATACATACTCATTTCATAGACAACCTGTTTTACACAATATTTACAAAACTGGGTAGAGTGAAAGACGACCCACTTTTGTGTTGATGATTGCTACTAGTGCAGCGTAGACGTGGGTGAATGTGGGCGAGGCAGCCTGAGCTTGCAGCACTGATCGGGCCAGCAAACCTCTACACAAACAGATTTATAATCATGTATGTAGTGGACTATGTGTTATTTCCAAAGGTTATACAGGTTGCTGTCTATGACCAGTAAAAATGCAAATAAAAACTCATCATCATAACATCACTTATAGTGGAGGAATGCATACAGGTATAGTAGTCCTGTTTGGTAAAGAGTGTGTATTGTATGATTTTAAATGGCTGTATAATTACCTTCCACGAACAATATTCTCCTGAAAGAGCTGTTGCACCACTGGGACGATATTGGACACATTGACTTTGTTGATGAGACCATTGATGCTCTTCTTGAGAGCTTCCCATGAGAGTCTCTGGTACTGGATACTTGCTTTGTCAGTGATCTGCTCTTGCATCATGCGGAGTCGTGCAGGTGGAATGTATGCACCACCTACCATGATTTTATCCCGATAAGTTATTTTCTCAAAACTAAGAATAAATAACCCAACAAGGAACATCTTTTTTAAAATATAATAAATGTTCCTATTAGTGTTCTGACCATGATTGGTGACTGAACAGAGGATGACATTCACTAGCTTAGGTATTTTGTACTTTCAATATAGGGCTTTACATTGCCGGTGGTCAGTAATGCAACAGTACAAACCTGTCTTTGTTGTCAGGATGTCGTCGCCCTCTTTGCTCCGCTTCAACGTAGATTGTTCTGCATCTTTCTTTGCTTCACCTCTGGAATCATGAGCAGGGGAAGTAGCACCTTCTGCTTTACGTTTTCGACTGCAAAATGGTTCAAAAATAAATTAAGATTTATTTTACTTAGTAAAATAAATGTCTCACATACAGCAAAGCATTGTTCATATAAAATAGCCACAAAAAAATCATTAACCTCTGTGAAGGGGCATCATAATCTCCGTTTTCCCTTCTGCTGGCCATACCTCGGCCTTCCTGTCTGTCTCTTTTTTCATACTTATCACTCCTTTCTCTGCGATCATCATCCCTATGTCTATTTCTGGACCTGTTTCTTTCTTTTTCTTCTTCTTCACGTCTTCTCTCATGTCTAAGTTCTCTGTCCCTTTTTCGTTGCCGAAGCTCTTCTTCATTCGGTTTACAATCTCTGTCAACACTCCTACAATTATCTCTTTCAAGTGATTCTCTGTCTTCCTCCTGTTTATGATCGCGATTCCTTCGATGATGTCTTTCACGTAAATCTAGAACTTCATCTGCGTTATTGTCACGATCATGACTCTTACGACGATGTCTTTCACGTGAATTCCTGTCCCTACGTTTGAGTGGACTTCTGGAGCGTTTTTTCCTGCGCCTCTTCTCAGGTTCATCGGAGTGTGACCTCTCACCATCTGATTCACTAGACAATTCATGAGTACATCAATAAACATTGGTGTGAAGACAAGAACATGGACAACAGCCCACCCCACTCCCCCCCCCCCAGCTATCTAATGGTAGCCTCTCATATTTAAATACAACATGCACCTACTGACCTGAATATGTCAAACGGTTACTGGGCAATGAATCAACGAGACTCCCCATTTCATGTCTGTTGACAAATTTTGTGTAACCGCTTTTCCATCGCATAAAGGCATTTTTATTTGTATTCATTAATTTGATTCACCATGTATCATCTGTGAATGGTATTCATAAGAATTGAGATAAAAGCCAGGTCATGCAGAAAAACTGGATTCACGCATACAAGATCATTTGCAATGATTATTAAGAATTGTAATAACCACAACAAAACAAACTTAATGCGACCGTGACATTAGTAAGTGACGCGACAGAAAGACGTAACACCACCCATACACACCAGTCTGCGTCTTAGACTCCAGGGGTTCCGCTACGCTTCTCGCCCTAGAGTCTACGACAAGACAAGGTCTAAAACTGGCACGTCTGAATATTCATTAGACACGTTCGTTAATCTTTGTTCGTTAATTGTCCGGTTGGATAAGTTGACTTGGCAAGTCACTTGTCCCGGCAAGCGGACAACCATGGGTGTCGAACCCTGACCCATTCCAAGCATTGCATCGAAAGTAGTAGCTATCAACATGTAGCAAAATGTTTTCCCGTCCCAGCAGCCACATTCACAAAACAATCACAACCCATCAAGCAGCCGAGCAAACAAGTCTTTCAAACGGAGCGTACCAAAACAAATATGGCGCCGAATCTTCGGAAAATGTGACGCTGACCCATGAGAGACAATGACTCAAAAGTACCCGAGAGTGACCGAGAGACATGGCTTGTGATTGGAGCATCCCAAATGTGGGATGCTAGTCCAGTTCAAGACGTTATCGTGCCCTAGACTGATGGCGAGACTATTGAATATCACTAACATGTAAACAGCGCCCGCAGCCTAAAGGCTAGGGGACCTTGACTACATAAGCGCGCTCCTCGGGACTTTTCTTCCGTCTGTCCTTATCAATTAGATTTATGTATTAACCGTAGTAAGCGTCGTCAACCAGTGTGGAGTCATAATCCCCTCCCCCTTAAATACCTAACCGTGATATCTGAAGTAAACGGTCACTATCCAAATTAAATAATCACGGTGTAGCAAGTAGAGCAAAGTAAAACATTCAGTATTCGGGCAACGATACAGTCAGTCTTACGGACCAAGTTGGAAGGCCTACTCCGTACGGCATGTAGCAGTTTGGAATTCCAGCTCAGCAGTAGCCTCTGGACATAACCAGAGTTACTCCATACCATAGTTTTGCAATTTATATTCGGACTTGCGGGATACGGAATCCGTACCCAAACATTCAGAAATAAACATCCGTTTTCCAGTTACCATTCAACTGACTTCATCACTACGACCATACACAGTGCCGACGTTCACGATGAAACAAGTCATCACCACCTGATTGACTGAACCAGGCCATCCCAGCCTCTCGTCTAGGCGAGTAGTGTGATCCCTCTGGATCAGGAAAAACCGGAAAATCTGGCATATGCCGGAAAACTTTCACCCATGTAAAGAGGATGTGACTCGAATACACTGGAATGTGGTGTGAGGTGAGATATCACAATGTAGGGTAGATATATACTATAAGACATTCTGCTTTAATACAACGACGAGGAAAATATGTGGGGCAGCAGCGACCTTTGTGTTCAAAATGGCTGCTCCTGCGTTGGTAAACAATGTCAATGACTCTTTAGTCTTCATCTGAACAGAATTTAGTGAAAATAAATAAGAATAGGCTGCAGCTGCATGTGAACGCTTGTTTGTCAAAGTATTGATGACGATTAGGATGTTTGTAGCGATGTATGAAAGAGGTGACAGAGCTGTCACTTTCCATAGCCGACGCCGACACGGCGACTCTAAAATGGAGTTGTGGCGAGAGATTGAGCACTGCCAACTTCCATCCTGTGAGCCTAAATATGGCCCCATGACTATCTATCAGAGAGATTGATCTTCGGATCTTCCTGCTTCACTTGATCTCTTATATGTATGTATAAGAACGAGAACAAGTTACAATTAACCATGCATAAACGTCATCGGCCATTTCCTTTGGTAGTTTCCCAGATTAATTCGGGTCAGGGAACATATATGAAGCATCAACTCTGGTCACTAATGTTAATTTTGGCAAAAATTCTGCCTTTAGGGGGCCATTTTTGGACTTAAACTAAATCTGTTTGTGAGAAAACTATTGGGAATGTACAATCAGATGTAGTAGTTGCAAGTTTGGAATAGCATGGGCTATCGTCAGGTGCAAACATTTTAAGATACGACCATTAACGACTGAGAAACGTGTTAACTTCTGATTGCACTGCTGAATTACATTTTTTGCTCATAACCAGGAGTGACGTCATCGACATCCATAAAAACTTTTCGTTCGGTAGACACTGCCTCTTACAACATTTGACTCAATTTTTAATAACCATCTACCGAATATTGTCCATGTTATAAGCAATTGAAAAATGTGGTAAAACAATACCAAAAATTTTTGAGATAGGGCTACGGGTGTTATGAAAAGTTGGCTAATAAAACAGGTTACAAGGAACTATAAACTTTTTAAGATGATATCAAGGATTGAAAAATTTAAAATGTGACCTTTACTTTAATATGAGGTCAAGGTCAAAGCAAAACATCTGTGTTTAAGCACATCATTGCTACCAGTTAAAAAAATTGCATGCCAAAAGTGTTAATAAACATGCAATACTATGTAAAGTGGCTGTCATCCTGTCAATTTTGACTCAAAAACTGACAATTCTATGAAATTTGAATCCTCAATAATTATTTAAATAATTGACCTACCTTATTAGAATCCTCTAGATTATACAATTCTTGTGGTATAATTTTACTAAGAGATTATAAATATGAGACATGAAAAGTACCATAGAATTCCGGCACAAACCAAGCGATACCATGAAATTTGAAACCTCAGCGACTTTTTTACTTAATGACTTAAACACAATGAAACATATCTTATTAGAATCCTCCAGATTATACATTTCTTGTGGACTATGATATTCTAAATATGAGACATCAGAAGTGGCTGTTAACCCTTACCATAGAATTCTGGCACATAACCCAGCAATACCATGAAATTTGAAACCTCAATAACTTTTCTACTAATTGACTTTAAAAAATGAAACATACTTTTTGAGTATACCTATCTTCATGTATAATTTCAACGTGATACAATGAATTTGTTTGTAAATTATACTTGAACGCCATACTTGAAAGATCTGTTGTCCACACTATTGATTATTTAGGCAATGCTGTTTAAGTACATGGACTTGGTTATCAGACAGTTTTCAAAATCCACATTCAATCCAACCAAGGCTCCATGCTCGCATTATCAACTATGAACAGGATGATGCGTCACCAACCGATTATAATGGACTTGATGAATTTCAAACGCATTTGGAATAGACAGTTGTTCTCATATTTTAAATTTCAAATGTATTTTAACAAAAACAACATGGATGACAAGCACTTAAACATTCACTGACACGACCAAGTGCCCAGAACGCCCAAGTATCAATCATTACATTTGACAGCAACGCAAGTGAGTCGCTCTGGGCGATATAAAGAGTATTTCAAAAACGGAAGATTTCTAGTCTATTGCAATCCGTTCATACAACCGTTGGCACAATTGACCCTACGAGAAAAACGATTGTATTGGTCTTTACCTGTCTGACATTTTGTTTGCAAAATTCTATTTTGAAAACTGAGCGAGAAAAATAGTTTTCAGAGTGGCCCAATTTCCGGAAGTGTGAGCAAAGCGTTTTCTCAAGTCTCATTCAGCGCCTATTGAACTCTCGTGATGACACGTGATATAGATCGACCAATCATTGCAGTCTGACCTAGTCCCTTTAACAATTTCGCGCGAATCAACTGTGACCCGCATATCTGTGGAGCTTATCAGTGTTTTTCCTTATCCATCGTCTGGAATCTCAAAGGGTCACGGACTAAAAAGCAATTTAAACAACTCCCTCTGAAAATTTGGTCTTATTACAGTAAGAAACGTTTGCAGTGAGGACGGGCAAGAATAATACGGATTATCTTACAAACAAAAGCCATTGAAAATATCTTGTTGCGTCTCATCCTGGCTGACTATCTCCAGGTTATTTGAATTTTTGAAGGTGGGTAGCTCATTAAGTCCTTCATGCTATAGTCGTAATCATATTCTTGCTTGGATTTGTTTGTCCCAGGGTATGTTATTTAGATCCGTTCTGGTGTTCAGCCCCGGTTAGACGGCAATATACGGTATAGGCAATAGGTAGTATACCCATACAAGACGTCTTACTCAGTCTGAAAACGACGCAGAGTTAAACATTTTGATCGATTCAGACAACTACCAAACACCAAACATACCCAAGTGATGGAGTTTTAGAATGCAATGATGTTCACGGACAATTTTATCCCTTTGTGGCGGGGGATTTCATCCATTCTCGATATCGGCTAACTGTCTTCCGCCGGAAGTCACCCCGGAGCAACGATTCGGGGGTGAATACAAGCAGCTGTCAGCGTATTGACACCTTGTTGGTTGCGCGGAAGACAGGACGCTTTTAACGTGCGCGTGGCGCTCTTTCGTCAATGACACGGTAGATAGTAGCTGATAACGAAGATCTAAGACAATTTCAATAATCAGAAACGATCTTGAGCATACTTTGATCTGCGAACAAGAACATTTTACGAGTGACAGCTGTAAACTCGGCGATATAAAATCAGCCATGGCTGACAAGCTACAAACCGGCCGATTTGTTTGAAGCTCAACAATCATGGCTTACCAGTATTTGGAAGGACTACCCAACGTGGCACGAAAGAGGTATATACAAAAACTGACCAATACTACACCCAGATCCAGTGTCAAATGTACGTTGCAGGAGCTGAATATGGGGACTTTGTCTACTGGACTCCTGGGGAGTGTGGGATCAGACAGTGATTTTCTTTTGGAGTTGTGTAACAAGATCAGTATGTTTTGGCAGTCAGCAGTATTTTCAGAACTTCTGACACGCAGATTAGAGGATGGTGCATGTACTTCTGGTGAAGATATGATTGGATGTGACAATCCATGCTGTAAATACAAGTGGTTTCATTTTTCATGCATCAGCATCAAAAGAGTATCAAAGGGTGCCTGGTATTGCAAGTCTGCAAGAAATACATCTTGAGCCAACCTTTCTGTATATAAGATGTTCCTTTTATAGACTTATGTTGATGTCTTTGACTGTTATATGGTGGATGAGTTGGGCGAATAAAATTTATTCTCAAATTCTATCCTCTTCTTAAATTAATTTGTGCCACTATGAAATTTACAATGTGATGTGACTAACAGCAATCAAATGCAAATTCTGTATGAAGAGAAATGTGAAATATCACAATAGATAGTCTTTAAGTGTGGCATGGACAATAAGAAACCACCAGAACATTTCATAAATGCTTTATTACGATTGTGTATTGAAAACAAAACTGCAAAATGAAAAAGCGTACAGGTAATACCACTACATAATATGTAACTTGAACTATTTCAGTCAATCAAATCACTGTCTCGTACAATAATGCTACCCCCAGCATTTAACAAACAACAAGCCACAGTGACCATCTTGTCCACACTAGAGAGCTCATTATCTTTGGCTTCAGCCTTCAGAGAGTTCACCGACCGGATAGGTAGGGTCCCCTTCAGCAGTTGATATCTGTTTTTTTACACACCCAATGACTCTCTAAATGTGAATGCGGACAGAGGATTTCCTACGTGACACTTCCACGTCTTCTGCAGGTAGTGGATTGTGGATGAGCTCAGCTCCACAGACAGTTGCCAGATCATCCTGTACTGTGAAGCCCTTGTCAGCTAGAATTTGGTCACCATGCTGGTGCAGGTCCGCACTTACAAAACCATTCTGTCATACAATTGAACATCTGAAGCTCTACCTCCCCAAACCTTTGACACAAATGAGTGCATGCAATAAACACTTTGGCATTAAATTGATCCACCGCCAGAATATTTCGATCAAAGTGGACAGTCCCAATCCACACTGATATGCAATATGCTGAAAATGCATATCAAGTCTAAGTTTAACCAGAGTGAGGGAGAGCTGGTCTTGAGGAGAGATACCATCTTTTCTGGTGACAGAATCATCATGATTCACTACAATCTCACTCAGTACCTAAAGACAGAGCACATGGTAAAATATATACATACATCATTGTAGAAGTAGAAATGTTTATACATGTGTGATTGTGTGCAAAAACATTTATTATTATAATAGGCAGATTTAGTAAAAAGATTCATTATCATTATTAAGATTCATTATAATTATTGAGTAAGCAGGCAAATTAATACTGCCAAAATCAATTACTTTTATCCAAAAGTATTCACCTGTCTTTTGTTGGATGAATGCTCAATGACTCCTTGTAAAGAACGTTTCTTGGCGTTCTTGTAACGATTCATGCGGTCATGTTGCTTGTTGCCATCTTGTCTGTGTGTGAATATAGAGGGTATCCAGTCTGGGTAAAGTGGGTCCTTGTTAACCACCCCTAGAGGAACGAATTATAATGACTTATTATGTTTCTAACCACAAATGGTACAAACGATACAAGGGGAATATAGAATAGCAAAATTGAAATCACAGTTGAATGGAAAGTCCTCATCGACATTACATACAGTAAAAACACATACAAACATGGCGACATGAATGATGAAGTCGTTCAAGCAGAATTAACCGTATTTACTTAAATGTCATCAAATTGGATTAAGAATAAAGTAGTGAGTAACAGATATACCCTACAAAAGTGTAGAACCTACCAGTGATGAAATGATGTCCACAAAAACCAAGTTCTTAGTTGGTCGCCACAACGAACCGTCTTCGTTCTGTCGATTCACAGCAATGATCCACTTTTCCCTTCTCTCCGGGTCTTTCGGAAACTTAAAGAGCGACATTCTTTCTTTCATCATGTTGTGGTTAGAACAACCGAATGCACAGCAACTTTTCGGCATGTTTTTATCGACCTTAATAACCGCAAACTAAACCGATGTTGATATCGCTGAGTGAAATTAATCCAATACACATTGATTGTTTTCACTGCGCTGCGCGTTGCCAGGGTCGCCGGGAATTCTGGGTGGTGCGAGGTTCCCGGATAACCGAGATCGGCAATGGTAATTAGTTATAGTTCGATAAATTTGGAAGCGGTAGAAAGTCTGAAACACAGCCAAATTTTTGTTTTCAAGACCACGTACATCGCACATGCTTAGAATGGCCAGACCCATCGATGGCTATTGCTTCCTGCGTCTGAACTCAATGAGATACAGCAGATTGTATTCAAAGTGCATTGCTTTCTTAGCAGGGAGGTAATGAGGATTAGGCGACGGAAATCACGCGACCCAATATTTCCCAAAATGGCGGTCATCATATCATGATTTTTCAGAACTGATATATAGATAGCATTTCTTAAAGAATAGAGTCGATCGGGGGTATGCTTTTTGGTGCTCTATGACTTTTTTTGTACAGGCTCTTGATATAATGTTGTTTTCTAGATGCGTGATGCAGCACTTTAGCTAAATGCATGTTTAATGTGTGCAGAGGTAGACACAAACTTCCAGCATTCACTTTTCTCATAGGATAAGTGAATGACAATTTTTACTTGTCCCATGTGAAACCTACTTGCCCCATAAGACATGGAAGTTTACATGGTATGGTTGTTTTTTCTTGATATAAATTACAAAATCTTATGTAAAAAGATTATTGCATTGAAATTATTTATATTTCAATCGGTAAATGTTAAGTATCTTTAACATTTCTGTACAGCTTAATGAAAACAGGTTTCCTAAAAAATATTAAATGGTACAAATCCACCCCTTGTAAATGCAAGATATTCGTGGCTTCATTCCTTCGTTAGTCATAGCAGTTGAATTTACCAGCTGAGGTCATATTGGCCCTTTATATATATTTTGTGTTTGTCGCGCCATCAGACTCATCAGATTGACACATTGGTTGTACTACAGTCTGCCAAAACACTACCTGTTGGCTCGCGCACTCCGTCATCGTAGCACAGCGCGTAACGTACCAACGTCACAGCGCGTTGTGTTCAATCAATAGTGTGTTAAAAACCTCGATAACATTCGCGATCGGCAAAGTAATTAACATGTCCGGTCGGACAAGTACTTGGGACTTTTCACTTGTCCCATATGCAGAGCCACCTGTCCTGGGCAAGCGGACAACCGTTAGTGTCTAGCCCTGGTGCGCCCAAAATGTTGAAGCAGAACGATATATATTTGTATTACCGTTAAGGACAAAAGGCCCTCGCATGGACAAAACGTCCTCGGGGGTGAGGGTCAGTTGAGACCTCAAGACTTACACTAATAATACGAATGCTAGTATGTTAACTACAGTTTACTCGAGCATTCGCATCTTAGGAACATGCAGTTGCTGCCGGCCTGGGGGCGTTTTGACCCATAATCCAATAAAGATATATACCCAGAGGGTTAGCCAGAAATTTGAAAGTGGGTGTCGTAGTTCCCAACACTGGCTATGTGCCCGCAAACCAACTGAAACCCCGCCCGGCCCCACAAGGCTTATGTTCCTAATTACTTATTACTAAATAAATCAATATTGCCTTAAAATATTTTCAAACAATCGTGCTAAATAATGGGCTCAACTGAATGATAACCTGGTCCACCATGTATTATTAGATTTTATTTTATGCAATCCCAAATAATATAGAGGCTGGTTCAAGATCCCACATTAATATCAAAATATGCAGGAGGATTAAAGGTACAACATAAATGTTAAAATATTATAAAATGTATACAATAACTGCAGTATCTACACATTTCAAGCAATTACAAGATACCAAACACAAATATTACATAAACAGGTGGACAATCATGTTCATGATCATTGAATGTGTTTGAGTTACTTTGATTTTCAACCATCGGTGGTCTGGAGAAAAAGGCCATGATCTCGTAACTGTTTACATTGAAACCGTGCGAAAACAATGGGTCACATGACGCTCTCAACCAATGAGATTTCATTTCACAAAGAAGTAAATACACCCTTAAGACCGCACGTCATAATGTTTTTCGATACGACCCTTAAAAAATAAAAATAAAACAAATCGCCGTCGTTTAGGACGTCGTTATGAAAGAGCCGTCGTCTTTTGAAATTGACCGTCGAAATGATCGTTGATGAGCGGTCAGTGTGCTGGGTGGCTGTTTGTCTTTAAATGAGCTGTTTATACTGACTAGGCTAATTTCCCTGGTATACCGTCCTGCAACCGTCCGTCGGTGGGAATTAATTTTTCTCATCTTCTTGCAGGTTAAACAACTACGAGTAAACCAACTTTGCTCTTTTGCAAATTGCACTGCAAGCCACTGAGCAGCTTGAATAATCACATTGATCAATTTTATTTCAGTAACAGTCATGCCTGTTGGAACAAGAACACGAGGTCAAAAGCTCATAGAAGAGCAGTACAATGTCCAGAAAAGACAGTCACCTCGAACTCGAGTAAAATCATCTAAGAATGCAGTGGAGATTCCTAATGCTACATCGTCACCTAGAAAGCGTACATCACACCCTTCACCAGCAGGTTAGGAATTCTTTCAAGTGTTTTAGAGTAAATCTTTCTTTGGTTAGGGGTTTAGCCTCTGATGCATATTTGATACCTTGCTATATTGATTGCAGATCAAGAAAATATGCAGGGTTCTCCATCAAAAAGAATATGTGCCATGGGTATTGGGTCAACCTGCAAACCTGTCCCTGAATCAGTTCCTCAGTTTGTCCAATCCCCAGTGAAGCGCATCCCACTATCTCCCAGGAAAGATGCTTTCATTAACTCTCCAGTCAAGCCATGCTCAGTCGTGTTAGCATCTCCTTTGCCAGGCACCCCTCCCAGAAATGTGATTGCCAGCCCCAGAAGGGTACGGGCTCTTAACTTCAATTCGCCTGCCAAGGATCTCCTACCCACTCCAGGGACTCCGGGAAAGACCAGTATTCGTCAGGTGACCAAGTCACTGTCCTTTGGGCCAAAGGATAAAACAACTGTTCTCCCTTCACCTTCTAAGAAGAATATCAGCAAAACTGGTTCTGCCTTGAAGCTGGCCAAACAAGAAGGTATGTCACATTTACCTACCATTTAGGTTGTGCTGGAAATCTATTCAAATAACAGCCATGCATTTTCGACCCCAAGCATTCGGATGCAGCTTGGCTAATGGCATATAAATGTCCATTATCATCTTTTCATCTCTTTATGATATTTGGTATTGAAGATATTTTAAGAACATTAAAGCGATTACTTATCATTCAGTGAATTGTTTGTCATTGTTGCAGGAGTGTGCTATCAGAGAGCCAAACGAGCACTACACACGGCATTGCCAGACCAACTTCACTGCCGTGAGAAGCAAGCTGATGTTGTGAATGACTTCTTTGGGAAACATCTCAGTGGAAAAGTAGCAGGGAGTCTGTACATCTCGGGCGCCGGGTACCGGGAAAACTGCTGTCCTGTCTCACACCCTACACAGACTGGAGGTCAGTATTGAAACCTTGAGCTAATGAATGTCAAAACTTACCTTTATATTGGGTGACTTGAATATCCTTGGAGTGTACCTGTCATTTAATAATTTCTTTTATATATTTATCAAATATGGTTCGGATTTATTTCTGTTGCAGAACACTGACAATTGCATTACTGTCTACATCAACTGCATGACAGTCAGGAATCCACAAGGAATATTCAATAAAATTGTCTCTCAGCTTGTGAACAAGGAGGTTGCTCTCACTGTGAAACAAGCAACCAAGGAACTTGAGAAACTACTCTGTATGAAAGGCAAAATGGTGTAAGTTATATATTAATGATGGAAACAATTCCACTTTGCAGACTATTTTTTAATTTCTGTTAATATTTGTACACCAATATTCATTCATATTTACGATGATGCTGTTGTGGTTGCCAGGGTGATGATTCTGGATGAAATGGATCAGCTCGACCATGGCAACCAAGAAATCCTCTACACAATGTTTGAGTGGCCCACTCTAGCAAAATCACGTCTCATACTTGTTGGTTAGTAAACTTAGCTCTACATCTCAATTAATATTGATTTCATGTCAATTACCGAATGCCTGTATAATCGCCTGTCAGATAATTACATCAATCCGTGTAATTCACTCATATTTGTCACCAAACGCAGTGCATTAATCAAGATCACACACATCTGGATTCATATAAAGGTTATTTGGTTCGTAGGCATTGCAAATGCTTTGGATCTGACCGATCGAATTCTACCGCGGCTCCAAGCTCGGCCCAAATGTCGACCCCAGTTGCTGCACTTCCCTCCATACACAAAGGACCAGCTTGTTACCATACTGAAGAGTCGACTACAAGATGTGAGTACTATATCTTGCTGTCATGTTTTCCACATGTGTTAAGCATGTGAAAATAACTAGAGAATTTAGCAGTTACTGTTCAATAGGTATATGACTTCATTTGTAAATGGCTGAGGATAGGAGACATCCTATTATAAATGACTGCCAAAGAGAGATTCATCTAGCCACAACTTATTAAGATACACTATAATAAATTCATTTACTACATCACTTCCATTCTCAACACTCTGTCACAATATTTGTTTTGATGTTTCTATAAATTTCATTTACATTGTGTTTTTAGCTTGATGGGGAGTGTGTAATGGAGCCCAGTGCCCTCCAGTTCTGTGCCATGAAAGTAGCTGCTGTAGCCGGTGACATGCGCAGAGCCCTGGATGTGTGTCGTAGGGCAGTCGAAGCTGTAGAAACCGAGGTCAAAAAGCAGACATTACTCTCCGGTGAGTCCTTGTCAAGTATTGTTGAGTCCAAGTTAAGGGGTTCTCTAACATAATGTGAGAAAGTGGTTTTATACCAGTTGGAGATTTATTAAAATCTGGTGTGTGTAGTTTGCTTACTTCAGCAATCAAGCTTTCATAGGGGTGAATGACTGCCTTATTTTCATCTGTTTCTTTCTTTGTTGCAGCTACCAGAAGTCCTTCAAAGGCCAAAGTGCCCAAGAAGATTGGTGTTGCCCACATTCTGCGTATTGTAAATGATGTTTACGGTAATCGCATGACACAGACAGCATCAGTTGAGCAAACAATTCCTTTACAGCAGAAACTGACCATGTGTACTTTACTGCTGCTTGTGAGATCAGGAAGAGGCAAAGAAGTCACTCTGGGAAAGGTGGGTTGGTTGGGGTGGGGAAGTACACTTGACAGGTGAATTTCAAAAAGGCCCTTTCGTGGATACAGAAAAAACACCTCATATTCCCTGATCAAAGATGTATGGTGTTGGTTAAATTTTTGATTAAATGGAATTTTGTATGTTCGGTCTAATAAATCTGTCAAGTTGGGGCAGGTTAATCCATTCCTTCATTTCATGTCCATTTGAAATGACACAATCCATGACTCATTTTATTTCAGTTCATTAATGATTCTCTCTGTTGTAGCTTCACGATGCCTACTCCAGAGTTTGCAAGGGTCAGCGGGTGCAACCTGTGGACCAATCAGAGTTCACCTGTCTGTGTGTTCTGACAGAAACACGTGGAATTCTTACCATCAAGAAAGCTAAAGACATGAGGAATGCCAAGGTAGGCATCTACTGTCGTCAGCAGAGCTGGTGTTTCTGAGTGGATTTTGTATTGCCATTTTGTTAATGAAGTGGTTGTTTTATTGTCAGAATTTTCCAAAGTTCAAGCTCTTTATTGTTATTTCCCAGTGTGTTTAAGATGGATATATTGTTGTGTGTATTTCAGATCACGCTGAAGTTAGACGAACAGGAGCTGGAGCATACTCTCAAGGACAAGACGCTCATTTCCAATGTGCTTCAAAAGGGGATATCTCCCAACTGATTTTATAACTGGTGCAGTTGTTTTGCCATTTTTGGTGAATGTTTTTAAGAGTTTGTTAAGTGTTTGTATAATCTGCATATTGCATTTATTTCCAAAAATTTTTAATGGGTGTTTTATGATTGTATGAGTAATTTTATATAAAGAATACCAAGTATTTATCTCGAATGGATGTTTCTGGTGTTTGAGTAAAGATTGGTGTGGGTTATTTTAGGACTATTTTAATGAAAATGATATTGTGTGGGCAATAACCATTTGTGATTCAACTTGAACTGATTGTAAAGGTAATATATGAAAATGCACTTCAGAAACAAGTGTACCCTGCATGTGTTCAAAAAGTGTACTTAGTGTATTTTATTGGTAAATTTTATCGGAGCTAATTGTGCTCTTGCAAAACCACAGATGTGTTCTTCAAGCACATTGAAGTCTATTCATAATGTATAAGTATGAAGAACAAATAAATTGCAAGATTTGTATATTGTTCTTTACTAAAATCACCATAGCCTCTTAGTCAGCGTCCCAGACTCCAGGGGTTCCGCTACGCTTCTCGCCCTAGAGTCTACAACAAGACAAGCGCTAAAACTGGTGCGTGCCAATATTCATTAGACACGTTCGTTAATCTTCGCGACCAATCAATGCAAATGTCGTAACCCGAATTGACCTTGGTTGCGCGCGCCTGGCTCATGAAACTGGCTTGTGATACGCACCCTCGGTTTTATGTGGCGTCATGTACATTGTTGTGGTCTGCATCCAATGAGAACACATTAATGTCTTCTGGAATTATGGGGCGTCTCAAACGTTCAAATTGGCACCACAACAAGCGCTTTAATCGCTTAGCTGCACGATAGTATGTTTACGTAATAGTCTGTTAAAAAGAACCAGTTGTGTGTCTGCTTCTCTTGCCGACTGTGTGATTAACGGTGCCACTCGGCATGAAACAACAAATCGGGGTGTTGTAGAATGTGTGCCCGGCTCATAAAAATCACTCGTCCGGTTGGACAAGTTGACAACCATTGCAGGGACGCCAATTTTCCTTTTCCTTTTTCGGCAAATTTTCCTCTTTTTTTACAAAAACCTGTCGGCATCCCTGCCATTGGTGTCGAACCCTGACCCATTCCAAGCATTGCATCGAGAGCAGTAGCTAACAATGTGTGGCAAAATGTTTCCCTGTCCCAGCAGCCACATTCACAAAACAGGCACGACCCATTAAGCAGCTGAGCGAACAAGTCTTTCAAACGGAGCGTACCAAAACAAATATGGTGCCGAATCTTCGGAAAATGAGAGACATCGACTCGACTCAAAATTACCTGAGAGTGACCGAGAGACACGGCTTGTGATTGGAGCATCCCAAATCTGGGATGCTAGTCCAGTTCAAGACGTTATCGTGCCCTAGACTGATTGCGAGACTATTGAATATCATTAACATGTAAGCAGGGCCGGGGCAGGGCCCGCGACCTAAAGGCTAGGGGACCTTGACTAATCACCTCTGTTCATTTCTAGTTTAAGTTTTCAGTAAATTTTTGTGCTCAGTGGAATAGGATGAGCATTTCGTTGAAGTGGTTGAGGAATTGTAAAAATTCGTTAATCTTCTCAATGGGCAGAAAAGTTGATCTCCTGTCCTGTGTAGCTACTGGTTAACACAGGAAACTAATTTGTCAGATTTATAAATTCTGTTTATGCATACTTCACATGGTTTCACTATTAAGATAGATTATATATACACAAATATGATTTATGATCAGGGCTCGCTGCCATGATTTGCACTTCTTAAATAGTAACAGAGGATCATACAGCTCGTTGCTGCCAACACTTGAGGTGAATATAGGTAACATAAGGCTGGCTGCCAAAAAAGGTCATTCTTCTTCTGAAGAATGACTACATTTATTGAACTCACAACTATGACTTAAAACAACATGGCATAGTTGTTTAGTACACAAATTCTTAAAGTATAATAATTTCAACTATGTCCAAAAGAATAGATTTGACAATAGTGACATAGTTGAGTAAGAACATACATATGTTATGAGTATCTAAATATAACGACTATGTCACTAGACAATATACACTTAAAAACTCTTGACATAATATGACAAAGTTGCATACATAAAATTATACTTCCTATATGTGTTATAATATACAAGAAACATATGTAAAATATGACAGCCATTTATATTTAACAATATTATACTGATACAATTTGTAGAAAGACATGGATGATACAGTGCATGGCAGCAAGGTGGGGGCAAAAACAGCCCAGCTGAATAAAAAGGTGGAGAGTGGGGTGGTGGTGGGGGCGAATCGAGACAAAAATGCGTAGCGTTCCCTTTGCTTTGAAAAGCAAAAGAGGAGGCTCAAATGAAAAACCTCGGCTTTTATAACCTCCGAGGGAGGGCGCTGGTGATTGCGGCCGCGTGCTGTTCAACCGCGAACCTGAGGTAAAGGGATTAGTTGACCCATTAAGGCCGAGTGGAGGCGGACGGTGCCGAGTAAGTTACATGGAGGCAAAAAGATTAGGTTCGCCATTCTCATAAATCGCGTTATGATCGCAGGTCATAACTGGTCATTATGATCAGGGCTCGCTGCCATGATTTGCACTTCTTAAATAGTAACAGAGGATCATACAGCTCGTTGCTGCCAACACTTGAGGTGAATATAGGTAACATAAGGCTGGCTGCCAAAAAAGGTCATTCTTCTTCTGAAGAATGACTACATTTATTGAACTCACAACTATGACTTAAAACAACATGGCATAGTTGTTTAGTACACAAATTCTTAAAGTATAATGCAGCAAGGTGGGGGCAAAAACAGCCCAGCTGAATAAAAAGGTGGAGAGTGGGGTGGTGGTGGGCGAATCGAGACAAAAATGCGTAGCGTTCCCTTTGCTTTGAAAAGCAAAAGAGGAGGCTCAAATGAAAAACCTCGGCTTTTATAACCTCCGAGGGAGGGCGCTGGTGATTGCGGCCGCGTGCTGTTCAACCGCGAACCTGAGGTAAAGGGATTAGTTGACCCATTAAGGCCGAGTGGAGGCGGACGGTGCCGAGTAAGTTACATGGAGGCAAAAAGATTAGGTTCGCCATTCTCATAAATCGCGTTATGATCGCAGGTCATAACTGGTCATTATGATCAGGGCTCGCTGCCATGATTTGCACTTCTTAAATAGTAACAGAGGATCATGCAGCTCGTTGCTGCCAACACTTGAGGTGAATATAGGTAACATAAGGCTGGCTGCCAAAAAAGGTCATTCTTCTTCTGAAGAATGACTACATTTATTGAACTAACAACTATGACTTAAAACAACATGGCATAGTTGTTTAGTACACAAATTCTTAAAGTATAATAATTTCAACTATGTCCAAAAGAATAGATTTGACAATAGTGACATAGTTGAGTAAGAACATACATATGTTATGAGTATCTAAACATAACGACTATGTCACTAGACAATATACACTTAAAAACTCTTGACATAATATGACAAAGTTGCATACATAAAATTATACTTCCTATATGTGTTATAATATACAAGAAACATATGTAAAATATGACAGCCATTTATATTTAACAATATTATACTGATACAATTTGTAGAAAGACATGGATGATACAGTGCATGGCAGCAAGGTGGGGGCAAAAACAGCCACAAGCGCCTAGTGGTAACCTAGGCGAGCCCCACCCAAATGATCCTCCTTACATATACTCCTGGGAGCCGCGCAGCAAAGAATATTATGAATAACTAAAATGTCAAAGTTGACTGAAGACACAGGCAATTACACATGGATGAGTGAAATAACGCAGAAAAAAAACCCAAAAAACCAAAAAACAGTCAGACACCTGTCTGTCACTGCTTTTTGCGCTGGATGAGAGGGATTGTCTAACAATGACAGCCAGACCCCTGTCTGACACTGTCATATGGATGAGACAAGTTAATTTAACAAGAAAGCGATGCAATTTATGTGGAAGTAACAGAGTGGAATTGAGGAATACGAATATATCTTTTATACGCATCTGACTTCCAACGCCCCAGTCTTTGAATTTCTTGATCAGGGATCCCCATAGAGCATGCGAATGTCGCTGCACCAATACGAAAGGAATGTGCTTTGATGTTTGGGATATTAACTTTTGCATGTGACAAAGAATTTTGAAGTTGTTTGCAGAAAAGACTGCGAGAAACTGGTTTTCCATCTGGAAGTACAAATAGGGGACCTGGCAAGGAACCTCTCAGCTTGTAAAATGCTTGCATAGTTCGCACTGGGCAATACTGGAAAGCGTCAGAGGATGGGATGATAATTGAAAAAGGTTGTCTGGACACATTGCCTTTGAAATGACGGAGTATCAGTTTTAAACAAAATGGAGAGGATGACCGAGTGTCAGATGAATTAGCCATGATAGCACAGTCCCCAAACTGTACAACAGAGGATGCCTGACTTAAAGTCCGCGTGGTTAATTTCTCCAATACGCAAGAAAGCATGGAAAGTGATGAGAAACATACTACGGGAAAGAGTGGAATGGTAATTATCCAAAGTGATGACAAGTGAATCTATTTATGTAAAATGGGAAGTAAAATTGGTGCCCTCGGCATTTTTGGGGATCCCCGTCGTTGCACGCCAACCAGTACTTTCTGAATGACAAAAGATGTGATGTTGTGGTGAAACCCTTGACATTTATTAAAGAAACAGACTGCAGGCTGGTGCAAAACCCTGTGAAATTAGGTAGGAGATGAAAGTAACTATTTTGTCAATTGGCTGGGAAAAATACTGCAGTTTTATGAACATCAGAACAAAAAGAAGCGTACTTCACCACAGCTCTGCGGTACACCTCCCTAGAAGAAGGGGCTAAAGAAGAAACTAGGAGTTGACTTCCCTGAATTCTGAGTTTAGAGAGAAGAGATGAGGAGGAATCTTGGTGGGCTGAGGGTCTAGCCAAGGGGCTATGTCTTTGGCCTCCTGGAAATGGAAACGAGAAATCTTGTCAGGAATTATGTTTGAAAAGCCAGGGATGTGCTGAGATTTGAAAAGAACATTGAATTCTAAGCTTGCAAGCACAAGACGTCTGACCAGAATCATGATTTTTGGATCTTTGCTGGATTGCTGGTTGATAATTGCTGCCACAGCAGCATTGTCTGTTTTGAATAAAAGCTTCTGGTTTTTTAAGGCAGGCCCCCAGATCTCCAGGCTCAAAACGATTGGAAACAATTCCTTGAAGGTGATATGCATAGGAAACAAGTGAGAGGGCCAATGACCACAGAGCCACTTGGAGCCAAAAACTGCCCCAAAACCAATGGAGCCAGATGCATCGGAATACAATTTGATCTGGTCTGACTCTAGCCAGGTATTATTGAAAAAACTGACTGAGCAACCATTAAATGATCTTAAAAACGAAAGCCATGCATTGATGTCCGCACGAGCCTGAGCTGTCAATTTGATGTGATGATGTTGACGGTTAACTTTAGTAGTGAGGTCTATGAGACGCCTGAGAAAAGCCCGGCCTGGCCTTACTACTCTGCATGCAAAATTAAGACTACCCACCAACGACTGAATTTCTCTGAGCGTTAAGCGTTTGCGAACTTTGTATTGAGATAACATGGCAACACAACTGTGCAGTTTGTCCTGTGGCAAGCGTAGGATCATATTTACAGAATCAACCTCTATACCATGAGCTATTATAATTGGAGATGGAGAACTGTTTTGCTATGTTTAATTGGTATGCCGCATTTGTCACAGAAAGACAAGAAGTTGTTAAGATCTGATTGCACCTTTGTGGAATTTGATGGACCAACAAATATGAAATCATCCAGTATATGAGTTATTCCAGACACTTCCAGTTTGTTAATTGCCACCCACTGCAAAGCTTGACTGAATGATTCAAAAATAGAGCAAGAGGTGCGGCATCCCATTGGGAGGCATTTGTCAAAATAGTACTTGTTGTCAAACGAAATTCCCAGGAGACAACGTTCAGAGGGGTGAATGGGGACTATTCTAAATGCCTCTTGAATGTCACATTTAGCCATAAGACAGCCCTGTCCAAAGGACTGAACCAAGTTCACAACGTTATCTAGGGTCTCATACTGCACAGCAGCATTGTCTGGGTCTATAAATGAATTAACTGAATTGTCCAAGGGAAAGGAAAGATCGTGAATCAAACGGAATTTGCCCTCTTCTTTTTTAGGTACCACCCCCAGTGGGGACACTATTAAGGGCTGGAAAGGAGGAAAAGGAAAAGGACCGGCAATGCGGCGTTGGGAGATTTCTTTTTGCAACATGTTTGACACAACAGTGTGAAAATGTAAAATGCTTGCATGATTTTTACTAAATTGACTGAAAACAGGGCCCTCAAAATTGATAGAAAAGCCGAAAGTGAAACCCTGTGTTAAAAAATGAACTTTTGCAATGTTGTACCCGCGCAAGAAGGAGGCCAGCTTAATTGGATTGACCGGGGTGACCACCTCTTCGAGGTGCTGCACCACCAGTGGGTTTTTTGAAACTAAACGGTTTCGCTTGGACTCTACACTGAGATGTGGCGTGGCCTCTTTTGCAGTTGTAACATTGATGAGTGGCGGGGAACCTACAATTTGGGGTCGTGCACCTGCCGTGTCGTTGAAATGACCAGCAGGTGTTATGCCGAAAGGGCAAATGATTAGCAAGTGTGGGATTTTTATGAAAGGGACGAGGGGGTGTGACAGATGCCTGGATTGCTAGAAGAGAGGCTTCGGTGTACAGCTCCAAGTCAAGTTGACCCCACTGGAGCGACTGGTCAAACGATTTTGTCCACCGGAAGCCCTGGTCGTAATGGCGTCAGGCTTGAGGACCATAATTTCTTGCCAACTTTTCCACATTTGCCATATGTGTCAACATGCCCGAAGAAGCCTGAGGGAACCTTTCGCTCATTATGGCAACATACACATGAAATGCAGTAACCCACTCCTGAATGGACATGAGGGGGTGAACTTTTGGTTTGTGATCTTGCTATGTGCCAGGCTGGGGCACAGCAAGATCATGGAGGTTTATGAAATGCCCCTCCCAAATGGCACTTTTAATTTTGGCCGGAACATGAGTACCTAGAGGGGCAGATATACGCACACAATTGGAGTTGGGGATGAGTGAGGGATAAGAGCTGCGCGACTCACCATGGGGAACGTTTATGAATTCCGCCAGAGCATTATTCACTAAGCTCTGGGGTGTGTTATTGTCCAACACAGGCTGGGGTTGGGTAGCCAATGGCACATGACGCACTGCTGCAGGCATGTCGGGCGGCGTGTCCTGAAGCGTGTGACTGCAGCTTGGTTGCGGCTCGTTTGAGGCTGGCACCGGAGCAGTAGGCTTGGGTGCAGGGTTAAACGAGGGGAGGAGGCCATCCCTTCGCATCCTAGCGTAAATGCCTTCCATTAAAATTTCGTTGTCAAGTCCGAAAGGGGTGGAAGTTAACTCCGGAGGTGGCGGCATCATAACGGTGACATCTGGTGATGTGTCTTGCGAGTCGTCAACCCCTAGCGTGGGAACAAACTCATTTCTGGATGCAGGTGAGCGGGACCTTGCTGTAGCTGAGCCGGCCGCAGCACTCCTGGTTGACCTTCGTGTACGCCTTCCATTAATCTTCGGGGGCATGCTGTAAACATATGTCACATGGGGCAGTAACCGAGTTACGATAAATTGCGATATTATGACCCCACAACCTAGACAAATACCATTACTGCCAGAGGCACAACAAACATGTAAGACTTACAGCGTCATAAAAGACGAAACCACACACGACGGGAAATGAACCAGAGTGAAAATAGAGGAGACCACAACATCTGTTGTGCTCCTAAAGTAATGCAAATTGCCACAAAAAGTCTATCATATAGACAACACCGGGTCAACATAACCGACGCATCAGCAGTTCGGCCTGCGTCAATTTTATGACGGAATCCGAAACTGCTGGGTCAAGCAAGTGACACATCGGTAACTCCCGATAGAAAATAATACATTAATGCAAATTGCAACAATACGTTTGTCAGAGACAACACCCGGGTCAACATAACTGACGCATCAGCAGTTCGGATTCAATTTTACGAAATCCGAAACTGCTGGGTCATGAAAGTGACACATCGGTAACTCCCGACACAAAAAAAAAAAAGTAATAAAGTTGTACAAGTGTCATGGAGACAATTAATCTGCTAAACTATATGACACATTTGGTACAACAGTGGTGAGAACACCAAAGGACAAGCGAATGTGACAAAACTAACTATAAGTGTCACACAAGCATCCCATAAATACAAAGGGAAGTCGTTGTCTCTGACAAAAAAGAAACCGCAGAGGAGGAAACGGCTATAAATTAGTAATGAATGCCTAGCGCACAGGTGCGTGTAAGTCAGATTTGCCTGTAGAAACCGAAAAGTTCCGGAAAGGAGAAAGGACACGAAAAAGAATATGCTTGATTACCACTACAGTTATGAGGTTACCGGTAGTCAGAAATTTAGATCTGGCCGCAAGATCCCAAGCCAGAGTGAGTGTACAACATTAATCATCGCACACTCTTAAGACTACTCACAAAATGCACCAAAATTTGTTTTGAAGCCGTTGTTGGCGTAGGTTTTTGAAATCGGTGTTGAAGGCAAGAAATTATAATGTACGAACGTACGTAAGCCTTACAAAGGCGATGGAAGGATGGACAGACATCGAGACAGAAACTGAAAAGTAGGTAACAAAGCAAAGGCAGAACTTACGCGCTAATCCTGATAATTCTGGATGTGGTTGCTGTAGAATCTCGAGGTAATCGTTATCAGCTAGGAAGGATCAAATGCTGACAAAATTACCGAATACAAGTGAGAAAGAGCGAATCGAGACAAAAATGCGTAGCGTTCCCTTTGCTTTGAAAAGCAAAAGAGGAGGCTCAAATGAAAAACCTCGGCTTTTATAACCTCCGAGGGAGGGCGCTGGTGATTGCGGCCGCGTGCTGTTCAACCGCGAACCTGAGGTAAAGGGATTAGTTGACCCATTAAGGCCGAGTGGAGGCGGACGGTGCCGAGTAAGTTACATGGAGGCAAAAAGATTAGGTTCGCCATTCTCATAAATCGCGTTATGATCGCAGGTCATAACTGGTCATTAGTGCATAAACCAGGATTGACAGCATAATCTTTAGAAAGAAACTACTTTGTACCGTATCACGTATATATGCAATTACTTGGTGCATAAACCAATAAATTTCAGCTCTTTTAACAACTAGAATATTTATTTGTGTGATTTTATTGCTTGCAGACATTTAAGATATTTGTTATTTATATAACCCACTACTAAGTACATAAAAAAATATCTCTGGTTTCAGTTGACATATTCAGACCCAATGGCATGCATATTGGTGGCAGCCTTGATTCATCCTTTGGTTATTATGAAAATTCAGCTAAAATATATCACTTGGGTTGACTTGAATTGAAAGTCACAAGACAAACACATTTAGTAAAACATCCCTAGTCAAAGAAAGGAAGAATGGTGAGATTATCTGGGTCTGGGAATTAATATAAGTAGCAATGATTTAAAATTAAATAACCAGAGGTATATATAGAAATGAACCAAATTTCTTTGACCACTTTGCAATGAAAAGATCCCACCTTTATCACATTAAATGAACTTAATGATGAATACAAACATTTAGAAAATAACAATACAATGAGAAATGTTCACCGTACGAGTTAGTGAACACAAAAGGCTGATAAAGTATTGGCTGATGAAAACAACATAGCAGTACCTGAGTCACAGATATAGTGAAGTCATATCATGTAATTTGACCATTATATCACTCAATGATGTCATTAAATCAGATATTGAGTCAACTCAGTGTGCATAAGTAACATATCATTAAAAAAATATTAACGTTTCCCAACAATAAGTTTTACCTAATAATTTCTGACTATTGCAAAACACCAACACAAGATGAATCAATCAAATGCATTTGAAATTAAACTTTCTGTAGATAATGTCCATCATATTTCATATCACAGAGCAAGGAGTACTCAGGTCACCATGACAACATAGGGTTGTTGTCACCTGTTGCCATGGTGACTCGGTGTTTCCTTGGTTTCTCCCCTGGAGCTCCTAGCAGAGGGTTTACCGACATTTAGCACAGCATCGTCTTTCATGTCCAGTGCACGTTGGTAGAATTTAGCAGCAGTCTCATACTCACCCTAAATCAATGCAAAGACAAGGGAAAGAATTTGAAAATACCAATGCCAAAGTCATTTCATTTTGACATTGTACAATAGTGTATAATCTTTAAAATTTTGTGGTGATGAAGCAGTAATGTGTGAATTTTGAAATATGATCAAGTATGAATCAACCATGCACAAAGATAATTCATTTGAAAATGATTTATCATACTACAAACTCACTGAGACTATGATGTAAGGCTCTAAGTGCGTAACCAAGAAATCTTTATTTAAAACAGTACATTTTCATGATTGTGTTAACTAAGTGATCACTTTGATCAGACACCTGGTTCAAAATGTGATTAAAGCAATCAGGTGAAGGTAAACATTTTGTCTTGCATCCAATCATCATTCATTAAAGAGCTTAACACCAATAATTTGTCTCACTTTGATATGAGTGCATGGTAACCTGCTGTTTTAATGATAAGTCTATAAACATACCTGTTCATATTTACAGAGGGCAAGGTTGCGAAGTGTTTCCCCAACTCGAGGATGTGAACTGCCAAAACTATTCTCGTATATCTTGAGTGCTCGTTCATACAAAGGTTGTGCCATTTTGTGGCTCCCCTGTGGTGGAAAACAAAAACGATAATGCAAGGTCAGATTGCTTGATGGCAAATCACTTACTCTTCTCTTACATTCTCTACAATATTTATTGAGTTATATTTTTTATTGTCATACAGGCCACTTGAATGGAGCTTAAGCTACATGAAATATACACATTATTTTTAGCAGATACAAAACTGAGAAATGGTGGGAGGTCAAATATAAATCTTCACTTTAAGAACACCAAGTCAACACCAAATAGTCTTGGGTGGCCATCTTAATTAATCTCTGAGTCAGAGCCACATAGGATGTGCTGGCTTAATGGAAAGCTTTGGGTGTCTAAGACTACGGAGGCAGCAGCTAGGGATGCTGACTTACAAGCTGTGAGAGGAGGACAGCCCAGTTGACGAGAGCTGTAGCCACAGATGGATGGGTTGCACTAAAATGCCGTTCTCTCGCCTCCACAATATGTTTATAAAGGGGCTCTGCTTGGTCCAGTTGGTTCTGCACAAAACAATGCCAAAAAAAGTAATAAAGAAAACAATGTATAAATATATACATACATTTATAAATATGTATATATATATTTATAAATATATATATATATATTTATATATATATGAATAAAATAATATATATATTAATTTAATAAATATATATATATATATATATATATATATATATATATATATATATATATATATATATATATATATATATATATATATACATACATATATATTTATTCATATAGTACCCTAAGTTCCTTCCCAAAACATTGCAGTTTAATGTTACGACAATGTGGTGTTTTGACTGTGCCCGATGCCTACACTAGGAAAGACTGAAATCCAATTGCAGCCAAGAACCAGTTGAAAAACTGAGATCCTCAAAGATCAACAACAGATCTGAATTGCATCAGAAAGAGGATGAACAGGCAACCACATATGGTGAACAGAACCATGTATGTAGCGAACATACCATTTTCTTGTAGAGCATGGCCAGATGTTTCACAATGGACATGACACTGGGATGGTCCATGGGGTAATGCTGTCACAACATCACCACAATAACAACTTGTCAATATATCACAGTGTTTAAAATATATTTAATTATCATGCACAAAACTTTTAAAGATGTCAACCAATAACTGGTTAAAAAGTCATCCTTAGGCATCGTTTTTTGGTTTGTACAAGGAAATAATCATAAATTATGTGTCACACCATACTGATTTGACTGGGATAACCTTATATTTGTCTTACTATGACAGCAATAGTGTTCACATTATTATGGGAGAGAATATTTAGTTTCAAAGTTCATAATGGATGCAGCCTTAATACTGCACCTTTTTGCGATTTTCCAAGGCTCTTTCGTAAAGCGGCTGGGCTTTGTCATACAGTTTTCGATCGTTATACAGAGCTGCTAGGTTATTGAGGGACTGAGCTAGATCTGGGTGGTCGCTGCTCAATACATGCTCCCTCATCTCCAGTGAGCGTTTAAAGAAAGACTCTGCAGCTCTGAAACCAACAAATTAACAAATAGAATTGATGTTAACATATTATCAAACACATGATGACAATGAATAACAACAGTACTAAGAAAATCCTATTTATCATGTTTGGCATACAGATGTGTGATGTACTCACTCGACGTTTCCTTGGAGGTAATACAATACTCCAATCTCGTTGAGCGTTCTGGCAAGGTCTGGGGAATCAGGCCCCATAACTAGCTCCTCTAGGTGTAGCACACGTCTCCGCAGGGGGTCCACACCATGCAGCTGGCCCTGAGAGGCAATGAATGACACACGATCACTGGTTATATGATATCTCTCTTCAAACAAGATATACAAAAGTATACAAAGGAATCAATGGATTAGGTTTTTTCCTTAGTACCTGAAAAGAAATAGTATGCCCATAGATTTTTTTTTCATATATATGAATGTAGAGGCAATTATGACATTACTTCAGGTGTGAAATATATACAAGTGCTTAAAGAAACTACTATTAGCAAGAAGGTAGAATTTCTGTAAACAATATAGTTTCAGTCAAATAATAGCTTTGGAAAAAACCATTCCACTGATATGGGAAGGCCTTGGCTCTATGAACCATAGAGTGAATAATTATTGAAATATCAATTAGGAGCCCTACTGAAGAGGCCATGGGTGCCTTGGAAGTTTTGCGGATTGATACGGCCTGCTTGTGTATTGGTTCAGCCAAGTCATGTCTTGCACAGAGTGACACAACACAGAACAGGTATACACAAATGACAATGGTAGTAATTGTCAAAACAAAATACACCATAAAATCAATTATTCAGGAGAAAGTGATAAATGACATTTTCCCTCAATTTTTATTTGAATACAAGTGAAAGGTTAGCACATAGATAAGATAATTTCCTTAATCAATAAAACATATGCACAACCATCCAAATGTTGATTAAACAAAACTTTATTTTGGTTCAAGAGAAATGATAGATGCATTATAAGGAATATATAAATCATAACTTGGTGATTTCAAAGGTGTAGGGGGGGGGGGGGGGGCTTCAGAAATAATGGCTTTTTAATGACTTTGATTTTCCTTACTGGTACCATGTTTCACCTACCTGCCCTGTTTCTGATAAAGCACAGCCTGGGCATCAAGCACCTTAGCTACGAGAAAATGTTCCCGGCCAAAAGCGCCCTCATACATCTCCCTAGCTTGGTTGTAGAGTTTCTCAGCAGCAGAAAACTTGCCCTGCTGTGCATGTAGTGCTGCCACCTGGTAAAGACTCTGAGCTACACTGGGATGATCAGGATCCAATGCCATTTCACGCAGCTCCAGGGACCTCTCCAGAGGGGTCAAGGCCTTACAGGAATGAGTCAGCATAAACTTTGATACACTTATGATGAGAGCCATGAAAGGTATCCTTCAGAATAATCAATATGCAATGGCTGAAAAATGGGGCTAGAGTATTTCTAATTTTGAAAGATGTAAGGGGTTTGGGAGTGTAAATAAAATAATATATTTTACAAAATTTTATCAAAAATAACAATAGAGAACAGTCAATAAAAACCAATTCTTAAAAAAACATACCTCTGCCAGTAAGCCAAGGTCACGCAGGAACCTCCCCAGGGCTTCAAAGACATCAGCGATCCTAGGCAATGTTATCAACCCCTCATACTGTCCCACCACTACAAAAGAAAGCACAACAATAGTCCATATTATGCAGATAGGTCAGTGAAAACTGAAATGTTTACACAATTAACATCACAGTGTCTATTATATTCTGATGATGATATGCTTCATTCTACCTAACCACTGCTAACCAGTACCACAAAAACAAGTCAATAAAACATTCTATAAACCACAGAGATTAATCTCTGCCAAAGTGCGTGCAATTGATGAGCTTGTTCAAAGTGTCTCATTAAGTAACTCACTTTCTTCCATCTGTTTTGTTGCGTTGAAATAAGAACGTGCCATGGTCGTTTTGTCAGCCCCGACAAGCAGCCAGTATGACACCAACTCACCGCAGCGCCCTCTATTAAACATAACAATTATGTCAAGTTCATTGTTCCATTTCATTCACAGAAAGTAACATGGTTTCTAAGTTCAGAGACAAAATAGCAGAAATCTTGTGGGATGTGTGTATCTACCAGACTTTTGGTAGATAAATAATGGATGTAACAAGGTAACCAGTATGGATGGATTCATTGTGAAATTAAAAGAAGCACTGAAGTTTCACGTAGCTTTCATCAAAGACGCTGCATGGAGATGGTGATGGATGAAGATGTTTTTGATGCTTGACCAATGCCACTTAAGTACCAACGCCCACTTTGGTAACCCCAGCTGCTTCGACTGTAGTCACATTTTACAAAATTAACCCACTAAGTTGTGGGAAATTAATAGGAACATCATATCTTACCTCCCATAGAGCTTTGCGAATATACAGAGGTCAAGAATATGTTTCTGTAACGCCTCATGATCGTTCAGCTGACGACATAGCCATGGCAACTCATCTGCAACTCTGTAACTGACATCTCCGGGTCTGTCACACACAAGACCATCACATGACCATCATCATCATGACAAAAACGATGCAGACTTGTCTTGCGGCTGAAATCACTCCATCACAAACCATCTCATGGTAGCATAATAATGATGAACCAATGACATTCTCCTTCATGAGTCATCATAGTATGTTGCTAATTTGCACGGAGGTAGTGAAACAAGCTATGACCAACATGGAGCACTGTTGGAAGTACTGTTTGAGGATGCTGTACTCCTGAGCTGGGGAATGGTTGTCTTCGTTGTGGAAGTATTTCTGCAGGATAGCTTCCTTAGCCTGAAACAAACACCGACCAATGGGAGAAGCAGAAACATCCAGGGGTAATCAAAACGAGTGAAACCATAAAGTGATGACGCACAAATCTTCTTGGCAGAGATCAAATAATTAAATCTTTTTAAAACACTATTTGTGGTAAAAATATGAGCATTTGGGGGGGAAATTTTTACTACATGTGATTCAGTTTCAAGTTAGTAATGGAAAACAACAGAAAAAGATCAACAATTCATCAACAAATGCCATTATGTACTGCCAAAATGGTACCTTTGTGTTCAGTGAATCGGACAAGGCAAGAATGCCTTTTTAATATTAGCTGTTAGAGAGGTGGGGGTTTTTAGGACTAGAGTACCTCTGTCTAAAGACAGGCTCTGTGATTTTGACATACTACTAATCAAGAGCTTCAAACAATGGAATGTACCAGCATACACAGGTGATTCCGAGGAGATTGGTGCATGATGCAAACTTGATTTTCCATTTCATGTTAAAAATTGGCAACAGAAACAATGACACCTAAACCCCTCCAAACATCCACGCCTTTAGTACGGATTAGTACGGATTAGTCGGATATAACGATTTTCTAGTTCAAATTTTACTACTTAATGCACTTAATAAACACACCTGTAGGTGGGCAAAGATATATAGCCCCGAGCGCTGAGTAAGAATATGTCTGTCTGTCAGAGCATCACACAGGGGCAACCAGAAGTTCCATGTGAGCTCAGGAACCAGCGTGAACAGTTCTCCTTCACTGAGCCCGTTACGACTGGCATAAATAAGCTGCATCACCTGTAGAGGTAAACACAGGAGAACAAAAGTAAACACAGGCTACCACAGGTAAACTCAGGGTATAACTGGTAAACAAATTTAGAGGGACATTTGATTCATCTAGTGACAGATTTGCTGCAAGAGGATTGAAATCAAACTGTTTTTATGTAGCCAGCAACTTGAAGTTGTCATGGATGACACTTGCAAAATGAAAGCATAATTTGAATGCAGTTACCTGGGAGAAAAGCCAGGTGTAGAAGACTCAACACACGGTTGACACACACATAGAATGACTCACTCGTTTCAGGCAACCTTTCATGCTGGCGTTCTCATACTTGTCAGTTATGTTGTCAAAGAGAAGCAGATAGAGCTGCACGGTGGTGCGAGCCGTCAGCAGCCTGAGCAACGTCTTCTCCATCATGTCATCACTCTCACATCTAGTTAAGGTTACACAAGGTCAGTCAAACAATAAATGGTTAATTAAGGTCAGTCAAACTAAATTTCCATGTCATGCAATATACACAACAAGAAATATAAAATGGCTCAAAAGAAAAAAAAGTATCAATGGTCACACAATAATAAGTAAAAGTCATTCAAAATATCTTTGAAAGACATGCAAAAATGGCCAAGATTGTGCTTATTATACACAATCTTTAGGGCAATGAAATAAGTAAAAGTAAAATCCCAGTGTTATATTTCACATGATTAAATTATCAAAGCGAAGGTCATGCATGTTCACATTTTATTTACTAGTAAGCAAGCTCTGGGAGACGTACCGAGCGATGTGACTGGCAAGAAGGACGACATACAGAGGGCAGCATGATGCAGGGGATCGACAATGTGTGAGGATCTTGCCTTCTAACTGCTGTGGAATAGACTTGCCAAGACTTGACATCTCTGCCCTCACCAACTCCTTCACACTCTTGGTGCTGAGCTCACCCATGTGCAATGTGGGCCATGACCTTAATACAAAATAAATGTAGGTTCAATATCAGGAGGAATTACAACTTTTCTAATGTAAAAATCAGTAACTGAACTATTTTTAAGTAATTATAATGAACAAGGGTAATGAGGACGTACTTCCAAGATGGTGGGCAAGAATCCTCATTGACTGAAACGATGATCCTCGAATCAACTGGAAGTGGGTCTAGAAGCCATTTTAACTGAGACTCATGGTTCTGAAGGCAAATCATCACTATTACTCTGGTAGAGGCAGAGAGGAAGGGGTGTTATAGGGGAGAAAAATACAAGAGAGAGTGAGATTATATATATATAGGTATATATATATATATATATATATATATATATATATATATATATATATATATAATTATATAGAATGAGAGAGAACAAGAGAACGATATAGAAAGAGAGAGAAAGAGGCAAAGAGAGAGAACAAGGGAGAGAGAAAGGTAGGGAAAGAGAATGAGGGAGAGAGATGTAGAGATAGAGAATGAGAGAGGGGTAAATATGTATAGAAAGAGAGAGAGGGAGAACAAGAGAGAGAAAGAGAGTGAGGTGGACAGAGAGAGAGGTAGAAGATAGAGGTGGAGTGTGAAAAATGAGAGAGAAAGAAAGAAAGAAAGAAAGAAAAGAGAGAAAGAAAGAAAAGAGAGAGAGAGAGGAGTAGAGGAGGGGAAATAGAGAAGAAGCAAATTAGAGAGAGAGAGAGATAAAGAGTAATAAATAATGGAAAAGTGTGGATGCAGAAAAGAAGATACAAAAACAGAGGCTGTACTTGTATACAGTCGATGGAGTCAAGCACCAAGACCACACCACCAGCGAGTTTGGACGAGACTTTCTCAAGCCACTTGGGGAATTCTTCCAGTAGACGAACTGGGTCACAGGTCAAGGTAGGGGGTGACACTGTATGCTGCATAAGCTGCAGTCACAAACACAACAGTCTGACAATGTAGTTAACAAACAAACAGAGACTCATTAACATCATAATAAAAACGGAAACAAAATAAGAATAGCATGAAATTGTCAAAGATGAAACATCACCTGTGCTGTGAGGCGTCTGATCATAGTAGAGGGGTCAGCACTTATTGAAGAGTTCCCTCCCACAAAGTGGAACAAAACCAAACTGTTTGATGCTCGATGTTGCTGCAGCTCAATCCTGTCATCATGGTTACAACATTAAATATCATCTCCCCATGGCAACAATACTGTCATCATGACAACAATATAAAATAGCCTCTGACCATGGCAACATCATCGTAAAACCTTTAGGACAACACCAAAACATATCAACTTTAACAACACGGTAAAACATTTTATGCAAATCTCCATCACCATGGCTTCTTTCCCCTCTTTATATAGTATTCCATATTCTGATAAACGCTATTAACAATTCAGTTTAATGGCATACCATTTAGCCAGAAGGAGAGATTTGCCGCATCCAGCTAGACCTGCTACAAGAAGCGGAGGTAGTGGCCCAGGGGCAGCGATGTGGGCATTCAATCTCTCGTAGTACTAAACTTACAAATTAATGAATAGTTGTTCAAGTATTCAAGGGATTAAACAATAGCATGGATCATGTTTAATCTAATACATTTTGCATTTTTTATTGGAAATATTTATGGTGAAGATGTAATCATCTTTAAATCCTTCAATATACTTTCCCTCCATCTCAATGTACACCCCACCATACTTATCCTTCCATAAGTTCCTCCAATAGTTCACCATCATGATTGCTATTGTAATTGAATCAAAAGCTGACTTGGTTCCTCTGACCAGCAAATTCAATACTCACAGGCACTCAAAACTTAAACCAACCCTCCTCCTTAGCTGCTCAATACATTAAGAATCATATGCCTGTGACTAGATAGGATCTAGAATGGACTGTGTATCTGGGTGAAGAATCGAGTATTGAGGGGTAGACAGATATATCCAGAACTGGTCACCTGCCTTTTCAAAGCCCAGTTCACAGCTGGACTGGATAGCATAAATAAGAGTCTCCATCTGTTCATGATCCTGGTTGATATCCCAGAGACATCCCCCACACAGTGACACAGGTCCGTCTAGCTCCCATACATGCTCATAAGGGTCGCCACTGCTCCGATGGTCAATGTCCAACTCCTACAGGTCAAGGTCACAATCATATGAGTCAAGGTTGCAATAATTTGTGTCAAGGTCAAAGTTATGTAACATGTAAGTCAAGGGGACAATCATGGGTGTCAAGGTCAAAATAATGTTACAATTGAGTGAGGATAAATGATACTATGATCAAAATGTTATCAATGCATATATAACCACATTTTTCTATACTAAGTGAGGAAATAGATTCAACAGACACTTACAATCTTGAGGGCCTTTTCGAGTTCTTTGACTGCTTTAGGGACACCCTCCTGGGGGAGATCAGGGTAGCCAGATATAAGGCGCATGTTACCAATATCCCTCACTCTCTGCTTCAGCTCCTCCGCCTCACGACTTTTGCAGCTGAGGCAAAGTAATAAAAAATAAAAGAAAGATCATTAAAAAAAGTCAGACCATTTCAGCCAAATGTAATTGTATAGGTATTAGGCATATTTATAGCAACAGCAGTACTACCATGGACATTAAATTACCTGGACCTGTTGTTGTCCTTGAAGCAGAATGTTGCTGGCTTATACCCCGGGCTGTTCAAATGTCCAAAATTATAGTCCATTTCTGTGAACCTGAATAAAACCATATGAATTTGCCATATGATTTGATCTAAGATTGGATGAAATCAACATGGCTGATGTAGTTTGTTGTTGCTTAGAATTCCTTGTTTAATGAAAAACAACAGAGCAGATAGTCAGACACTACTTTAACAATCAATTGTGCAAATGATGTGATTACCAACCTGTCAACTTGATCCCCCAGGAATGCAAGGAATATGGTGGCCTGGTCAATGTGTCGACAGCGAGACTGGACATACTCATCCTGACATAAAAAAAACAAAGGTCATGGTGAACTGGTGTTATTGCTACAAAGGTCATGGTGAACTGGTGTTATTGCTACAAAGGTCATGGTGAACTGGTGTTATTGCTACAAAGGTCATGATGAACTGGTGTTATTGCTACAAAGGTCATGGTGAACTGGTGTTATTGCTACTTAACTGCTAACAGCTATCTGTGCAGCCAATGCATCATGTCAATTTGCCTTCAACAAGGTGAACTCATATGCCTTCCTCACCTCTGGTATGTCCAATGTACAGGCAGCTGACATGTGGATAAGGTTAAGAAAACGCCCCTCACTGGAACATAACTTCTTCAGTTTTGGACCATATTCCTGTGGACAAATATAGAAATGTTATCACAGATAACCACACCATATAATACACATGTAAAGTTGTTGTCTTACATTATAACACACAAGCTAAAGAAGGTAATTCACTGAATAATATTTATGTGTCTTTAAGGAACATTGTAAAATAGAGCTACCTAAAGGAGAGTATGTAGGGGGGGGGATAGGAAACAGCATAGGAAAGGATAAAGAAAGAGAGAGCACCTGTAGCAGAAGCAGGACATCAGCGCTGAAGTCTGACGGGGCTGATATGAACACATTGATGGTGTTGGTTTGTATTGACTCGGTGCAGTGGGAGGCTGTCTGTGACAACCCTGCAGCCACTGCCTGCCAGTCCTCTGGCACACATCACACAATGATACTTGCATCAAATACAAGACTTACAAAGATGGCTACCCAAGGGTAGCCAGGGAAAGAAGACCATTTGTCCCATGTGGTATCTGTAGCATAAAGTGATGCATGCTGGCTAGAGTCATTAAAAGCTATAAACAACAAGTGTCCCAGCTGACCCAGAAGAATATTTTCAAAGTAGGGGTTATCTAACAAATTGCCAAAAAATGATGAAAGTGGGGGGTGAGGGTGGGAGAGGGTACCAACCTTTGTTAACATTGATATACGGTCCTTCCATCTCCATGGCTGTGTGAGCAAACTCTGGGCCTCGTAGAGCCAATGTGTGGAGTTGTGTGGTGCTTCCCAAAGACGATTCACTCTCCAGGGCTGTCCACCAGTCACCAGGGTTACCACCTCCTGGACACCAATGTACACCCAGTAAACAGCAATTGACTTTAGTGTACAAACATCCAATAGGCATATTCATACACATCAATTCACATCCAGTCTGTGATCATATATAGCTATATACATCCAATCAGTAAACATATAATTAATACACATTAATCAGTACACACGCACATTAATACACATCAATCAGTACACATACATCAATACATATCCAACCAGTGCACAAACATATCAATATACATCCAATAAGCAAACATACATCAATACACATGCAATTAGTGCACATATACATCAATACACATCCAATTATTAGACACACCATCTGTCAATACACACTGATACAATCCATTCATAACATATACTCATCAAAACTTGCCAATGCACTATATATTCCAACACAAACGCATCCAAACAAAATATATGTCAATCAATTCATGTTAATATATCACTTACCAATCAATTAGTATGTGCACACACACTAACCAATGTAATTCACAATCAATGAGCATTCAATACACAATCAGGTTGTCATTTGTCCATCTTAATTGTTCAAGATATATAGACGATCGATAATCCAAAAATAATTGCAAATGCATTGATACAATCGACATGAAGCAGCATAAATTATAAAATCACACATACCTAGCGTGGATTCAAGTCTAGACCCTGTGTCTGTGTCCATCAGACCAATTCGAGATAGCTTAGATTCAAGTTCACGCCGTGTTTTTAACAAGTTCCGCAACTCTGTTTCTTTTGTCTCCCTGAAGATCTGAAGTATTGTCACATTTACATGAGTAGTCAAATGAGAGTAAAAATTATTCTTTGTTCCCATTACTGCAACATGAATAACATAGTACATTATATATCATTTAGAATCAACAAGGCAGTAGTAATATAAAGAGCATCACAAACAGTTATTAAAAGAACAAACAACATGAGATAAATATTTTCTCTAAAGATTATTCATCAGATTCTTCAGAACTTTTCCTATAGACTGAATTCAAGCATAAGCAGTACCTTAAATTGTCTTTGGATCTTGTCCCTGTCACCTTCGAAGGTCATGGCTCGAACGAATGCTTGATGTTCTGCTTCCAATGCTGCGTCCCTTTCCTCTCGTAATTTCCTACATGTTTTCTGTAAAGTCTGAAGCTCTGCCCTCAGTCGTCGATTTTCTGTGTCTAATTTCTGAACATTCTTTTGCATATTCGCTATTTCATTCTCTTTGTTAAGTTGATACATCTCAAACTCTTTGCGGATTCTCTCTACCTCTGGGTTTTCAAGATCAACAGAGAGGGCTGATCGAAGAGAACTGGATCCCTTTGGTTTTCCAAGAGATCGCACGGATCGGATCCCAAGCCGACCTCTAGGTTTTACTTCGATAGGAATGCGTTTTACGACCCCATGACTGGTGTCGTATTCCACTCCCAGGACATCATCCTCATCATTATGACGGAGGAATGAGCCACCTGTACCCATGGCAACTATTTCTGTGAAGAAAATAATAAAAACTAGTGTAAGGTTTGGTGCCAAGAGATTAATGATAATCAACCACAGGGTAATCAGCAGATAGAGGGGGGGGGGGGGTGGAAGTAAGCAAGAGAGTGAAGGGGAGAAAAAGTTGCAATGCTTAGTTGTGACAAAATTATGTCCAATGGATATGGAAATTGGTCTTCCACAATCAACATCATCAACTTTGTTCCCTAATATCAGTCTTTCTTGTCTACTCCAATGGTAATATTTGATTTTCAAAAGCCACCAAGTCCAATATAACTTGACGGAGTATAATGTTACATGCAGCATTTTTTTAAATCTTGAGATGCATTTCAAGACTACCCTAGAATTACAATTGGCTGCCATGATTTGGTCTAGTGGCCTACACTATGCCAAGCCAAATGTGGTGGTGACATAAACTCTTTTATCATACTATTTTAGCCAATTGAATCAGACATGCCATTTTCTTTTTCATCTACTTATTCATTCTGCAACAAATTTGCTGAAGACACAAAAACGTGTTTACATTTACCATATCCATAAATATTGATTGGAAATAAATTTGAAGTGGAGATATCTGCATTCGCATCTTGCATCTAAACACATGCAGGTAAGGTGTAGGATAGGGGTCAACCAGTGGAACTTTTGGCTTGGCACAATACTACTACTAGACTATCCAGATGCAGATTACGTTTATCTGTTAAGCCTGTTATCCGAGTTCATTGAGCGTAACAAAAGTTCCTCCAATACAACTGCATGGCCTCTTGTATGGTATTTTATAATTGTTATTTCACTTACCAGCTGTGGTTGGTTAAAAATCCAATAAAGAAAACTTCCCCATGCTTGTCAAGAAGGGCTACCATAAAAACCTATGAAAACAAAAATTAATCAACGTTTCGGATAAATATTCAGTCATTCGCTAGGTGGGGCAAGATATGCTTTCGCTTTCATTCTCATACTATTTATGTTGATATATTTTGTTTTTGAAACAACGCAACGCTGACTGATATGGTTGGCCACCAACGACCCAGGGGACTTGAGCAAACACTCAATATTGAGCATCATATTGGATACCCATCACAAAACAAATATCCATTGATATACCCGCTGTCAAAAATACCTACCTATTGGTATAACAGGTCATTGCCAATAAACCTACCCATTGCTATACCAGTCTCTAAGAAATAACGACCCATTTGTATACCAAAATGCCTAAAAAACGACCCAAATTGGCGGCACATCCCCACTAACCTACACATAGTGGGAATACCCCCCCCCCCCCACTGGGGAGTTCCAATAAGCCGGTTTGATAGGTTCAACGGGATGACATAAATTTAAAAAATATAATTTAAGCATGCCAAATGGCTGTGACTCGTGAAAATGACTGCAACAGTATCAAATGAAAAAGCTGTTCTTCATTTATGATATATTAGAGGCACAAATTGTATCACTGCACCATTTGTGTATCCTTGTCTCGGAGACACCAGCTCGGTGACTACGAATATGATAAGAAAAATACCATCATTTAAAGAATAATCCAGCTAAAACAAATAGAGGTATCATTTGTGTACAATCCCTTTAAATGACAATAAAGACATAGAATACGACTGTATTCGAACTTGATGGTAGGATCATAAGGATCGAGCTAGCTCAGCAGACCAACTACCGGTTCGGCTACCTGCTGCCGTCCACTGGCTCTTGATTGTGGTTAAAGCCCAATCTTGAACCAACCAACCAATCGACCGTCTGAAGAAAATATCTTTCACGGCCTTCAGTTGAACCCTGCAAGGAGACCTTGACCCCGGATAACGGGTGGTTCTTCGCGAATGAAAGTGCAGTAAAACCATTCTCAACGGACATACTTTCATGTGAGATACCTGTTTATATCGCACAAATCTGTCAATTAATCCCTGCAAAAGCAATGGGACTTGACCGCAACAAGCCCTTAAGTCCCCCGAGGGACCAGTTCCATTTGTATACCAAGTACCCCCACCCCAACTTCCAATTGAACATCAACCTTCGTATATTGAAATTGACCAAGAACTCAGTGAATATAAAATACGATTAGACAGTTTGGTTCGGCAAAGCTGGATTAGGAAGCTAAAGTAGAGACAGCGAACATAAACGTCCACACCGTCCTTTCATCGCTGTCATCCCACAGATTTCAACTCACAACTGGACAACTGCGTAGCTTATTATCGTCATTGTTGAGAAATTGAATTCAATCAAAAATGCCACGGAGTCCGTTGTCCGACGTAGAGATCGCCGAGGTATCTCTTCCCGATGCTATGCTGACAGTAATGCAGGCTCACATGGGGAAAACCGCCTTGGTAGGTGCTTCATGGATTATAATGGGGTTTGTTCACCAATGATATTTGTTCAATTAATAGAATATGGCTTCCATATTATTTGCGTTATAGCGGGTTACGAGAGAAAGTATGTCGAGGGTGAAAGTATGTAAGAAGGATTTATTGTATGGGTACAAAGGTACACGGCACCCGTGATGGCAACGAACAAGGATGATGTCTATGCGCAATGGTATGGTTGGCCAATGATATATGAAAATATATATTTCAAGACCCTTCACCTTGTGGTAAAGATTGGCTCGAACATATACAACGACTGCGGCTCATTAGCCCCAATTCCCTGGGACAGCCAAACCGGGCCGATTCTTTGTCTTCTATATAATGCTACTACGCGCGAGTTTGATGATAGTTTCATAATGGTCTAAGCTGCCAGAGGAATCCCTCCAGATGGAAAACGTTTCTTACAAAGACCAACAAATAGCTACGTAGTTTGTTAGCGATCTCGCCTTATAAACCATTTCGTTTGTAATTTCTTATTTTGGACCACCAATTTGTAGAACTGAATGAATTGCAAGTCGGTCATATTATCCCCAATACCAAGACGGTTACGATCGAGTAATTTTATCAACTAGTCCAAGGAGTTATATAACCTAAGAAGGAGTCGCAACGCCCTTCGAAGTCGCCGCCGAGGCGCTCGCGTGCGTGCCTCGGCAGCGAGTGTTTTCACAAGCTCGCGCTTGGCGGCGCTAGGTGTACTTGGTATTGCGACATCAAGCGAGCCAGCGAGGAAACCGGAGGCCTTGACCCGAAGTCAAGTTCGCGGGGACATAGGCGAAATGGCATGGATGGTATTGCAAGTGTCAATAGACAAGTTAACAACAGCAGGCGAGGTACCGGAGGCCTTGACCCGAAGTCACGCGGGGACATAGGCGAAATGGCATGTGCATTCACTAGACAAGTTAACCAGGTGGGTACTCGATTACACAATGTCATTAACTATGTCCTGGGACTTGTGCACTTTGTGCAGTTTTTACTGTCAATAAAACACCTATTGAACACAAACAACACAACAAACAGAAATTAAAACAAACCTATATCATTTGACAAATAGAGCTCATGCTTTTTGGTTGAAAAGTGGTACAAAAATAGTTTTCCAAAAACTACAAAGTCAGTCAACAAACTGTTACCCTTTTTTCTCTTCACATTCAGCTGCATAGGCATGTTCAGAAATGACACGCTTTCTGTCACCTGATGTCTTGTAGTGATACTTCACAGATTTAAAAACGTTCCTGGACCTTTTCCTTTTCCTTTTCCTGCCAACTGGAAAGGTTTTTGCCTGCAAAACATAATTGAACTGGATATGTTAAGATTAAAAATATGTTCTCAATACACAGTTACCAACACATAATATTTATCCATTAATCATTCAACCAATTTATATTCATGATACACATGAGTCTACAAGAGCACTAGACACAAAGTACAAATTTGCTGGGACAAGACTCATATTCCAAGTTATAGTTAGTTATATATAAGTATTCTGACATTGCATTAGTATGCCACCGGTAAGTAATAACACCAAATTATCGCCCACTGTCAGCCATATTGGACTGTCAAATATACGTCGCATTTGGATGCGATTTGGAGGTAAACTATAAGGATATTTACAATTATTGATAATGGATTCTGTTTGGTTATTGGTTAAGGCAATTGTGCCGCTATATTGTCAAACAATACAACATAGTTTATGATTAATTTGAAAAATTCTGGAAGCTTGAGATTCGACGAATTGTTCGAATTCAAGGTATTATCGCTCACGTATTCAGCTCGATAAAATAAAAAGTACACATTTAACAGCTTAATAATCGTGACCATTCGATTTGTCTTTGTTCAGTCAACGAATACCAAGAATATTTTTACGGGAATATATCACAAATATCAAAAGATAGAAAAATTAAAATATATGTCGAAGTTCCAAGCCGAGAATATGGCGTCTTGATGCGGAATAAACACTTGCAAACTTTAATCGAATAAAACATATTGATTACCCGAAAAAGGAAACTATAATAATCTGCGTGTTTATTGAAATATAATTAATTACCTCGTCGGGCAAATCCATCAGGTTTGGTGATACTGGTGAAAGTTTTCGAAAAAGAAAATGAAGTTTCTCGCACAGCAGCTAACGCCTCAACTTGCCGAACTGAAATGTGAGCGAGACACAGATCTCGTGGCGATCTCGCCGAGGCAGGCACTGCGCGCGAGATCTCATTGATCTCGGCGTCGTGTCTACTCCTGCTATTGGTTATAACTCCTTGACTAGTCTAAACTGATGCCAAACAAGACGTGCACGGGGAGATGGGGAAATTGGCGAAGATCAAGGTCACGGGTTATCATCATGATAATCATGATCCTCTCCATCATAACGATCATCATCACTATCACATTATCTGCCCCTTCAACGCATCGATGTCTTGTTCAGATAGATCCCAAAAGTACATTTGGGGCCGACCTAGATAGTCGGTGCCAACACAACGAGTATTTTTCATAGGTCATAGTCGTACATGAGGATCAAAAACATTAAAAAAATAGGGGCTCAGTCGACTGCAAAATGGTTTTGCCTATGGACACAGCAGAATTATCATCCAACTTTGTTATCAAAGGTAAATGGTAGCCTGTTTCTTGGGGTCTTCATGGTAAGTATGTCTCATGTAAAATTTTGGCCAACCCGGAAAACTAATACCGGTAGATACAGAATAATCGTATGTCCGCCTAAATCGATTTCGTCTCCAATCCGATAAGTGCGATAGTCTACTTTGAACCCCTAGAAAATTAGTTAGAAGTCCAGTGATATACCATGGCCCATCAGGTCAGAGTCGTTTGATGCAGGATCCTCAATAAGGCGAAGACGTGGGAACTCATGTGTCGACTGTTGTAGACCATTTGATGATGTGTCGTCTTTTGTGCCAATCCAGTCCATTACAACTTATCCAGATATAACAGTTCCATGTCTTTTCACATTGTTTATAGATTGACGGAGTGACTGGGAAGGAGTACAAATACGAAGACACAATAAGACATATCCGCAGTGTGGCCAGTGGTCTGTACAGACTGGGTGTTCGTAAAGGAGACGTGCTTGCAATATACAGTCATAACACTCCAGAATATGCGTTCATGCTGTACGGGGCACTGGCGGCAGGAGCTTCTGTTACAACAATTAACCCAGCATACACCGTGTGTCAGTATATATACCCATTTAAGTATCACAATGATCATTGAATTAGGAGAGTGGTGTTATGAAGACATGTTAATATTACAAACTGGCCTATTTGTTTTTATGTAGATGAAGTAACACATCACTTGAAAGACTCTGGAGCCCAATGGGTGTACTGCTTGAACGCGCTTTCTCAGTCTGTGATTGAGGCATCCAAAAACAGCGGCAAAGTCAGGGTACGTTTGTTCGTTACTCAATCAAAATTTGTTTAAACCACAGCATTCGTCCTTCTTGAAACTGGGTTGATCAATTACAAATAGTGTTTTATTGATAAGCCTGGTTTCATCATGAATGCTCATCTCAACCCTTTGCACAGCTGGATTATAGTAGTATTTATAATAGCGGCTCTGTGCTCGGAAGCTTGGTAACCGAGCCACTGTGAACTAAACTTATGATGAGATCAAATTGCGAATAGTGTTTACGTAATGTATTATCACTGCTATGACTGTATTATATGTTTGTTTTGAAGGAGATCATCCAACTCGGCGGGACAAAGGACTGTGTGTCATTCCAGCAGCTCATTGATGACGATGGATCCAGCTTCCCGGACGTGAAGATTAACCCCAAGGAAGATGTGGCCACGATCCCCTACAGTAGTGGTACCACCGGGCTACCCAAGGGCGTCATGATAACACATTATAACATCATAGCTAACCTTACCCAATTCAGGTATTTTGTTTTGCTTAGTTATTTGAATTTCATAATTGCGAACACACGCCTGGTGCCTGATGAAATAGTGCTTTTTGACCGTCAGCGTTAAGTACATTAAAACCATGTAAACTTGTGTATATGATGGAGTTATAGAAGCCAGTAATATATGACGGTATTCAATATGAACAACTGAAATCAGTTGGATACATTCTTTTTATTATCACGTTCCCATGGCAACACTCGATGTTCTCTAGATTTATCGCATGGCACCCTACTCTCGGCCAATCAGAGCTCGAGAATAAGCTCCGCGTCCTCGTTTTCTTTCCCCATATCACCAACGTGACCATGCGATCACTAACACTTGTCAGGCGGCATTGACTTACAGTGTGGAAATAACTCCACCTGCCAACACGCGAGATGGGGTGGTAACAATAGCGCTTGTCCTGCTCTCAACAAGGATTCCTATCACACACCGCTAATCATAATATTGAACCATAAGCACTGACATCGCAAATCTAATACCCAATTATCCTTTTTCACTAGGATAACATTAGCAATTTATTCATTTACAGAAGGCATTTTCGAGCGTTACAGTTCACAATATATTGACATACGAACAAAGCAATGTAACATGTAATTTAGGGTGAAGCCCCATGCCCCAATATGAATACATACACCAGAGAGATTGTCGCTTAGACGTTTTTAAGATGGGAATAAACTGAAGTTAATATTTTACACATCATTTCAAACTAACAAGCTCTTTTATGCTGAACTAATAAGTGGTAGTTGCTTATATTTTGCCTTGAAATTTGCCTTGAAATTTGCCTTACATATTCCTACCGAGATAATCCAAGTACTTCTTGCTACCAGCAGATATTACTGTCATATTCACGTTGTTCTTTTTAAACATTGGTACACTAATGGTGGTATTTCTATCAAGGATTAGAATTGGTATCGTTGTCCTTTTGCCTAGCATTCAAACCGCAGCTTGGTTGCCCAGATAAATGAAGTATAACCTTTTTCAAGGGAAATACTTGATTAAAAAGAAAGCCTGTAGTTGTGAATAGCACCAGGGAGAATAGCTGCACAGATAGATCATCGCGTTGACGTTATACAGCAAAAGAGTTTTGTTTCTCTTTCATGAGGTCGTTTACCTAATTTGATTATACTTTGTTTAAGCCATCCCGACTTTATCGACCCCAATTTGGACGCGAGCGGATCGTATGTGATCTTAGGATTCCTGCCATTCTTCCATGCATATGGAATGGTCGCTATAATGACCGGATCTCTTATGGGTGGAAGAACAGTAGTCACTCTGCCTCGATTTGAACCGCATCTTTTCCTCAGCTCAATTGAGAAATACAAGGTAAGCACTCGCATCGTTTACTCTGCGTGATGGAAGTTACACAATGCGTGGGTATAGGGAGCTTACATCCATATTGAACTCTTCCATTCTTATGATCATTTTGATGCCTCAATTCAGGTAACTCACTTGTATCTGGTCCCCCCGGTTGTGATATTCATGGCTAAACATCCCATGGTAAAGAACTACAACCTGTCCAGCATAAAACGAGCCGGTTCTGGCGCAGCTCCACTCGCCCCCGATGTGGAGGCCCAGTTCATGACTAAAGTCAACATCAAGGAAATGAGGCAAGGTATATGTGGCCATTGTCATATATATATATATATATATATATATATATATATATATATATATATATATATATATATATATATATATATATATATATATATATATATATATGATATATCTTATGCTTGTTTACTTTTCGTGTTAAGAATATGCAACACACACTTGATTTATTGACAAGGATAATTACAGGGAATAGTCGTCATGGATTGATCTTACAGGGTATGGAATGACAGAAACAACATGTGTTGCTAGTGCTCAACCATTGACCAAACCGCTTAGACCAGGGTCATCCGGGGTGCCTCTTCCCAACACAGAAATGCAGGTAGATCAAACAGTTCATTATCTATTTGCAACGCATAAAATATTATAAATCACAATCCCATATTCTCTACTTTATATCAGGTTGTGGATATAGAAACAGGCAAAGTGTTGGGTCCAAATGAGAAAGGAGAAGTGTGGATACGAGGTCCTAACGTGATGAAAGGCTATCTGAACAACCCTGAAGCCACACATTCTACAAAGGACGAGGACGGATGGCTACACACAGGTATAACATGCCTACACGGGTATAACATGCCTACACTGGTATAACATGCCTACACTGGTATAACATGCCTACACGGGTATAACATGCCTACACGGGTATAACATGCCTACACTGGTATAACATGCCTACACGGGTATAACATGCCTACTCTAGCATAACACGTCTACATGGGAATAACATGCCTACATGGGTATAACATGCCTACTCTAGCATAACATGCCTACACGGGTATAACATGCCAACACGGATATAACATGCTTACATGGGTATAACATACCTACTCTGGCATAACATGCCTACACTGCTATAACATGCCTACACGGGTATAACATGCCTACTCGGGTATAACATGCCTACACGGGTATAACATGCCTACACGGATATAGCATGCCTACACGGGTATAACATGCCTACTCTGGCATAACATGCCTACACGGGTATAACATGTCTACACGGGTATAGCATGCCTACACGGATATAACATGCCTACCCGGGTATAACATGCCTACATGGGTATAACATGCCTACTCTAGCATAACATGCCTACACGCGTATAACATGGCTGCAAGGTTATAACATGCCTACACGGGTATAACATGCCTGCACCGGTATAACATGCTTACACGGATGTAACATGCCTACACGGATATAACATGCCTCTTGTTTTAAAACACATATTGAACAGCTCTCTTTAGCATCAATGCTGAATATGCATGATATTTATTTCGTTTTTGATTACTTAGTAACTAAGAATTTTGTTGTTACTCCATGATATTTCAGGTGATGTTGGGTATTATGAGTTACTTCTACATAGTTGACAGACTAATTAAATACAAAGGCTTCCAGGTAAAACTACATCTACAAAAGTAGCAATGATTTGGAGTCATTGAGCCTGATAAAATCATAGTATACTGTTCTTAAATTGCCTCGTATTATTTTTGTTGACACACCTGAGTATAATTAATTGACACCTGTCATTTATGTGACCATGCTGGATGTGATTTAGGTGGCTCCTGCAGAGTTAGAGGCCCTGCTGTTAACTAACCCAAAAGTTGCGGACGCTGGTGTAATTGGCATCCCAGATACATCGGCAGGGGAAATACCAAAGGCATATGTGACCCTTAAGGACAATGTCCAAGCAACACAAGATGAGATAAAGCTGTTTGTTGCAGGTGTGTAGGCGAATGCAATTCGAAATGAAATACAGTTGAATCATCATCACCCTCACCTTTTTAATAATAAAAGAAAATTACTTGGATTGTATTTTGCAAGCTTTATAGATAGGTTATTGATACGTCAATCATCCTTGTTGTTGTTTTGTTTCTAACAGAGAAACTGGCTCATTTCAAGCATCTCCGTGGAGGTGTTGAATTTGTGAAAGTCATACCAAAATCACCAAGTGGGAAAATTTTAAGAAGAGAGCTGCGTGCCTTGGCGAGTAAAAGCAAGATGTGATCCATTAAAAGCACCAGTGGTGCTCTGCTCAAATCTTACAATATCTATTATATATATATATATATATATATATATATATATAGATATATATATGATATAGAGAGATAGATATATATATATATATATATAGATATAGAGATAGATATAGATATATATAGATAGATAGATATTATCTAGAAGATATATATATATATAGATATATATAGATATAGATATATATATATATAGAGATATATAGATATAGATATATCTCATATATATCTATATAATATATCTATATATATATATATCTATATATATATATATATTATATATATATATATATATATATCTATATATATATATATTAATGACTATATAGTGCCAGCGTTTAATTCGGTATATTATATTTCACCAATATGTCGCTCTAAGATAGCATAGACATCCTATTATAGTTATTATAGAAGTGTGCGTTGTTGTAGTGTTCGTTTGTTTTTATTTCACCATTCGCTATAAGATAGCATTTGACCTCCTCCGAGTATAGGTGGATTATAGAAGTGTGAGTTGTTATTTCGTTTTTTTGGCATTGGTTTGATTTGCGAAGACCCGGTGCATGGATCTAGGTCACGATGCTCGTTGCCGACAGTCTCCACGAATCGGTCAAGGAGAGTGGTCGTATCCTTATAATAAAGTTTTTTTAGTACCACTCGCGCCTAGTTTTCTTGTCGTTTCAACAATATATTCTTAATAATGTATTCGTGAAAGGAAATATGCCCTTGAGTAGTATAGGTAATAGCGGTTCAAGAACACCCCTCCAAATGGGGACCCACCCACTGACGATAGGGAATCCCCCCACTTGAGAGCATAATTTACCCACTTCGACTATTCATTTCGGGGTCTGAGGTCTCAATAGCTGACAAGAGCTGGAGTTTCCTCATAATGGAGTTAGGTAGGGGCCAGTTTGAATCGGAGAGGGATACCATGAATCGCAGGGGTAGGGGAGGGATCTCGGTCTCAGCAGGTCTTGGGAGCTGACTCCTCCTCCCTATAGGGAGACCAAGAGTCGCAGGGGAGCTTCTCTCAGGAGGCCCACTGTATGGGGGGGGGGAATCGCCCCACGAGTATCGCTCGATTTCTCCTATAAGTACACAACCCCCCAGCGTTGGGGGTCTGAGGCGTCTCCTCCCGTTGTATTCTGAACCTCAGCACCACCCCACGCTCCAAGATAGGGGTACCTAGCTCCCAGAGCTACGAATCCCCCCAATTGTGGGTCATATTTGAGTCGAAGTTTGTTTGCAATCATGTTCTGGGGTATAGGGACGAATAATGTAGTTATGACGCTAGCAGGAGAATCGGTCCACGAGCTAGTCTCCGATCAGTCTCAATAAGTTGTCACAGGTGGAGTGGTCGGCTCCTAGTTGCGCTTGACGTAGTTTCAATCCACAATAATTCTTCGTTTCAATTCGTCCCCCCCAAATGTTACCAGCTGAGGACCCTATAATATGATCTCGTCACAGTATATAGGGGTCGCTATAGCGGCGCCCAAGAACACCCCTCCAAATGGGGACCCACCCACTGACGATAGGGAATCCCACCCACTTGAGGCTCATAATTTACCCACTTCGACTAGGGGGTCGGGGTCTGAGGTCTCAATAGCTGACAAGAGCTGGATTTTTTTGACCCGGGGAGTGCGGGGAGCCTATCGGGAGAGCCATGAGAATCACAGGGTAGGGGGGGGGGCATGAGTCGCAGGGGGTAGGGGAGGCATGAGTCGCAGGGGTAGGGGAGAGCCCACAGTTATGTCGCAGGGAGGGGAGAGCCCACGAGTCCGCTATTACCTATACTACCAACCTCCAAGTTTTATCCATAGGTAGGTCCTAAGGGTAAACATTCCGGCATTTCGGGGTCTGAGGTCTCAATAGCTGACAAGAGCTGGAGTTTCCCTAACTGCGGGGAGCCTATCGGAGAGCTACGAATCACAGGGGGTGGGGTGGGGGCATGAGTCGCAGGGGGTAGGGGAGCCATGAGTCGCAGGGGTAGGGGGAGGGGCAGTTATGAGTCGCAGGGGAGAGGGAGGCCCACGAGTCGCTAGGGGTAGGGGAGGCCCACAAGTTGCAGGGGAAGGGGCTGAGGGAACCGCTATTACCTATACTACCAACCTCCAGGGTCTTTATCCATAGAGGTCCTTAAGGGTTAACATTCCGGGGCCAGGACCACCCGTGTAAGTTCCATTTTTCACGCGGTCGAGGTCCTGCATAAACTGCAGCGTTGTTCTTCTTGATAAAGTCGTGATCGGGACGAGTGGTTATCAATCTCATCGTAAAGAGCTTCCAACAGTAGAACGCCCCTGCCGGCCTCTCCGGGGTCCTACTTGGTCTTCCCAGCCAAGGAAGGTGATGTTCCTGTTCCACGTCTAGGCAACTATTAAACCTCCAGTTCGCGCCATAGTCGCCTTCTTCGAGGCCCTCAATAGACGCCCACCCCCAAACCACCGTCTCCTTATACTTCTTCCGATCCTTGTGATACGCCTGGTTATACGCCTCAGCCCTCCCCGAGTAGGGGCACTTTATTTCGAGCAGCTCAACCTCCTCAGGATGCCCCCGACAGACAGCATCCATTCCACCCCCGGTCACCCCCTGAGCCCGCCCCATAGGTAGCACACAAAAGCCATCCGGAGAGTAGGCTGTTGTGCCGCCCTGAATATAAATATTGTTTCCGTAGACCTTGGCGTTGTTCACCTTCTCCAATACCGCAATTGCAACCTACTCAAAAGTCATATCCCAGAGGCAGGGCGCGCTAAAGCTAACACCCTGGTTGCTAGTTTTTTCAGCCAGCTTCTTGCTATAGCTGCTGAAGTAGTTTTGCCCTATGATGGCGGAGTAGTCACTTCCTCCAACGCAGCCCTTCCTCGTGGTCTCCCACTGGTCCGTGTTTTGTTTGACTCAGGTATAATCGTTGCAGAAAGATTTTATCGCCGACTCCATTATACCCAGCAACCCCCACTCTTTAAATGGACAGTCGGTCATACCTTAGCAGTTCTAGTGGACGATTCTGCCGCTTTCAAACATTTTGCCTTAATTTCGCCCTTCATTTGGCTATATTTTGTGAGCTCAGCCGAAACGAGCTTAAACTCATCATCTGAGATATACCCATCTTCAAGCGCTGCCGATACAATGTCAGCAATGGTATTCAATTTGCTCTAAGCGAGAATGCGGATCTGGTCATGCTTTTTCAACTTAATGGCAGCCGCCGACTGGTGAATTTTCCAGCAATTACAAGTAGCCCACAAGCGGCCCCAGTAGGCAATGGCAACTGTATTTTTTGTACATAGCACCATATTTTTCAATTTCTTTCTCAAGGTATTGTTTCTTGAGGGTGATCTCATTCCGATAGGAGTGCCCTGGATTTACATCAGGCGGCTCCGGAGAAATGGTTGGTTGTTATTTCATACTGCCGTTGTATACATAAGTCTATATGTCAACTTCAATTAGGAGTGATACTACAGTACAAATCGCCCCTCTGTTTGGAGTGGCTGCATATATAATAAAAGTTAATAACGTTGCCTTGTTCCAGCTGTAAAGGCTGGTCTAAAGATATTACAACAGCCTTCTGGTTAGCAGACTTACTTATTCCTGCCGTTTGAGTTGTCCCATTTATAAAAAGAAACACTGCTATATCACCAGTATCAGCTCCCACACCAGACGACAACCCCATATGAATGATCTTACCATTGGATAACATGGTATATCCACAGCTTAAGTCTAGTGAGTCTCGACCCCCATCACCAAACGACCACTTATATCCTTTGCGAAGGGTGCCACTTGCTTCTACCCAAATAGTAATGAGGTGTTTTGTTTGCAAGTTTACGTGTTGTATCAGGTCCCTGCGTAGCCGTTTGTGTTGTGCATCAACATACGTTTTATTAACAGTATCGTTAGGGGATATTGGGTCTCCCAACTGAACGATTTTATTTCTCATTTCAAGGTCTCCAGTCATAGTATCACCAGAGTGTGCCATATTTTGCCTTGGTCCATAAATACTCGCTTTTATTGACATCTTGTAAATTGATGAACAACACCAATAGGAAAGTCGTGATTGTTCAATAGACGTCCCTTATTCTTATCTGAACCTTTAACTCATTCACAACTCCGACAGTAACACGTTTTGACACAGGATTAGCGATGTTTGTGGTTATAATATCACCAAAAGAGCCCTCATGGCCCACAACTTCAAGAACCGTAGTGGGCGCACAATCAAGCATGTTGTGCGTGGTACTGACTTGATCGAGGTGGACATAAAGTGGGTTAAAGACGCTAAAGATGATGGGCCAGGGGGCATCGTAACGAACTGAAGGAATCCATCCTCCAACCAGAGTTAGCTTATCAAGACCCAACATTTTTAACACACCATCGCCACATTGTATAGCCCAATCATCAGGAATTGAGAGGGGATAGTCCCATCATGAGCATTATTCTCCAAAGTAAGCCCTAGAGCTGTAAATACATCCTGCAGAAGTTTGAAGTTCCAGAGGCCAGGGGGCAAAACCCTTCTTCTTTTCCTGTAGAAATTTGCCCCTTTTAATGGACACATATGATTAAGTGTTATACCAACCCACAGTATACGTGATTGACCTAAGACCTACGCAAAGATCACCTGCACTATTGTCAATAGGATTTTGCAGGAGCACAGCCTCGCCGCTTTGAACATTAGACAGAGTGTGATACATAGCACTATGAATAAACAAGCCTTTAGTTTCTATAGAAAAGCTACATATAAAATGTGCTGGGTGTATCCAGCCATTTTTGTTGGAGATAAACTAACCCGACAAACAATTCAAGTCGTTCACAATGGAGGTACATTCACAGCAAAGTTTCCTGATATATTCAGATACTATAAGGTGCCGCCGGTAACAGCGGACAAAGTAGTAAAAGACTGGTTGACAAATCCAATCCAGTTTTGGCAGAACCAGTTAAACTTTGCAACTGTGGAACAGCAGATCGGCAGCAATACTGATGTCAACTCGGTTCCGGTGGTTCCAGATAGAGGAAGCTTTGAGCCGCCGCCAGATACAGATATGGGCGTTCCAAGCGGCGTGGCCGTGACCGGTCTGCTTGGGATGCACGAGGATGAGAAAACCGCTCTTATTGTAGGCGGAATTGCTATAGGCTTAGCTGTGCTTTGGTTTGATACGATGGAGCCAATGATTCCTGGAATGGCAGCTGCTGCCTTACCGGCTAGGCCCTTCAGGTCATTTGCCAAGGAGTTTAGCTGTTTTTTAATCCATTCCTTTACACCTGGCTCTGGAGCTGGTGTCGGTGTTGGTGCCAGGGTTGCACTAGTGCTCCCTCCGCCCGCCAAAGCAACTACCAGGGTCGAGATTACCAATCCAATCGCAGTGAGAATGGAGGCGATTGTTATGCCCTGCTCCCGGAACAGGGTGCGTTCACGCTCAGCTAGCATTGTTTCCTCGTTAAGAAATACCAAGCAAATGAGCTTGCAGAGCTGTAGGACCTGCGGCGTGTCCATGTTGAGGCAAGCTCATTTGCTTGGTATTTCCATGCTCGATATCCCTTTCTATCTCAGTTATCTTAGCTAGGTTATTGACCAGCTCACTCCTCTGGGTCTGTATAGCCTTGTCAAGCCCAATAAGTTCTCTGAGTGGTAGTTCGTTGTCTGTTTGTGTACCTAGGTCTTGTATGGCGTTATGAACGCCCTCTATGAAGCTTGTTTCTTCCACACCACCTTGCCCCCATGTGGGTCCGGGGGTAGAATAGGCCCACTGTATCCTCCTTCATGTCGTAAGAGGCGACTAATAGGGGGCAACCTGTTGGCCGTGGGTTGCGACTTGTGTCGGTGAACAATGGGATCCAAGTGGTTGAGTGGAGCGGTCCTTTTGAGTGCCGTATCTGCAACACACTACTCTGGCCTGGATTTCGCCTAGACGAGAGGCTGGAATGGCCTGGTCCAGTCAATCGGCTGGTGGTGACTTGCCCTAGGATACTATTGGCATTTTTATCTTTTTCAACACTATCCACTTGTATGTCCCTCTTTTTTCCATTTATCTTAGAAGACGGCTGCTTAATCAGGTCAAACTTATCTATTAACCTTTCTAGGTGCCATATAACACATACGTGTTGGTGTGCCGTTAAACCCTATTCTCACTCACTCACTCCACACCACCTTGCTCTGTCACGGCTTCAGGGCCACTAATTTCTAACTTCTTTTGTTGTCTTTGTAGATATTTGAGAGGTCACTCCATGAGCCCGAGCAAGCTGTGTACCACCGGAATATACGATACTCCTAGGAGAGATGAATTTGTTGTGATTGGTCTTCCATGTCAGAAGCTTCCAGTCTCGGCCCCACTTAACCCAAAGGTCACCCCCTTTAGACGATCTAAACTCCAGAGTGGCCTGCAGCCCATGCTTAGACACTGCCTTCTCCCACCTCGTAACTAAGACTTTGGTTTCTTCTGGGGATCTCACTTGGTCTTCTGTTAACCCAGCAGGCATTTCAGTATTAGCCCATGGTGGACTAGTCATACTTGACGTATCTAAAGTTTCGTCAATCAGGTTAGTCCTCATCATTAATGAAGCTAGTCTCATTCCTCTCCCCTCCCATAGCCCCCTCCTCCTCTGCGGTTTCAAATGTGGGGTTATCAAACTCCGTGTTACTGTGTTAAAGATATAAGTGCAATTATGAATTCAACATGTCGAGTACTTACAGACGCAAACTAAACCCACACAGCCGGATACGCGAACCCCTCAGGGTACAGGGCGTGCGACAGTCTGTAGTAGTTACAAAAATCCAAGCACTATTGACCAGAACCAACAATTGCTGGTTCGCTTCCCTAGTCTAGGCGCAGACGACGTCATTGTTCCAGGGACAGCACGGCTGGCCTTTACAATCATGCTGACCTCGGCTGATATTAACCGCAGTGTTGTGCAAAACCTGGGCCACGCTGTGGTTAAGAAAATGACAATGTGGAGATTGCGTCTGAGGATATCACCATATAGATCCCAAAAACATCACAGCATATTGTAATCCTCTGCCCCACCATACGTTTCAATGAGGCCTATCAGACGCGGTCATGGATGTGGGATGATTCAGAGGTGTACGTGGTTGACCCAGGGGAGCGGCTCCATGACCACTTGAGAGCTTTCTACCACTGCTTCAAGGGCGAGCCTACCCTCTACATTATTGATGACTGTTCGGCAACAAAGGCCCTAACCAAGAAGAAAGACATGTTATCTGAACTGGCTTTTAGCGGCCGCCATGCGCAGCAAAGTGTCTGGGTCCTCACCAAGAATTTCAACTGTGCTGAAGAATCTACGTGAACAGACCCGCTGGATGGCACTTTCAACACGAAGGATCGTGACTCGTTTGAAGACGCCCTACCTGAGAATGATGTGATTCCGTGCCACAGTACGCCAGCTACTTGCAAAGACCAAGCACGAAAAGCTGCTGCTGAAGACTGATCAACCTACTGCATATGACGTCAATTGAAGTGATGTTGGCATTGGTTGCGGCCGCTGCCTCAGTAACCAATGTAGGTATCTTCATCTGGGGAGCAGTGCAATATATTAGACTTCGAAGGTGTATACGTATATTCATGGACTGCAAAGATTGAATAAATGTCTGTTAAAGAGATTATAAAGCTCTATGCCAAATATGAGGCTCGCTGGGCGCTAGCATGACGTGGACTCATGGGCAGTCAGTTATCCAACTGTTTTCTGGCGTTACTTGTATGTTTCTGCCAATCCCCCCAGAACATCAGCCAAATCTGATTACGGACCTCGAGACTGAACTGCCACGTGAACTTCATCATCGCTATGGTATGATGTTGGCTCCGCTTACCGCGGACCTAACAACCGCCAAGTACTGCCAATTTGGAGCGAGCACCCCCGCCATCCGGGACTGGCGTCCGACACCCCTCCTGCAAAGGACCTGCCTGGGTGCTGTCAATTGGAGGAATAAAATTAGTAGGTAACATGGAGAATGCAAATCAAGAGATAATGGCGGTGACTAGTGATCAGCCTGCACCTCAACCTCAACCTGCGCCACCAGGGCTGAGGGTGAGAAACCTACAAAAGTCGCTAAAACGGTTGAGGGAGGCCGAAAGGGCTCTGCGGCTCGAAAAGCTAATCAAAATAGACTTGCGGGAGGCTAAGACCACGCTACAGTCTGAAAATCGTCCCCCCCCCCCCCAGTTTGACCGCGATGGTGAAGGGGTGTCTGCTGCTGGGCAGAAGGGTTCAGCTCAGTTTTGGCCAGCGTGGGCAACATCACCTTTGTTTGTTGGCGGCGTTGGGGTGTTTGGACTAGCATTGTTTTGTTACAGGCAGAGAGTGGTGGCCTCACACCTGAAACAGGCTGTGTCGGTGCGGGGATCCCCGGTCGTGAGGTCAGCACCTGACGCACATTTAAAGGATCCTTTTTTCATGGAATAAGATGACAACACCAACCACTGATGGAAAATGCTCGTCAACTTGCTGTACCATGGTGCGGTTGTTTCCGGTATATCAATAGGTTATGCCAAGCTTGCTAAGATGGCTCTGGGTGGTGGGGTGCCACGTCTTGATTTCACCCCACGCGACCTGCCTTTGCCGAAGTATCACTAGCTATGGCCACTAAGGATATGCTAATTAAACAAGGAATCTTACCAGGTAATATACTGAAGTAATGGCCACGATTGCGCTGCTTGTTGGAGGTGCTCTTGTTAACGCCCTTGCATTCTCTGGGAGCAACTTTTTATTCTCTAAACTACGAAGCGGCCATGTGGACGTGGAACGGAAGCGTCATGATCTGGCAGTCGAGAAACTTCAGTCTGCTCAGGCGGCATGGGCCAAGAAGGGAACTGAGCGTTTAGACTTTATCAATGAACAACTGCGCCGGCAGGGACACGCCGTGCATACTTTTCGGGACATGGACGCGGCTCTTCAGGAGTACCAGATGTAGACGGGTAAGACCGTCGCCCCGCTGGGCTCTGAGCCAAAGCTTTCAGACTTTTAAGATCCCTCAGATGGATAGAAGGGGCGGGAGGTGGCGTTCATAGTATTTGGTATGGCTGCGACTGGACTGGTTGCATACAGGCTTGCTAAGTAGGTCATTTGGAGACTCGGGCATTTACTTTGTATGGATCGTTGCATGCAAAAGATTTACTATAGTCCTAAGGGCTACTGGAAAGGTATTACATCTTTCAAGAAGCTTGCAACAAAAGCGAGGGTATCTGAGGAGAAACTTTAGTTGAGAAACTTCAGTCTGCTCAGGCGGCATGGGCCAAGAAGCAAACTGAGCGTTTAGACTTTATCAATGAACAATTGCGCCGGCAGGGACACGCCGTGCATACTTTTCGGGACGTGGACAGATCCGTAGTAATGGAAACAACTGGAAAGTGCCCCTGGATATTACTAGGGAAGAGAGACCCATGTGACAGGCCCTGTAAGTTTGACTTTTGTGCAATGCACAGGTTTAAGATTAAACAGGGGATCGTAAATCGGCTTTGTGCAGAGTGCCAGAAGGGCATAAAAAATAACCTCAAAATTATGTATGGATTATGGATACAAAAGGGTTAACCACAAGCGCCTTTGTAAGAAGAAGAGGCTTGAGGGTGGTGAACCGGGTCGCAGGAAGGCCAGGGTGGCGACTCATGTTGAGACTGGTATGACTGAGGTAGGCGTGCTAGATAAACCTTCTCGAGGGAAGTTCACCATCAGGTATCAGTGGCTGGTTGGAGGTGGAAGGTGTGGATACACCCACGGTTGAATACAATACACCCCGTCTGCCGGCGGTCTACGCCGGGTGGTAGGCCTGGGGCGCGGCTATGCCCGTAGGCCAGGGTGTGTACACCACCCGGAGCTATCCATCACTTTGTATCAAAGGGCGATAGAGACACCTTATTAATGAGCAGCCCATATATCTTGTGGCTGTCACTTCGGAGCATGTTCATCCCTTGGCGGAACCGCTTCTGGTCGAACAGCGATTCTCCCCCTGTGGGTCCGCGGGTAGAATAGGTCCACTGTATCCTCCTGCATGTTGTAAGAGGCGACTATAGGGGGTAACCTGTTGGCCGTGGGTTGCGACTCGTGTCGGTGGAAGATGGGATCCTGGTGGTTGAGTGGAGCGGTCCTTGCGAGGGCTATATCTGCAACACACCACTTTGGCCCGTATTTCACCTAGACGAGAGGCTGGAATGGCCTGGTCCAGTCAATCGGCTCGTGGTGATTTGCCCAAGGATAATCCTTTCCATTTATATCCTTTTCCATTTCCATTTTTCCTAGAAGGCGGCTGCTTAATCAGGTCAATCTTATCTAATAACCTTTCTTGGCACCATATGACACACTAGTGTTGGTGTGCGGATCTTACTTACAGGAGGAGGGAACAGCGATTCAAGGTATTGGGCGTGGCACAGGTGTTTCTTGACCATCCGGGGGGGGCACTTAAGTGTATAGAGGTAGTATATATGTGCCGCACGACAGGTTATACATTGGCATAATACCTCGTACGACGGGGTATGCTTTTGGCCATTTTGACCTTGTACGACGGGTACGGGTTTTCGAGGTCCCGCTGCACACCCCTATCCAGAATAAGGCCAAGTGCAACCACGGGCTTGACCACTACCTTTTTTACGCCCTTTGCTTTCTTGATTTCCTCCCGGGTCGACATCAGGATGGAGTACATCTTTGGGCGCAGGCCTACATACTCCCTGATGGGTACACCACCACACTCGTCCTTCATCTTTCCTAGAACCTTCTTGTTTTCGTTGCTGTGGAGCGGGTGGGCTGGGTCATAGTTGCTGGTATCGAATAGGTTACTGTCTTTTTTCATGTCGGCGTAGATGTCTGGTGTGCGGATCTCCAGGAGGAGGGAATAGGTGTCAGTGTAGAGCAGGTTGAGGTTGCGGCCGTACTGGGGCTTCATGGTGTTGTAGTAGAAGTCGTACATGAGGTGCTTGGACAAATCTAGTATGCACATCCCCACGTAGACTGGGCGGTTGAGGACCAGGTGGGTCTTGTGGATGTGGATGGCGGCCAGGTCGTCGTTGAATATTTTCTGGCTGGTGAAGGCGGGGCTGGCGATGAGCTTTTTATTTTGTTGCCGTCTGCAGCTCAGACCAGCTTCACGTCAACCCGCTTGCCGAAGACAGAGTTGTTCATTAGTTTGTAGAGGTCCTTCTCGAAGTCGCTGGATGCAGCCTTTTGGACATCTGTGTTCTTCCGGATGTAGGGTACCATCCAGGGGCTTTGGGTGAAGGATAGGGCGTGGTGGATCTTGGTCAGCCTCATCCCCAGGGCCAGATACAGTTTGAGGTTCCTATAGTGGAGTATGTACTTCTCCTTATTCCTTAGGTTCGGGAACAGCTTTTCGACCTCGTGGCCGCCGTATTCGTCAAGGAGGTTTTTCTGGTAGTCTGAGACCCACTCGTTCTGGACTAGGAGTCGCTCTGGGGCTAGTGGGTTGCCGTTGTGGTCGTATTGAAGCTCAGCTGGATACTCCAGGTCGACCTCAAGGATGCACCCAGTCTCGGCATCGTCAGGTTGGGTGCGGACTAGTCTGGATAGCGGCTCTGGCCGGTCCACCCACTCAATGTTCGAGGCAGGTAGGGCCTGGCTCATTGCCTATCCATAGAGGTTGTTGGCGTTGAGGTACTGGATATAGCTCGCGGGCTTCTCCTGGTCGAAGTCTCCTACGTGGGGGTTGTTCGCCTTGGCGTAGCGCTGCGAGACCATACTTATCCCTCCACGCAGACCCTTCTTGATGAAGAGGTGTTTGTCGTAGTCGGTGAGGAGATCGAGCTTTACCCCTGTGCTCTTGAGTAGAGCGTCCCACGTATTTGGTCTGGTCGTAGAGTAGGCGGTCTAGGTTTTTAATCAAGGTGTAATGGGATGCTCCGTCGTCCTCGATCAGCATGAGGTTTATGCAGGTGCCAGGGTATTTGCTGATCCGGTGGACTATGACGGTTTTCCCATCCCAACCAAATACGTTTAGGCCTAGGTCAAGGGCCTTTTCGATTTTTCCGTCGTGGGAGACCGGGGTGGGGTATGCCACACCTGAGCCCTTTAGCTTATCTATGAGCCACTGGATGCTGTATTTCGAAGGGCTGATGTGGATTCTGGGCAGCTGAGTGGAGGGCTGAGATGATGGACCATAGTATACATGAGTTGTCTCGGTTCTTTTCGTTTATGATGGCCCCTTTGTTTGCCAGTGGTGGTGGTAGAGGGAGGTAGGAGCCGCCTTTGAGTGGTTGATACTTGGCGATGTCGATTCAGATGGTTTTTACCGCTTCAAACACCCATCCAGAACCTTGGTTGGTCCAATTATCCAGCATCTCCTGAATTTTGGGGCGGCGTGGTCCATTGTAGGGTCAATGTCTTCTGGATCTAGAATCACCTGCTGTTTGTTTCGTTGGACAGCTCAACGTACTCCGTGGCTTACATTGATTGCGAACTGGATCTTGAGGCCACCTAAGATATTCAGCTCCTCGGTTAGAACATTTTCGGTTGCACGCCTTTCTGGAAGATCAGGAGGTCTGAGGCAAGGGGGTGAGCCTTGGGGACGTTCATGACCCATCCTCGCAGTTGGTTCTTGATGGCCCGCTTGGTTCTACTGAAGTTGAGGTGGGGGTGGGGACCAGTCTGGGTCGCGTGGTGGTTGACCTTTAGTGGGGGTTGGGACCGGTCCGGTGGTTGTCGTTGGACGTGGAATTGGTTTCTGGAGGCTGACCTTGGACGTGAAGCCGGCGCTTTCACCACCTCAGACCAGAGACGCGGTCGTGGGGTTGGCACTGGGGGATGTAGTCTGACTGGTTCGCCGTGCACCTTGGTCCTCATTCTTGCGTAGATCTCCTTGTACTTCCTATTGAATGCGTTTTACTTTTTGAGTGCTGCGAGGGCGTCCTTTGTGCGTGGGTAGGCGGTGGGGCACTGCTGTAGGTTTCAGTATAGTCCGCTTGACACTTTCGGCCGCGTGTGTTGTGGGACGTCATTACTCTACTGGTTTGTTAGTTCAAAAGGGGGTACAAATGACAAAAATCAAGTCGCAACGAAAAACCCCACCTGCGACTCAAACGGATTCTGACCCTCTCCCCTACCCCTGCAACTCGTGGCCCCCTGCGACTCATGGTCCTACCCCTATGACTCATGGGCCTGCCCCTACCCCTCCGACTCGTGGGCCTCCTTACTCCTACCCCCTGCGACTCGTGGGCCTCCCTCTCCCCTGCGACTCATGACTGCCCCTCCCCCTAACCCTGCGACTCATGGCTCCCCTACCCCTGCGACTCATGGCCCCCCTGTGACTCGTGGCCCTCCGATAGGCTCCCTGCTGTTAATCCGCCAGAGGGAGACTCTTGAGACCTTAGACCCCGAAAAGAATAGTCGTAAAAAGTGTGTAAATGATGCTCTGAAGTGGGGAATTCCTTATCGTTGGTGGATGGGTCCCCATTTGGAGGGGTGTTCTGGAACCGCTATTACCTATACTACTCCTTGTCTGCACTGATGTTCCAAATCACTTATCATAAGTGGTAGAAAAGCATCATCATGCACACTTAACAAATTCAATAGGAGGCTGTATTGCATATTTCTAACTGCAACTTGAAACATTTTGCGCCCAATATGGCATAGTTTATCAACTGTCCGAGTCCTCTCGATAGTAGTATAGGATTTGTAGGTGGAGCCCCTTACCCAGCCTGATATTTGGGGGAAAACCTCAAACGCGGGGTGCACGTCTCGTCTTCAGATCTCTGAAGCTCATATACATATCATGTGTTACCGAATCGAACTCACTTACTATATCATTGAGGAATACGATACATCTGCCTCCGATGGCAAATCGACCCACTGCTTTTTTTTTTCCTGAGCAAGACAGTTTGCCTATCTGAAGAAGAAAGCTCGCCTGTCTCCTATACCATACCAAACCGCGCCCTGCCTAAATAGGAAGACGGCTTGCATCCCGACCCCTTACAAAATGTGATAAAAAGGAGAGGGAACAATTCATGCCCCCTCAAAACTGATTAGAAGACAACGATTATGGAAGGAATAGAAGGGAGGTGGTAAAGGGGTCTATGCAGAGGAGTACGAGAGAAGAGAAGGGAGACTACGGCATTTGTTCGTGGAAGGGTTTTTGTGTTGAGGGCACGACATCGAAGAGAAGTAATAAAGAGATCCACGGGGGAATTATAAGCAACTCTTCCAGTGTGATGTAGAGGAGGAATGAAACAGTGTCGTTTCATGACATAGGTTCCAGCGTTAAATGAATGCTGTGCCATGCAATGCTATGAAGTGCTATGGTGTGTGCTATGTGAGATCCACATGTTGTGTATGCCATAATATGAATGCGAAGACAAATACTGCTTCATTGAAGAACATACTATTTTGCCCAAAGTCACACAAAGCAATAGACTTGTTTAGTATGCGTGTTTGAATACTTTATTGATATCAACATCATTGAAAAAGGGGAGATGTGATGATAAACATAGAAGGACTTGTGGATGTTCGCCAGATGGCGTTGTTCAGGTCGAGCAATAAACATGGCTGACTACATTTGCCAATTACTTAAATATTACCCTAATATATATTAAAACAGAGGCAAAATATTATTCAGCGAAATCAGCGACTCTCTTATTGGCAGAGTTGTCATCATTTTAACTAGCTTTTCAAAATAATATATAAATGCAGAGTGTGTGGATGCTCGCGAACACGTAACAGCCCAGTGAGCCAGTTGGACAAGTTAGCGTCAGTGGAGTCTTCACACTATCTCGTCCAAGTAAGTTGGCGACACCTCGTAGGTTTCATGTAGTGACTGTGGGATATCAATGGGACATTGACATAATGGAAATAGGTCTAAAAGATGAGCCTGATAGTTTGTTAAAGTTAAGTTGGACAAATTAACGACGAGCTCTCATAAGTTCTTCAGTGATGTTGAGACGCTTTTGCAAAGACAACATTTTTAATCCCTTTGATCTAGAGCAATCCCCCGCAATTAATTCGAGTTGACACTAATACCGGGTGTCTACTATCTATTTACAATGGATATGGTTGGATTGTTCTCAGCTGGCTTATCTCCGGATGCCGCCCGTGTTCCACCTGACGTCCCGAACCCCGAACCAATCACTCACTTACACTCCAACCAGGTGACCAGTCGTGACGATAGTCTATGCGTCTGGTTGGAGGGAGTGGTTGAGTTCCAGGGTGGGGATAAAATAAGGGACATTGGGGGCATGAGAAAGGAGCTTACCGAACCATGCTTGACAGGAGAGATGGAGACTGTACGAGAGGCAATAAACCAAAATTATCCAGATTATACAAGTCTTCGAGTTTTGCACAACAACCCGTTTCTACAAAACTACAAAAAGACTCTTAGAACAACTGGTGGAGAATCCGGGTACAAAAAGAGGATATTCTATTACTGTTCCATGTATTCATCTATATCAGTTCATACAACTTATACCGTAAGCCATAAGTGGGCTATCCCCAGTATCAAATATTCTAGTAACATCCTCCTGGAATTCGGAAATGTTGGAAAGGCAAGAGCGTTTGCACAGAAAACCACATAGATTTATATTCAGCGAGTTATGTTTGAATGAGTGTTCTGTGGGTTTGCCTCTTACAAGTGTTTCTAGTATTTTGTTAATTACGGACAGGCAATTCGCTGGCTGTTGGCGATTGCCTTTTTGGAACAATATCTTAATAGCCTTGGCACAATTTCAGTCGTCTGGGATATTCCCTTTCGTAAATGTATTGGTTAAATACCATACATCGCGTTCGCTATATCTATATGACTAGTTCCTTCAAAAGCCGTGGGTGAAGACTTGTGTCATGTGTCTTTTTCAGGCTTATAGCAGTTTCAAATCTTATCTTAGAACTTAGTCCTGCCTGAAATATATTTGGTCCAGTTCTTTCGCATCACCGCTATTGAATAATTCATCTGGTTCAGGAGACCTGCTATCTCTTCAACATATTCTGATGCAACGAAGCGATTGAGCAAATCTGCGTTTTCTTGATCTACTGGCATTTTCAATGAATGGTCCAATAGTTAGCATAACTATAAAGTTCCTTTTAGATGATTTTCATATGAATTGCTATGAACGTTTGGCTTTTCTAATTCACTCTTTAGTTTACGTTTTTTTATTGATATCAGTCCTGTCGTCCTTTACTTTTGCCCTAGCATTTTTAATCTATTGATATCATTATCGACTTGACCATTGAGCCATCTAGGTTTGTTGATACTACGAACATGCTTCATTTGCAACTTATGCAGTAAATCTAGTCCATTGCTTGAGTACTTTTGTTTCTTGATAAATATTCATCCAATCGGCTTGACTGATGTACTGTTTCAGACTTTTTTCCCTTTAGAAACTGGGGACCTGTTTGTTAAAAGTCAAATCCAATTCTATACTCACTTGGTCACAGGTCCCTAAAGGGGCACTATGTTTGACATTACTGGCCATGCCATCCTTTTTGAAAAAAAATTAGGTCAATGATATTCCTACCTCTACTTGGTTCATGTGCTCCAGTGCTAATGCGCCCCGAGTTATGAAGTGCATCATGTCAGTGAACAGATGCAGTTAATCAAAACATATGAGAATGTGTCAATGAAAGCAACATCCATTGCTTTCCAGATTTTATCAGGTATAATATTAAGGAACACTATCTTAAAGTTGATTAACAATGACTTGCCCAAACGGAAAAAAAACTACCAGCATCGTCATGCATTTGGCCCTAGGACTGCTGCCTGTGAGCCGTTTCCAGTAATCCGCCAGTATCTTGTCAAAGCGAAAATCTCTCCTGATGTCATTCACGCCAACCTCTAGATAATTGGTCAACTACTCTGCCTCTCACATAACCCTATTGACCCACCAACTGCCTTCTATCTGCTTTTCCCAGTTAATTGTCCCTTCTTCTATTCCCTGTGGCACCCTCCCTCTGATGCGCTCACTCCGTCCGTCTTCCTGGTGCTCCCTACCCCGTTTTAACTCACCTGCTCACCTCCCACTTGCTTCACGAAGTTTTACGTCCTATAAATCCCGCTTCTTTTCTCTCTTGGTCACATTTTGGTCAGCGTAACCTTCTTCCTCTATCCCATCCACCCCAAATTTGTTTTCTAAATCCGCAGTTTCTTAAAACTTCACATATTCACTAACTTTTAACGTCTTATTGGTCTTGTTTGTTCGCATTTGTCTCCAAACATCAAGGTCATCTCTCATTTCTCTTCCTCGTTGCTGTATATTATAATGTAATCTATTTCTATATGGCCTGTAAACGACTGTTACGACTGTCTCACTAAACATCTTTCACCTGTTTAATTGCACATTCACATTCATGCTTAATGTTTGCCCGAGCTCTGCGAAGCGGGGATCTTAGACTTTCATAAGGCCAATTCAGCGAATGTATATCTTTCTTCCTTGGTTTCCTTTTGGGGCTAATTATAAATCTATGAGGAATTTCGTTATTCTGATAATCTGATACTGTGAATGATCATTGTGCTATCTAGTATATAAATTACTTGTTAATAAATATGATGAATGTATAATTGTATATAGTCATTCTGAAAGTCAGGTTATGGATCAATGTCTTGTTGCTCATGCAACCCTGTTGCGGTGTATTAAGTTCAAGCGTCATTGTATATATTTTGCCATGTAAATAGTTGTTGTTGTTCTTCTTCTTGCTGGAGTAATATGTTAATACATTTACATAGTATGGTTCTGTCAGGCGTCTTAAGTCTCAATTGGTATTGTTATGGAATTTAGTAAATTATAAATGTGTTCTAGATATACCAGTCTAACGACATTTTGTGTCTATATACATAATACAAAATACATAAAAAAGACAATGCAATGTACGGGTTCCCGTCATATAGCAACATGTGCATCAAAGCCACTTGTTCTGCACACTATTTTATAATATTTTCAACTTGAAGTTTTCGATAGTCTGAACAATTTAAGAATAAGACTGCCACTGTGCACAGGATTCCGTTGGACGAAAAAGATAACAATGTGACAATGTGATATATATATATATATATATATATATATATATATATATATATATATATATATATATATATATATATATATATATATATATATATATGTATATATATATATATATATATATATATATATATATATATATCTATATATATATATGTATATGTATATAACTATATGTATATATACATATAAATATATATATATATATTTATATATATAAATACATCATATTAAACTCTTACTCACCAAGATGCGCAGCTCTCTTCTCAAAATTTTCCCCACTTGCTTTTAACGCATTCAACACCTTCACAGAGATGCTTGAAATATGAAACTCATTATTTTACTTTTCCGTTTCATAAAGTGGATTTCCGGGCAGTTACGTCACGTCCGTTGTTCGAGAACAATCCTCGTCATCTTCGGCATTCACAATTGGTTGTCAGCGTGTGACCTACTCTTCTTTCTTCACGGTGTGGTGCGTTTCTTGGTGTGGATTGCCTAATTGGTGTGCGTTCGGTTGTCGGAACAATGAGAATGAGTATTTTTTTCGCTTTCCGAAAAACAGCAAACTGCGTCGCATATGGGTGGCGAAAGTGATGCGTAAAGACTGGCGGCCGATCCCTACGACAGTTCTGTGTTCTGATCATTTCGAGAATGAATGCTTATGAGACTGATCCAGAGCTGCTCAAAATTCTGGGCTTTCGCAAGACACCTAAGCTACGAAGTGAAGCTATACCTACTCTCTTTAGCCACATTGGAGACAATGACAGTCAAACGAAGCGACGGAGAGCCTCTGAGAAAAGGCAACGATAGCAGGTGAGATCCACTTGCTGAACATTTTTGTTAGTATTATTCAGAGAAGGTATCTAGTTCCAACTGCAATACGACTATGGGGGAACCAACATACCTCACCGACAACTGCTCGCCAGGGTACATCACTTTCTTTGGGAGGGTATGCCAGATGTTGTTCTCCAGGCCACACTGCTTAGTGTGGCAGTTACACCCTGATGGACCTAAGACTTCGAAGGTTCTAGACATGCAACTTGTTCAGGCATAAAAATTACGATTCATGACTGATATATGATGGATTCGTTAATCACTGTTAATGTCATGTTGCAATTGTATTATCAACTGCTTCAGTAGTATATACAATAGCGGTTTTGGCACACCTTACTTTATTCAACTAACGGGCATCAGCTTGTACAGCATTTCGATTTTTGCTTCCTGTGTTTTCAGAGATGACCCCCAACAGGGTTACGTGGGTCGGGGCCTACCTCCAATGGGCCCGTCCCGCCATGTTAGTTTGCCGGTAAAGTAATGTGACCATAGGCAAAGGTGTCTACGCCATATGGGAGGTGGGTCGATATCATTCACAGTCCGCTGGATGGTGTAGAAACAGGAACACCCAATTCTATTCTGGTGCCTTCTATTACTTCATCTTTTTTTACATTGGATCAGCGGGTCTTTTTCATCGATTGAAACAGTCTGGTTTGCTTTGACAGATCTAGCCTTAATTTCCCCCTTCATTTGCTGTTGATACAATGTCAGCAATGGTATTCAATTTACTCTGACAAGAACGCGGATCTGATCATGTATGTAACCTTGATGGTCCGTCGGCAAATGACAAATTCTCCAGCGATTCCAGTTAACCCACAAGCGCCACAGTAATACCCAACGTAGTGGCAATAGGAATGGCAACTATTGTTGTCATTACACCAAAGCCCTCTGCTCCAAGGAACATACCAACAGTAACCAAAACAGTGTTTACTGCGTCCACTGAGTTAACTCCACGCCTACATTTCTTGTACATAGTGATATATTTTTCTATCGCTTTCTTGAGGTATTGCTTTTTGAGGTGGATTTCATTCGACCGATATGATTGCCCCCCGGAATGCAGTCATTGGGGGGCAATTCTGGGTAAATACTAGGTGCGGTTGGTGTCTTCATGACTATATGGTGTAAAGGATAAGTTAAAATTAGCAGTTTAACTACTGACTTCGATGTCTGGGAAGCGTCCCAGTGTTCTGTAATTGACTTGGTCACCCATAGCCAACTCGCGAGGTGTGTCAAACATTTGAGTGCCTGTATGGCTTGGTTACATAATAACTGGTCTTTGGGACGCGATTAACTATAATATTTACACATAGTATGTCAAACTCGGTACCTTAACTACTTGGTATCCCCCATACACAAAAGTTTGCCCGCCGGTGGCATAGGATATCATTGGCACTATCATCGCATGACCACTCTAATAGCCAATGACCCTTTTTCTTTTGCCCAAGTAGTCATAAAAGACTTGCAGTGTGTTGCTGGTTGTGTCGCACATCAACATAGATTTTTTTTTACACATTCAGTGAGGGCGGTTTGGTTGCTTGTGTGGTACTGACTCGATCAAGGTGGATGTAAAGCTTATCGATGGTTGATGCGCCGGTCGCCTGTATAGTTACCCAACATAGTAAGCACTCCATCCATAAGGCTCACAGTCCCATCAGGAACTGTGAGGGCAATAAACCCATTTACAGCATGAACTTCCGAATGAAGATCTTATGCTGTAATCTCCTGCTGAAGCAGGCTAAATCTCCAGAAGCCGGGGTTAATTGCAGTTTCTGACCTCAACTCGATGACTTCATTTTTGTCATGATTGTACCAGCCCACAGTATAGGTGATTGACCCGAGGCCTATGCATAGATCGCCTTCGGCGTTTTCAATGGAATTTCGCAGGTGCACAGCCTTGCTGGGGAACTACCAACTGCATTTGTGACCCTCAAAGACAACTTCCAAGCAACACAGGATGAGATCAATCTGTGATCAATTAAAAATTTCATTTTATGTGGAAAAGAGTAGAATACAATGGATATTGCATTCTTGTTAACCATTCTAATGATGGTTCCTGATATTAGTCTTCATAGGCTGTGTTGCGAACCGAGAAGTGTGCATATTCCATGCATCTCAGCGGAGATGTTGAAGGTTATCTATAACACACCAAGTGGAATAATGTAACAAAGTATCTGCGAGTTTCAGAAAGATAGGCCCTGCTGTATGTCGTTATATAATGACTCAAAACCTGATATTTCTAAATGTTAATTGTGATAATTATATTGTCGTAAGTTTTCTACTTGTAAATCGTTTGTATCCACTAAGCAACGTGTCTGTAAAGATTACTTAACAATATAAAGTAGCGCAGTGTCTGGACCGAGCTTATCATTGTCAGGTGAAGCCTCTGCCAAGGTTGCTTCCCTTACGCGAGCCTGCATTACTAGACTACATTAAAGATAATGATGATATGCGTGTTGCTTTATCAAAGCGTCTCTTAAAACCCGAATTCTCTGATTCATTCCGAGGCATTGCTGTCTGGACCAATCAGATGACTTTTGCAGACGCCAAGCCCCGAGACGTTGGGTCAACAGTCCCATGTGCTTTTGTTGATTTCACAGTATCGTCGACTGATGACGGGTGTGTATTAAAGTGACATACACCCTCCGACGCTGGTCGATGCGAGATCAAATATAGTGCCGACACTCCGCTACTAACCTCAACCGACACTTAGTCTCTTGATCCTCCGCTACCGCACGAAATCCACGTAAACAGTAAGTACAGGTTAAATTCTTAGAAGCTGCTTACCTTGTCTTCTCCCAAACAGCACTAACTTGACACTATGATTTTATCAATAATGTTCAACAACAATTATTATCATCGGAACGTCTTTCATATCATGTGGGCGTAGAATAAGTAACCTTTTTTATTACACACTATCCATATCACAATCTTATATTATTCAAGTATATGCAGGGTATTATGTCACTGAGGAATCTGCAGCTCAGGGAAGGCGTGCGTATTTAAAGGCCAATTAAGAGAGAAGTACCTTACATCATTTAATTCTTAATACAAGCATATTTTATGTTTATATTGATCTTCTCCGGCACATACAATAAATACAATTAAAGTGTCACACCGTTATACATCTGAACTTACATGTTGTACAGTGGTCATGTTCGATATGTGTTTATAAATTATTTCAGGTGTAATTATTCTCAACATCACGCACTCCAAGGAGCACACCTAAGATGCTCTTCTGGACGCCCCACTTCCCACCAACCACCGAGCCAGGCTCAGGAGGGCTCTACTGTGATTCGTAGGGAAACAGTCCTGAGGACTCTTTGGTACAGCCACGGTGGACGACGTTCGAAAGATAACGGATCTAGTAAATCGTGTAGTTGATGCGTTAAAAGCACAGTGATCGGCCACCGACGCGCAATTTCGACTGATCCACACCCACCTACCAGCGCAACATTTACAGAGCTAGTACCACCACCCAATGAGCCCCACAAGCCGCATCCATATGTAAATTCGGAATTATATACACCAGAACGCCCACCACGTCGCTAGGACACCATACTCCACAAACAACACTCTCCATCTCGAACCACCACTTAAATCCATTCCACACATCCACTCCCCCTACGCAACATAACACTCAATCATTCCAAAATGTATCTTCGCTTAACACACCAATATTTATTTTGATGTCATGATATTACACACAGGTTACACACTCACTCACACGCACACATTATACACTCATGTTGTTTTATATATTCCACGTTACACATCATCAAGGCACACTGATCGCTGCTGTTAGTTCATTTGTTCCCAGGTATATTTACGCCATACAAGAGGGACATAGCGCCTTTACCAGACACGCCAACACCATGCAAGCCAAAGCAGATGTCTTCCTGACCTGAGATACAACACCCAGCGGCTCAACCATGCGTCAGATAACGTATATCTCCCCCCTCAATCCCCAAACGACACCTGGCAGACCCAACACGGCAGCAGCCCTTCAGAGAACCAATTGACTTCCATGGCGTAAATCCATTGTCCTTGTTTAGTTAATTACCATAACATTAGTTTAATTCTTCCAAAATTGATGATTAAATTAGCTACAATGAGTTATTTTACCATTTCACCATTTTCAAGTATAGGCTCATCGCTTTTTCCCAAGTGGTTTTAGAGCAGAGCTATACTGTGAAATGAAATTAATGTCAAAGCGGTTAAATTTCAACATGTCATCATTAAGGCTAATGAACCTAGAATAGTCCTATATAAGTATTACTTAGTTCATATATGGCCTATGAAATTAGAAAATCACTTTTTGTAAAATTATTATAACCTCATCATTACCATAATCCATAACTGTTATTCATCTTTGCTATGTACATGTGCCAATGTAAAACAGTATTGGCGCATGTCCAAGCTACTCAGGGATCATTCCTAATTCCAAATGAAATAATATTAGGCTGAATGTTGTGAATGTTGTAACTCATATTCCAAATTCCCCTCCACTCAATTTTCAGTTAGTCAATTTTCGAAATTCAAAGGTAAAGTCTAAATTGATTGAACAGTGGAAGTTCAACTTAGCTGTGGTTGGGAAGGATGTTATGATACTATTTTTACTCATCCGACTTAAAAAAACGCCTCCCATTTATTACCGGTAAGACAGGTTAGCCTGGGTGGTAGGGGTGACCCTGATAGCCAATCCTGTCCGTCACCAATCCCATTGGTTATTGGTTTTACGAGTGCACGCCCCATGCGTATCATGCGTGTCCCACCCAACCCACACGAATATACGTACCACCCTAAACTCCTAGCACGGATGTTTCAGTTCATTATAACGTAGACATCATGAGGGCGACCCCAACCACTTGATTTATAATACAATTCAACAGTTAGTTCAGGAATATTCAACTGGTTTGCCGTGAAAAAGCACTGATAATTGCATATGAAAAAAAATCACACTCCGAAAAGTGTCATCCGCTTTATATTCCAAAACGTGGTAGACTAGGCAAGAACATGGGCAGGGTTTGTCTGCAGGTGTTACGCTATTTATTGTTAAATTTACCATTGTAACGAAAGTGTTCACTACATTTAGGCGGGTTCTTTTTTTGTACAACATACAAAAACTCATCCACTCCAAAAGAAGACTCATCGAGAAATATAGGAATCAAAAGACTGACCATTTCGGCAGCTCGCGTTCCCGCCTTCTGTCGAATACGCACAGCTCATGACGTCACGACTATGTGTTGTAAACAAATGACCCTTCAATACGCATGCGCCGTTTTCCCATCGACATGCTTATGTTTGTAATCACGGATGTGACCGACAAATTTCAATACGGTGTATTCGACCATATAGCGTTTAACCAGTCCGCAAATTGGTTTGTATGGGTTACAAAAGAGTTGTTCTATTAAATAGATAAGGAAAAACGCTTAACACTTTTTGGGAAAAAAAATACACCTATAAGCTACACAATCCAAGGGTTTAAACGCTCTACTTCATCAACGCCCTACCAAATGACTGGTAGCAGTAGTCTGCTAATTCTCCTAACGGCTAAACATTCTCGTGCTCTTTTTTGTTGCCGTGTTCAATGTGCTTCCGTTCTTGTCTAGTCGATATAATAACTCGATGGTAACATTTCCATAGTATTTGGAAGAACAAATCATCGATAACTTTTCGATATCAGCACTTCGAAAGAAGCCTGCGAATATTGTTTACCAAATAATGCATTGTGCGGCGATCTCATCAAGCTACCTTGTATGCGAAATGTTCTCACTTTCTGGTATTAGCTCTGCGCGTTTTCATCTTCGGATGTCTAGTAGTGCCTACCACGTGTCACTTTTAGTTTATTACTCACGTTCCATCAAGGACTACCGATTGAACTGAAAAATAGCAGGTGTGACTGATTACGGTTATCATTTCCAAAAGTAGAAGGGAATCTGTCCATGAAATTCTTATTTTTTTTCAACCGAATTTTCATGGTGTTTGATTAAACGACCAGATAATGAATAGATGAAACCCTATCCAATCGGCAAACATTCAAGTGTTGGATGCACCACACATTCCTCTGTGTTATTTGAAGCCAATGAACACCACCCCCCCCTCCCACCAGACATTCCAGTGCGACGTTTTTCGCCCGTTGAGCCCCATCAAAGCATACGTCCATAACCATTCCAGTGCGGCGTTTTTCGCCCGTTGAACCCCAACAGCGCATACGTCCATTTATTCTACTTCTGTCAAGGCTGACACTCAAGAACAACAAAACCTATACGGCTATGGTTCTCCATCTCGAACCACCACTTAAATCCATTCCACACATCCACTCCCCCTACGCAACATAACACTCAATCATTCCAAAATGTATCTTCGCTTAACACACCAATATTTATTTTGATGTCATGATATTACACACAGGTTACACACTCACTCACACGCACACATTATACACTCATGTTGTTTTATATATTCCACGTTACACATCATCAAGGCACACTGATCGCTGCTGTTAGTTCATTTGTTCCCAGGTATATTTACGCCATACAAGAGGGACATAGCGCCTTTACCAGACACGCCAACACATGCATGCAAGCCAAAGCAGATGTCTTCCTGACCTGAGATACAACACCCAGCGGCTCAACCATGCGTCAGATAACGTATATCTCCCCTCAATCCCAAACGACACCTGGCAGACCCAACACGGCAGCCCTTCAGAGAACCAATTGACTTCCATGGCGTAAATCCATTGTCCTTGTTTAGTTAATTACCATAACATTAGTTTAATTCTTCCAAAATTGATGATTAAATTAGCTACAATGAGTTATTTTACCATTTCACCATTTTCAAGTATAGGCTCATCGCTTTTTCCCAAGTGGTTTTAGAGCAGAGCTATACTGTGAAATGAAATTAATGTCAAAGCGGTTAAATTTCAACATGTCATCATTAAGGCTAATGAACCTAGAATAGTCCTATATAAGTATTACTTAGTTCATATATGGCCTATGAAATTAGAAAATCACTTTTTGTAAAATTATTATAACCTCATCATTACCATAATCCATAACTGTTATTCATCTTTGCTATGTACATGTGCCAATGTAAAACAGTATTGGCGCATGTCCAAGCTACTCAGGGATCATTCCTAATTCCAAATGAAATAATATTAGGCTGAATGTTGTGAATGTTGTAACTCATATTCCAAATTCCCCTCCACTCAATTTTCAGTTAGTCAATTTTCGAAATTCAAAGGTAAAGTCTAAATTGATTGAACAGTGGAAGTTCAACTTAGCTGTGGTTGGGAAGGATGTTATGATACTATTTTTACTCATCCGACTTAAAACGCCTCCCATTTATTACCGGTAAGACAGGTTAGCCTGGGTGGTAGGGGTGACCCTGATAGCCAATCCTGTCCGTCACCAATCCCATTGGTTATTGGTTTTACGAGTGCACGCCCCATGCGTATCATGCGTGTCCCACCCAACCCACACGAATATACGTACCACCCTAAACTCCTAGCACGGATGTTTCAGTTCATTATAACGTAGACATCATGAGGGCGACCCCAACCACTTGATTTATAATACAATTCAACAGTTAGTTCAGGAATATTCAACTGGTTTGCCGTGAAAAAGCACTGATAATTGCATATGAAAAAAATCACACTCCGAAAAGTGTCATCCGCTTTATATTCCAAAACGTGGTAGACTAGGCAAGAACATGGGCAGGGTTTGTCTGCAGGTGTTACGCTATTTATTGTTAAATTTACCATTGTAACGAAAGTGTTCACTACATTTAGGCGGGTTCTTTTTTTTGTACAACATACAAAAACTCATCCACTCCAAAAGAAGACTCATCGAGAAATATAGGAATCAAAAGACTGACCATTTCGGCAGCTCGCGTTCCCGCCTTCTGTCGAATACGCACAGCTCATGACGTCACGACTATGTGTTGTAAACAAATGACCCTTCAATACGCATGCGCCGTTTTCCCATCGACATGCTTATGTTTGTAATCACGGATGTGACCGACAAATTTCAATACGGTGTATTCGACCATATAGCGTTTAACCAGTCCGCAAATTGGTTTGTATGGGTTACAAAAGAGTTGTTCTATTAAATAGATAAGGAAAAACGCTTAACACTTTTTGGGAAAAAAATACACCTATAAGCTACACAATCCAAGGGTTTAAACGCTCTACTTCATCAACGCCCTACCAAATGACTGGTAGCAGTAGTCTGCTAATTCTCCTAACGGCTAAACATTCTCGTGCTCTTTTTTGTTGCCGTGTTCAATGTGCTTCCGTTCTTGTCTAGTCGATATAATAACTCGATGGTAACATTTCCATAGTATTTGGAAGAACAAATCATCGATAACTTTTCGATATCAGCACTTCGAAAGAAGCCTGCGAATATTGTTTACCAAATAATGCATTGTGCGGCGATCTCATCAAGCTACCTTGTATGCGAAATGTTCTCACTTTCTGGTATTAGCTCTGCGCGTTTTCATCTTCGGATGTCTAGTAGTGCCTACCACGTGTCACTTTTAGTTTATTACTCACGTTCCATCAAGGACTACCGATTGAACTGAAAAATAGCAGGTGTGACTGATTACGGTTATCATTTCCAAAAGTAGAAGGTAATCTGTCCATGAAATTCTTATTTTTTTTTCAACCGAATTTTCATGGTGTTTGATTAAACGACCAGATAATGAATAGATGAAACCCTATCCAATCGGCAAACATTCAAGTGTTGGATGCACCACACATTCCTCTGTGTTATTTGAAGCCAATGAACACCACCCCCCCCCCCCCCCCCCACCAGACATTCCAGTGCGACGTTTTTCGCCCGTTGAGCCCCATCAAAGCATACGTCCATAACCATTCCAGTGCGGCGTTTTTCGCCCGTTGAACCCCAACAGCGCATACGTCCATTTATTCTACTTCTGTCAAGGCTGACACTCAAGAACAACAAAACCTATACGGCTATGGTTCTCCATCTCGAACCACCACTTAAATCCATTCCACACATCCACTCCCCCTACGCAACATAACACTCAATCATTCCAAAATGTATCTTCGCTTAACACACCAATATTTATTTTGATGTCATGATATTACACACAGGTTACACACTCACTCACACGCACACATTATACACTCATGTTGTTTTATATATTCCACGTTACACATCATCAAGGCACACTGATCGCTGCTGTTAGTTCATTTGTTCCCAGGTATATTTACGCCATACAAGAGGGACATAGCGCCTTTACCAGACACGCCAACACCATGCAAGCCAAAGCAGATGTCTTCCTGACCTGAGATACAACACCCAGCGGCTCAACCATGCGTCAGATAACGTATATCTCCCCTCAATCCCAAACGACACCTGGCAGACCCAACACGGCAGCCCTTCAGAGAACCAATTGACTTCCATGGCGTAAATCCATTGTCCTTGTTTAGTTAATTACCATAACATTAGTTTAATTCTTCCAAAATTGATGATTAAATTAGCTACAATGAGTTATTTTACCATTTCACCATTTTCAAGTATAGGCTCATCGCTTTTTCCCAAGTGGTTTTAGAGCAGAGCTATACTGTGAAATGAAATTAATGTCAAAGCGGTTAAATTTCAACATGTCATCATTAAGGCTAATGAACCTAGAATAGTCCTATATAAGTATTACTTAGTTCATATATGGCCTATGAAATTAGAAAATCACTTTTTGTAAAATTATTATAACCTCATCATTACCATAATCCATAACTGTTATTCATCTTTGCTATGTACATGTGCCAATGTAAAACAGTATTGGCGCATGTCCAAGCTACTCAGGGATCATTCCTAATTCCAAATGAAATAATATTAGGCTGAATGTTGTGAATGTTGTAACTCATATTCCAAATTCCCCTCCACTCAATTTTCAGTTAGTCAATTTTCGAAATTCAAAGGTAAAGTCTAAATTGATTGAACAGTGGAAGTTCAACTTAGCTGTGGTTGGGAAGGATGTTATGATACTATTTTTACTCATCCGACTTAAAACGCCTCCCATTTATTACCGGTAAGACAGGTTAGCCTGGGTGGTAGGGGTGACCCTGATAGCCAATCCTGTCCGTCACCAATCCCATTGGTTATTGGTTTTACGAGTGCACGCCCCATGCGTATCATGCGTGTCCCACCCAACCCACACGAATATACGTACCACCCTAAACTCCTAGCACGGATGTTTCAGTTCATTATAACGTAGACATCATGAGGGCGACCCCAACCACTTGATTTATAATACAATTCAACAGTTAGTTCAGGAATATTCAACTGGTTTGCCGTGAAAAAGCACTGATAATTGCATATGAAAAAAATCACACTCCGAAAAGTGTCATCCGCTTTATATTCCAAAACGTGGTAGACTAGGCAAGAACATGGGCAGGGTTTGTCTGCAGGTGTTACGCTATTTATTGTTAAATTTACCATTGTAACGAAAGTGTTCACTACATTTAGGCGGGTTCTTTTTTTGTACAACATACAAAAACTCATCCACTCCAAAAGAAGACTCATCGAGAAATATAGGAATCAAAAGACTGACCATTTCGGCAGCTCGCGTTCCCGCCTTCTGTCGAATACGCACAGCTCATGACGTCACGACTATGTGTTGTAAACAAATGACCCTTCAATACGCATGCGCCGTTTTCCCATCGACATGCTTATGTTTGTAATCACGGATGTGACCGACAAATTTCAATACGGTGTATTCGACCATATAGCGTTTAACCAGTCCGCAAATTGGTTTGTATGGGTTACAAAAGAGTTGTTCTATTAAATAGATAAGGAAAAACGCTTAACACTTTTTGGGAAAAAAATACACCTATAAGCTACACAATCCAAGGGTTTAAAAACGCTCTACTTCATCAACGCCCTACCAAATGACTGGTAGCAGTAGTCTGCTAATTCTCCTAACGGCTAAACATTCTCGTGCTCTTTTTTGTTGCCGTGTTCAATGTGCTTCCGTTCTTGTCTAGTCGATATAATAACTCGATGGTAACATTTCCATAGTATTTGGAAGAACAAATCATCGATAACTTTTCGATATCAGCACTTCGAAAGAAGCCTGCGAATATTGTTTACCAAATAATGCATTGTGCGGCGATCTCATCAAGCTACCTTGTATGCGAAATGTTCTCACTTTCTGGTATTAGCTCTGCGCGTTTTCATCTTCGGATGTCTAGTAGTGCCTACCACGTGTCACTTTTAGTTTATTACTCACGTTCCATCAAGGACTACCGATTGAACTGAAAAATAGCAGGTGTGACTGATTACGCACGCACTTAAGCCCCGAACCCCGACTGAGATCACCAGTGATTGTTTACTCCAAACGCAGCGAGTATTTATTTAGAGGGTCTCTGCATGGTCTTCATTGTAATATTAAATATACAGATTTGGACAACTTATACGACTTTATCGGATGTCCCGTTGGTATTGTTAATTGGGCGCTAATATAACGTCGCTCACTTAGCTGACGACTTGTTCACATAATAACTTACGCAGCAATGTGACGGTTATACTTACATGACGCATCCTCATTCATATGTTTTCTGGTCTTTTATATATAATATAACTGTGTTTGTTTTATTCAAACAATTTCATTCTTCCATTATCATATCCGAAATCGTAAAAACACTCCTCACGAGCAGCCGTGAATTTGTTGTGCTAGAATTGTATTCGAGTGCTTGTTTATCTTTGCATGCGTCGTTGTTGGCCAGGATGTGCCAATTTATTGTTGTTGTTTCAGGTAATAATGTAAGTAGGTGCATGGAGATATGACTCCAAGTTTAGGGTCGGCTTTTGAGAAGCTGTGACAGGAGCTCGCGCTTTCAACTGGTCAGCGCGTCTCGATGCGGCGCGTGCTGTCAACGTGTCACGTCATGACACGGGCGAAACGTCGGTCGCTGCGTAGCGTCGCGCGTTGCGTTTGGGTCTCGGCGAACTTATGTGGATAAATATGGCTTCGTTTGATCATGATAAATCATCAAGCTCTGTTCTACGAGTCGACCAAGTCAAATCGTCAGCGTCCAAATCCACAATTTTTCGACACTATGTGGCATTTCGTTGAAGGGGCCAAGCCTCCCCAGCCGAGTAAGCGCAAGCTACCAGAAGAGCTAAGGCTTCAAAGTAAAGATTATGAGAAAAAAGAGGCAGGAAATGGAATTCTACCTGGCTGAAAACAGACTGCGGAGAAGAAAGAGGTTGGCTGCGACACGATGAAAAGCAAGATGTAATGTTTTGCGATTGCTGCAGAACATATGCAACCAAAGATATGCAGCTGTCTGAATATGCTTTCAGATTTTGGTGATCAGGCAGCAGCCAAACTCGTTGAACATTTCAGTGTTGTACTCTCTGGTGCAGGTGTTGACACTCACAGACAGCAGCAGAGGTCCAGGAATTGACTAGATGTCCTGGGCAAGCATCAACAGGGCACATAGGACAGACAGTAGTGATGTATTAGCCCTTATGGACCTCATTCGGACCCTTCCTGCCTCTTGTGTCACCCCCTACCGCTGACTGCAACCCTGAGCATGCTATAGAACTGTTATAGATTACTGTGACCTGGTATTGACGCTTCAGTTACAAGGAAAACATTCGATGTGAAAGTGAGGAGGAGGATGGACCAGAAGAGGACTTTGTTTACATTGATTTGTCCTGGGCACTCGAGGCCACACACCAGAAAGACCGTTGTTAAGTAGGGTGTTATTGTTGTGTGTATTATATGTTCTTACCCGAGTGTCATGTTTTTCATGCTGTGTTTATCAAGTGATTGAATGTGGTGCAATTTTATTTTATTTTTTTTTGGTCGTGTATATTGTGAGTTATATTATGCGGGTTATGGGTAAAAAAAAATAAAGTATTCATAAATATACATAAACTTGTGTTGAATTTTGTTGGCTGGTGGAATTTTTTCTGGGCCGGTGGATTTTGGGAACTACCAGCCAGGTTGGCCGGTGGCAAATTTTCTTAGTTTCATGCCCTGATTTCCAAAAGTAGAAGGTAATCTGTCCATGAAATTCTTATTTTTTTTCAACCGAATTTTCATGGTGTTTGATTAAACGACCAGATAATGAATAGATGAAACCCTATCCAATCGGCAAACATTCAAGTGTTGGATGCACCACACATTCCTCTGTGTTATTTGAAGCCAATGAACACCACCCCCCCCCCCCCCCCCCCCACCAGACATTCCAGTGCGACGTTTTTCGCCCGTTGAGCCCCATCAAAGCATACGTCCATAACCATTCCAGTGCGGCGTTTTTCGCCCGTTGAACCCCAACAGCGCATACGTCCATTTATTCTACTTCTGTCAAGGCTGACACTCAAGAACAACAAAACCTATACGGCTATGTTATTAAGTATTGTCATAAATAGATCATAATCCGTTCTCAAATCAAGTCCTTTGTCAAGCCTGAAAATCCATAAAGTATCTCTACACGATGCCCTGCTGATTGGTATACGGAATCATGAGGGGGAAAAGCATTGGTTGGTGATCTGTGTTTAACACCACTCCTTGTTACTAACTGTTTTCTATGTGTTTAGTGGGTGACGAATTGGAAAGAGTCATTACTGAGCTTCCTCAAATTAGCTTGACCTGTGAAGATTTGCGTTTAACACCATTTGGTATATAGCCTCTGCGTTTCACGCTTTGTCACCAATTAGTCAACTCCCTTGCGCAGAAGTGGTTGTTACTTTACTATAGATTTTCTCACTGCCCCAATGATCTCAGCATCGGGCTTTTATTCAAGTGCATGGTCGCAAATCTATCACAAGAAACTAATATGCGAGATATTTAATACAAGTACAAATAACTATTCATTACGGAAATGCCATATATTACAACAAAGCGTGTCTCATATAACGCCGGAAATTTGTGATTGATTAGAATCTCAACGTTTGTTACTGATTAATTGCCAGCTGTTATGAAATTTGAAATTTCACTCATATATTTTCTACCAAAGAGGTTATATAGAGACGGTTATGGATGAGGGTCGTGAACTACTGGTGATAAGACGGAAGTCCTAAACCATACTACGGGGAGTGTGATAGACCCGAGGAAGGGGAGGAAAGTCAGAGAAAGAGGGATGCAGACCAATCGAACTGACATGTCGTCTTGTTGAGCGAATGACAAGATATATCCGCTGTGTGGCCAGTGGCCTGTACAGACTGAATGCTCGTCGTGCATGCAATATACGGTCATAACACTCCAGAGTATGCGTTCATGCTGTACGGGGCATTGGATGTAGGTGCTTCTGTCACAACCATTATTCCGACAAAACCGTGTGTCAGTATATTCATATGTCATCCCCTTAAATATCAATAAGACTCGTAAGATCAGATAACTGCATTGTGAAAACCAGTTAGAAGGTAGAAGTGGCGTTATTTTGTTGTAAACAGATGAAGTTAAATACTAACTGAACGACTCCGTTTGGAAGAACTTTTTCAGACTGGTACACCCAAATGTAATGGTCAGGGTGTGCAGGTTTTGTTATTTAATCACAGTTTAATGTGTATTTTCTTAACTAGCTTGCTGAATAACAAACATTGTTTTGTGTGACTTATTGAATGGCTTCATCTTGTATGTTCACTTGCACGTATTACAAATCTGAATAAATAATTGATGATATCAAATTGGAAATTCTTCCCACATAATGCATTTACAACACACTTAATACCTATATATATATATATATATATATATATATATATATATATATATATATATATATATATATATATATATATATATATATATATATATATATATATATATATATATATATATATATATATATCCTATGCTGTTATAAAAATCCGCTCTTAAACTGTTTACTTATAAAAGTAACATCACGATCGCAATAAATAAGCGATTTCTTCTACTATTTTCTAGTATTATCTCAAATTGTACCCGTTCTCAGATTTTGATATGCAGGTTTATTTAGGTAACTCACTTGCTTCTGGTCCCTCCCGTTGCGGTATTCATGGCTAAGCATCCGATGGTAACCAACTATGACCTGTCCAGCTTAAAAAGCCCCCTCGCTTCTGATATGGAGGCCCAATTAAAGGCTGAAGTCAACATCATGTTTTGGGAGCTGTTAACAGTGTCTTTGAGTGTGCTAACTTGTTCGGCCAAACTCTTCTTAGGGAGTGGGGGGTCCTCACTCGCTGGTGTTGTGGTTGTAACAGAGGGTGCCAACCTGGCCGGCAGCCTTTTGTTTCGAGTAGGACGTAAAGTGGGGGCTTCTTGTTGGACCTGGAGTGTCGCAGTTTTATGCCACTTGGCTGTGCGACTCGTGATGGAATCTGCAACATAAGGTGGCAAGAGTATATTGTTGCAAGCAACTGAACAAATGACAGTGTGATTGGCAGGAGATTTGCCCTAAATAACATTCTGTGCGGTAACAACAGCTGACACACCAAGCGTTTCAATAAAGCTGTGCGGTTACAACAGTATAAGTAAAGATCTTTGCGGCAACAAACAGCTGGGTATGTCAATCAACCACTTGAGCTGTGCGGTTATAAACAGTATACGGGTACCCAAATGAAAATTGGCTACTAGCAGTAAAAGAGCAAAACAAAACAAAACTGTGCATTAACAACAGCTGACACACCAATCATGTCAATAAAGATGTGCGGTTGCAACAGTATTTTGTGCATATATATATATATATATATATATATATATATATATATATATATATATACATATATATATATATGTATATTTGTGCATTTGTGCATATTTATATATATTTATACATATAAAATTTTATTCCTGTATCTAAAAACCCTTCCTTCCTCCCTCCTTCCCCGACTCGATGCTGCCCTACTTGAGCCGACGCTATCGTACTTGACTCTTCGCTGCCCTACCCGACGCTACCCGACCCGATGCTACCGTACCCTATCCAATCTTACCCTCGCGCAACCACTATATGCCACGTCCGGGGCGCCGCGCTCTGGTCGCTCGTGACGGGCGACCTAGGGGCTATTTTAGGTATGGTAGGTCGCATGAAAGTAGTTTAGCTGTTCAGGACTACAACATTACTTGTAAAAATAATGGAAATTTAAATTGATGATGTTTATACTCAACGTTATTGTACATAAGTGAATCAGACGCAAGTTCCGTATTAATATTTAAAACTTGGGTACGAGTTGGTCTGGGTACGAGTTGGTTGGGGTACGAGTTGACCCGATGCCTAAATCCTTGTATACCAAACTATAAAATCCAAGCGCATGGATTATAAATTACGAATTGAGTATACAAACATAAGAAAAAATGCACAATTAAAATGAAACTCATAAACACAGCGTGGAGTTGATACAAATTATTTATCTGCCAAAATACATATGAAGCGATACTATAAAAACTACAACATAAATTGTTTTAAAAAAAATAGTTAAAACGGTTAATCAACTGCTATAAAGTTGAAACTAATCACTATTTAAACCGCATCCGGGAGGTCATCCTTAGCAGGGTTTCTGGAACAATACACCACACATACTTAGGAGTCTGACCAATGTTATCAAATCCAACATTTGGACCATTTGATTAAATATAAAGCATCGCTCAATGCTATAACACACTGTTAAAAATGCGTTGGAATCGAAAGGTAAATTTAAATAATGAAATCATGCCAACATTAAAACAATCGTTATAAGAAACATACCCCACTTCTTCAGTGACGGGAACATGCTGCGACTCAGTCGGTTGGCAGGTCGGATTCTCTGGCGTGGGTATGTTGGCGGCGGCGGATACCAATTCGTCATCTGCTTTCGCTTCCCGTAGGAAGTCGATGGTGCAATTCAAAGCTTCCACTTTCTTTTCGTTGAGCACTTTCATTTGTCTTAGAACAGATACAGATGATAAACACTCCCGCTTGGCATGGTCTAGTAGTCGCAAGGCAGCGTTTATTTCATTAACCCTAACAAGATACGCTGCATTTGTCAATGTTCCCTCTGCTGTCAACCGAAGTTTGTTTATTTCGGCCTCGAAAGGGTCGCTCTTTGCATCGGTGTCACTCATTCTCGCTTGTTTCGATGATGTGGCCTGGCCAGGGGAAAAAGGCAGTTTTCTTGGGGAAGCCATGTCGAACTGGTGAGAAAATAGAAAAACAATTACGGTTGTGCCATCAACATATTGATCAACTGTCCAAATATGCAGCTTAGAATTATTTAATTTTACTCTGTGTATCCGTAAAATAATTTAAGAAAATGGAATAATTGAAATGTTATATGAGCTTTATCATACCTGTGAAGAGAAGCAGTCCAAAAAAAATCGTGATGATTCAATCGCGGAGGTGGGAGGGTTTGAAGCTATCAGCAAACTGTCACAATCTAATTTCCGCATTATGTCTTATGCGAGAAAAATGCGCGTTCTGGCGAATTCCGTGTCATCTGATCGTGGCATCTTAACGCTATTTATGTCTTTAATTAGACCGTGCGAATTTAACATGAAACTATAGCAAATTTCCGCCATGCTCTTAGTGTCCCAAGTGTCAGATTAATTTGATTACTCAATGCAAGACGGATTCTACTTAACTTGAGCACAGATGTCCCTAATCTGTTATGTTTTCAATTACCACACGACTAGGAAGCAAACTATTTGAACAACGTCATTAATAATAATAAAAACAATTAATTATACATCAAAACCTACCTCATAAATGTTTGTTTCTGATGAGTACAACCAGCTGATGTTTTAACTTGATCCTGGTCACAATAAGCGATCCTTTATTGTATAAATCCAAAAATACTTGCAACATTTCAAGTACAAAGGTTCAAGAATAATGAAAATCAAGTTCACTGATTCAGCGCTGAATGATAACTGTCTGTTGCCGTGAGCACGAATGCTTTATAACTGACACGTGTTCCATTACACAATGAGGATGTATATTAGGTGGCAACTTGCGTCCACTGCTTTTCTCTGTTATCTGTTGCCATAAAGTACTCTTATCATGTATTGTATATTTGCAAACGAACGGCGCGGGCAAGTAAATAGCGAACCTGACATTAGGCATTAAGTTCATTAGTGATTAATTGTATTACACCTTATTGAAATAAGAGAAGGAGTTTGCACGCGACAGACTTCAAACGCAACGCCCTATCGTTTTACGACACCATCACAAGCCACAACCGATTTTCGTCTGATGTCCATGATTGATAATGTTACGCTTAAACCTTGACCATGCCCTGGTTATAGCGATCGGGCAGGTGTAGGAGATTTACAGGGTGTAAAAATGGACCTTTCTAGAAATTGCACCAAGTTTTATTCCCAGTGGCTGTCAATACTAAACACTGCATGAAGTCATGGGATGCAATTTCAACAAAATAATATCCAAATGATACAAATAATAATGATCATTGTATACAAGCTGAC
>CM067348.1:39759794-39847294 GCA_034190875.2 Urechis unicinctus | reverse complement strand
AAGAAAATATTTGCACAATTGGTGTTTTGGCGGGAAAATTAAACGACAAAAAGCGTGAATCAAACAGAAGGGTAAGAATTCCTAGAATATTACTGTGTGATGAATGAAACTTGAAACAATATGAACCAATATGAAAACAACCATTAAAAACCATTTTAAAGTTGATAATGACAAAAAGAGAAAACTTCTTGATAATGAATAAATAGATGAAGTCTGATATAACCTGAATAGGTGACGAGGTTGGAAGAAAAGCTGAAGTAGTGATGGCTGGGTCCAGCAAAACGGTTGGAGACGAATCGGGAAAGCAGATACAGAGCAGATACGATATTTTGAGCAGCTAAGAAGTTGGTGTGTCTCGTTTGGAGGTCTCGATCCAAAAGACAAAGGAGCGAGATGCGAGGTAAGGTCACATGACCAGAGGTAAAAAAAGATACCGTTTCCGTGCCAAAAGACAAGCTATCTGGATATGGATACTTGGCTCCCCCACAAAATGCAGCTGGGGTGTGTCCACTCCAACCGTATGTTTATGATCGCCTTCTTAACTGCCAGCACAATCTTTTTCTTTTTGTAAGCAAGGCTCTGGTTGACCTTATCAAACCTACAAGCCATGCACAATCCTAGGTTATTTCTTATACAATTCTGACAAAACGTACAGAGACGATTAACGGCACCATGTTTTATCTAATATATGTGTAAGTTACAAAACTCTTGTGTACAGGGCCTGTTTCAAGGGTCTTTCTTTCCGACTGATATCAATGGGCACTTGTATGTGAATAATACCATTCTTGCGTATATATTATCTAATGTCTAATTTATAATACCATCCGTGGGCAACTGGTTTACAAAGCCACTGAGTGGTCCATCTAACAAATATTATAGTGTAGGTTCATCAGGTTTAGTGACAGAGTGTCCGATCTGGTAGACATTGAGTGACCACACAGAGGCAGTGGCACGACAACAGTGGTCCTACTCCAGCTTGTCCGGCTTGTAAAGGTAGGGAACACCAACACCAGAGGTGATTGGCCGTACTATGAGTGCCTCTCGGGGTCGGTGAAGTAGATCCGCCTCAGTTTGGAGATTGATGCTACAAATGGGCTTATTAGCCTCACAGTTCCTGAAAACGGGGCTATGCACAGTGTTAACAATGTTGGATCTTGATGACGGCCTCGGTAGGCGGTGGATACCTTCAGGTACTTACATAGGTGACCGGCCCATCAACTTTAGCATATTTAACACACTTTATGTTCACTTCGATCAAGTCAGTACCACACACAACACAACAAAAATGGACGGACCTAACAAAAAATCTACCTAAAAGCCAATAATTAAGCCTTGGGCTGAAGTTAAAAAGGGCCCCTTTTTGAATGAAGCAGGAGACCCTAGGGATGATATGTGGGTGATTGGTGGCACACCTGATTACCATTGTGGCTATTTCATGGTAACGAGTGGCAGGATATTATGTATAGGGGTGACTTCACCGCTCCAAGTGGGTGCACATGTTGCTCCAAAAATAGATAGATATCTTCTGAAGGATCGTCACATCTTAGATAAGCCTCGAAGCTCATACCATGCTTTCAAAACCTACGACCCATATAGAGTTATCTGGAGGGGGCTTATATATTCTAATTTGCAATTTGGTGTTGTATCACTCTTAACTGAACATGATTTATAACATTCCTGTGTAATGGAACAATAAAGGACAACTACGACTTACCTGTGGCGGTACAATGACTGGAGAACTTGAAATGAGAGATAATATAATCATTCAGTTAAGAGACACGATTTCCCCAAAGGATGCTGCTAATAAAAAGATGCACAACACAGACAGCATCGCAGGGACCTGAGACAACACGTAATCTCTAAAACAAAACACCTCATTACTATTTGGCCAAAAGCAAGCGGCTCCTTTCGCAGAGGATAATAGTAGTCGTTTGGTGATGGGCCCAGGGGTCAAACCTCACGAGACTCAAGCTGTGGATAAACCATGTTATCAAATGGTAAGATCATTCGTATGGGGCTATTTTCTGATGTAGACTCTGATGCTGGTGCTATAGCAGTCGTTCCTGTTATAAATGGGATAGATCAATCGATAGGGATACACAAGCCTGCTGACCAACGGGTTGTTGTAATATCTTTAGACCAACCTTTACAACTGGAACAATGCAACGTTATTTACTTTAATACAACCATTTCAAACAGAACGCCGACTTGTTCTGTAGTATCACTCCTAATTGAACTTGACACGTAGACTTACCTATAAAACAACAGTATGAATCAACAACCATCCATTTCGACGGCATCGTTATATTCTGAGCTGCCTGATGAGAATCCAGGGCACTCGTATCGGTAGAATGAGATCAGCCTCAAAAAGCAATACCTCGAGAATGAGATTGACAAATATTGTGCTATGTACAAGAATTATAGGCGTGCAGTTAACTCAGTCGATGCAGTAGACACTGCTTTAGTAACTGCTGGTATGTGTCTTGGCGCATGTGTATAGATATAATGTCTACAGTGGTTACCATTCCTATTGCAACAGAATTGGGTGTTACTGGGGCCACTCGTGGGCTACTTGGAATCGCTGGAAAATTTATCAGTTGGCAACTGATCATCAAGGTGAAAAACATGATCAGATCCGCGTTCTAGCGCAGAACAAATTGAATACAATTGCTGACATTGTATCCACAGCACTTGAAGATGGTAATACCTCGGATCATGAGTTAAAAATCGTTTTAACTGAGGTCACAAAATATACCCAAATGAAGGGGGAAATTAAGGCTAGATCTGTAAAAGCATAGACTGCTTCAATGGTGACAAAAACTGCGCTGATCCAACGTGGAAAAGACGAAGCATTGGAAGGTAGCAGACAAAAATTGGGTGCTTCTTTACCATCCAGTGGACTGTGAATGACCTTATTGAACCACCTAATACACAGAATAATGTTTGATTGCGCACTGTATATACCAATCTATTGAATAAACGAGGGCATAGGGTATAGAAATGAACACCGAAGAGCGTGTTGCTGAAGGTTGTGAAAAAGAGTTAATGTTAGATCTGAATTATCTGAGAGACGAAAAAATAGAACTGGATGACGAGCTGAGAGACACTGCTGTGGGTGATATGGAGAACCTGAAGAATATTGTGAGAAATCTGGAGTTTAAGAACGATGATTTTATGGAGACAGTGGAACGCATAGAGGAGCTTGTTAATAAGCTGTCACTCTCACCGTTTGATTCAAAGCAGTGGATAGCCGGAAACGGTGTAGTCACTTTAACTTATGGACATGCTAGTTTACCAGCTAACTAACGTGGCAGAGTCCGGGCCGACTCTGCCTGCGGTAGCAATATAGTCTTGCAACGCGTTGAAAAAAACAGCAATCTATATTCTTGTGTTCCAGCTGACAAAATATATTGTTGCAACTCGTTGGAAAAAACAGCACAATGTATTCTTGTTTTCCAGATCGACTTGCAAATGCGTTGGGCATGTAATACAGTAAGTATAGAGAGTGGGGGCGAGTCATAATATCCTGTACAAGCTGAAATTAGGGTTGTAGTACAGATGAGGGACGGTGATCCCAAAACAGCCCCCACGGCCCCCACTCTCTTTACTACTGGTGACAACGAGAAACGACTTCCTTCATCTGTTCATATTGATGTCCCGCTAAAAGAAAGAGGATTACAAGGTAATTATGCATGCATTACGGTCCTGTTTGCCTTCCCCTGTGCGCATCGCTTTGTTGTCCACTTCGAGGCTTCAATATAGGGTGCTTTAAAGAATGCATTTTCCTGGTGGTAAAATTCGAGGGTGCAGCTTCCACTGGGGTTAGGCAACGAATAGAACAATTCAAGAATGTGGTCAACCTTACATTGAAAGTAATGACGAAAGAACTCACAGCTTCATAAGGAAAATATTTGCTCTTCTCTGCCTACTTCCTGAACACATTCCACCATAATTTGAGAAGCTGGGTTTGGTCAAAGGCCTCTGGGGAATCTAACTCCCGGGGGAACGATATAACCAGCCCGCGCTCATCATTTAAGGAGAGCTACCTAGCAAAGAGAGGAGAATATTTAACTAAGATTCTGATCGAGATTCCAGAAAAGCTATAAGCTTAACTTCAATAAACAACAAGAATTCTACTCCTGGACTCGTATTATTTCTCTGGCTAGTCCCCACTCAAGCAACTACAAGCAGCAACGAAAAGCTATAACGACTGAGCGCGGATAAACAAGAAAATTATGTTTAAAAGGTGGTTGAGAATCTGGGTATCTGATAACTTCTACTGTTATCAGAACACAACTTCCCGGCACAAGCTCTCCACAGGCTCCTTCGTTAGATAAGAAAGCTGACAATTGCTACCCACGCCGAGAAGACACACGAGGCCGCAACCTACGATGCGATCATGATTCAGGGCAACGGCAGCGTACATCGGTCTCTTCCGCTCGACTTCCCTAAGGCATGCTAGCAACCTGGCGCTATCAGACTTCCAAGATGACGACTACAGACCCCATTCAGCTTCTTCCACCGGTAAGTACGTCGCTCATATTTTACATTTTAATGAGTTGACTGTAAAACTTCCACTGCGCCTAAGTACCCCCTCCTTACAAAACACCCCTCCCACTGTCGCTTAAACTTCAACTTCCCGCAACCCTCAAGCCTTGTGCAAGGACGGGAAAATGCTAAATTTGTTAAATTATTTGAGTTCAAATAACCGCCATATTCAAATTAAGTATTTAATATTATGTATGTTGACGCACAATATGAGTGGGTCCTCGATGATGGAAAGCTGTGTCGCGTGAGGTGAGCATTACCGATTTTGAAACAAATAACGAATTATGTGTACCTAGCCTCATTTATATATTTTCATTGTATTCTTCTTACATATTTCCCTTTTTAGAAATTTTTCCCATCAATGTCATTTTGTGTGAGAGCCGAGTAACCAACACAGATTGGGTAAACATAAATTTTTAATACAAATAAACTTTAAAAGTATAAGATATCAAGGAATATACAAGGTCATTTGATACCTGTATAAAAGATTATTATTCCTGGAAAAAGATAATAAAGCACGGATAATAGATAAATACAGTTAATAGATAAGTGTGATGGTTATTTATTATAAGTAACATATTTATATTAGATAAGCATGATGTGGACATACATATACAGACATACGATAATGTTGTTACCATAGCAAGTGTTACATGAAAATTACAGGTAAGTATGTGAAAAAGGTGGGATGGCATTGAAAAACGGGAAGGGTGGGTGAGGTTTTGAGATTGGCTAGCGTAGGTGTTGTCTTGGCGAAGGCTAATTCGAAAAGACAAAGGGAGTACTTGATGGTCACGTGACTCACGAGGGAAAACGGGTGCAACCACTTCCTACCCAAATGGGGGGGAGGCAAACTATCTTGGTAACAGGTATGATGCCTCGGCCCCCGCCACAAAAAGCGGCTGGGGGGTGTTCACCGCTCCAACCTATGTTGTAATTTTTGACCATATACTATCTTAACAGAGAAGGACGCTACATTGATTTTATATGCATAACCATTTTTTTCACGCAATTATTTCACACAATCTTTCACACACATATTTCTTTCATTATTCCAACCATACAACATTTTACCAACCATACTATTTCAGCCACGTGTTAAACCTTTCCAAACGCAAGACAGTCAGACGAATTCAAATTATCAAAGCGAACACAATGAACAGCTTAAGTGTTACCGATAAAGAAGCCTTGAAATTCAGATTTTGACCTGTCCAGATTCATACTGTCGGTCCTATATAAGTAATTACGACCTGGGCTGTTAAACTCCTTTTAGAAACATAGATAAGAGATCATCTTTCATGCATCGGTCAAGGATCACAGGCCCGATTGCATTTACAACAAACACAGCTACCTCAGAGATCCAAAGCTGCCACCCTATTAATTGCACTTCAATACCTCAATGCGAGCTTAATCTTTGACCACGCTACAGATAATCAAAATCCCACATTAAGGCAGTCTCTAGAGGCAGTCTCCAAAGTGACATACACCTTTGAAGCTTAATCTCACGGATCCTTTGCCGCCACACAAAATCCTGTAAACTGTTAATCCAGGTTCAAATTATAAGAAGACTCTTAAAACTTGTCTTCTTCCACACAGCGCAAACTTGACACAATGATATATTCAATTATGTTCATAATTATTTTGCAGATTATACACTATTTTGCAGATTATACACTATTATCGCACCGTCTGTCATATCATGTGGACACGCGTAAAATTAGTGACCCTTTATGATACACATTACCCATAACGCTAATCTTATATTATTCAAGTATATGCGTGGTATAATTTCATGAAGGAATCTGCAGCTTAGAGAAGACGTGCATATTTATCAAAACAATGAATGGAGAAGTATCGTTAACATTTAATTCTCAGCACAAATATATATGAGATGCCCATATTGATCTTCTCCCACAAGTACAGCACGCAATTAAAACGTCACACCGGTATGTTTTGGGAGTTACATGTTAGATAGCGGCCATGTGCAATGTTATGATATTATACACTAGTTACTCACGCACATTAACCACACTGAGCACTCATGCTTCTCGTTTTTGTATAATTCCTGTTACACATTATGTTACACATTATCAAGGCACACTGATCGCTGCCGTAAGTTCATTTGTTCCCAGGTATATTTACGCCATACAAGAGGTAGATAGCGCCTTCACCCGACGTGCCTTGCAAGCCAAATCATACGTCTTCCTGACCATGGATACAGAAGACGTCCAACGGAAGCTCACGACAGAGCCTGTGCATCGCCGGCCCTTTTAGTTAAGAAAGCCGGTGGTGGTCTAAGACTTGTAATTGATTACAGAGGTCTTAATGCGGTAACCATCCCTCAAGTTCTTAGGATTCCCAGGTTAGATGAAGTGTTAGATTGTGTAGGTGAGAACAAACCCAAGTACTTCTCAGTTCTTGATTGCACTCAAGGGTTCCCTCAAATCCCCTTAGATCCAGAGTCCAGGGATAAAACTGGGTTTATCACACCTTCCAGGAAATACAGGTATCTAACGTACGGAACGCGCCGAGCGCGTTTCAATCCCTCATTGACTCTTTGTTGCGTAATATACAATACAAATACGTCATGGCATACATCGATGATATCTGTTGTTTTTCGCCCACATTTGACTTGCATCTTAAACATCTCCGGGAAATATTTGTACGGTTACGCAATGCCAACCTGAAGCTACACCCCAGAAAATGTTCGTTTGCCGTGAAAAAGGTAAAGTATCTGGGCCATGTATTGCAGCCAGAAGGCATATTACCTAATCCTGACAAATTAGGAGCAATTGAATCTTACCCTACCCCCACAAAACTTAAAGACGTACGCGCTTTCCTGGGATTAACGGGTTTTTTTTTTTTCAGAAGGTTCATCAGTGGTTACTGTTATAATACTGTTTTACCCTCTCCCTCACACCTTAATTATAGAGTACCCCCTCCCTCCCATCTTAATTATCAGCGCAGTACGACACGCCAATACCGAGGGAAATCGTACTCCCGAAGGGCTATATAACCAACCCTCGCATATAAATACGGAGAGATCACCTAGTCAGAGAAACGATTCGGACCGCGAGATTCCAGGGAGCTTCATTGTTGAAATCTAAATAAACAAAATAAGCAACTCTACTCCAGGACTCGCGTTGATTTCCTCTGATTAGTCCCCACTCCAGCAACTACAGGCAGTGAGTAACAGTACTAACATTTTCCCGACGCTTACACGCTCTTACGTTAGAGAAGAAAAAGCTGACAATTGCTACACACGCCGAGAGAGAGAGAGACAGAGGCCGCAAGCTACGACGCGATCATGATCCAGGGCAACGGCAGCGTACATCAGCCTCTTCCACTCGACTCAACAAAGGCGTACTAGCGACCTGGCGCTATCAAGACATCGGAGATGACGACTGCATACCCCACTTTCAGCTTCTACCACTGGTAAGTACCTCACTAATATATTACATTAAAATAAGTTTACTGTAAAATTATTATTGCTCATTTGGACCTTCCGTCGCGCATAAGTACCTCCTCAACACCATAAAAACCCCTCCCGCTATCGCCTTAATTTTAACCTCCCGCATCCGACAAACCTTATTATGCAAGGACGGGAAAACGAGAAATTTGAGGTCAAATATCTATATTCAAATTAAGTATTAAATATTATGTTTGTTGGCGAACAATATGAGTGGGTCTTCGAGGACGCAAGTATGTGGCGCGGAAGATTACCAATTTTGAAACAAATAACGAATTACGTCTACCTAGCCTCATTGATTCATTTTCATAGTATTCTTCGTACATATTTCCCATTTAGAAATTTTTCCAACCAATGTCATATTATTTTTAGCCATATACTATCTTCTCAGAACAGGACGCCTATATTCATTTTATATGCATAACCATTTTTACATGCAATTATTTCACACAATTTTCACAGCATGTTTCATTCATTATTCCAACCATATAACATTTTACCAACGATACGATCTCAACCACGTGTCAAACGCATTCAAACGCATGAACCTGACGGTTAGACAAATTAAAATTATCAAGGCGAACTCAGGAACCAACTAAAGTGTCAAAGATAACAAAGCCGTGAAATTCAAATGTTTATCAGTCCAATTTAAGGTTTTAACAGTCGGCCCGTATACCCAGGGCTGTTTAACTACTTCTGCAAACATGCTGCACTCAGACATTCACACAGATAAAAGACCCTCATTTTGCGTCCGCCAATTATCAAGGATTACAGACTCCATTGTAATTCCAATAAACACGGCGTATCTGAGGCCCAAGCTGCCACCCTTTAATTGCACTTCAATTTAAGTCTCAAAAGGCAGTCTTCAAAGTGACATAAACATTTGACGCTAAATTTCACACATCCTTTGCCGCCACACGAAATTCAGTAAACTGTGAGTCCAGGTTAAATTATAAGAAGACTTTTAAAACTTGTCTTCTTCCACGCAGCGCCAACTTGACACAATGATATCATCAATTATATTCACAATTATTTTGCCTCTATGTCTGCAGATAATAAGACAAAATCTTACAATAAGTGAAGTCAAATGCGCTATTATCGCACCGTCTGACATATCATGCGGACACGACCTTTTATGTTACACATTACCCATAACGCTAATCTTATTATATACAAGTATATGCGGGGTATAATCTCATGAAGGAATCTGCAGCTTAGGGAAGACGTGCGTATTTATCAAAATAATTTATGGAGAAGTATCGTAAACATTTAATTCTCAATACATATATATGAGTCGTTTATATTGATCTTCTCCCGCACATACAACACATACAATTAAAGTGTCACACCGTTGTGTATCCGGACTTACATGTTAGATAGTGGCCATGTGCAACATATATATTCTTTTAGGCATAACTATTCTAAACAGTCTCACAGCAGCATAGCTTTCTTAAATACTAACTTTTGCAATAACCGTCAATCATTTACACGCGCTCCAATCACCTTATGCAAAGTACGCACAATCCTTCAAACACACCTCACACTTTTCTTTGCGTGATACACCAATATTCATTTTGAGATGTTATAATATTACACATAAGTAACATACCCACTCACACTTACACATTGAACACTCATGTTTTTAATACGTCCTACATTACCCATAATCAAGACACACTGATCGCTGCCGTAAGTTCATTTGTTCCCAGGTATATTTACGCCATACATGAGGGAGATAGCGCCTTCACCAGACGCGCCAACACCTTGTAGCCAAAGCTTACGTCTCCCTGACCAAGGATACAGTGACGACACAACGGAAGCTCACGACAGAGCCTGTGGATCGCACGGCCCTTTTCAGTTAACCTGGCGAAGCCGGTGGTGGTCTAAGACTTGTAATTGATTACAGAGGTCTTCCAAAGCGGTAACCATCCCAATAGTTCTTAGGATTCCCAGGTTAGATGAAGTGTTAGATTTTGTAGGTGAGAACATTAGTTAAGTACTTCTCAGTTCTTGATTGCACTCAAGGGTTCCCTCAAATCCCCTTAGATCCAGAGTCCAGGGATAAAACTGGGTTTATCACACCTTCCAGGAAATACAGGTATCTAACGTACGGAACGCGCCGAGCGTGTTTTCAATCCCTCATTGACTCTTTGTTGCGTAATATACAATACAAATACGTCATGGCATACATCGATGATATCTGTTGTTTTTTTCGCCCACATTTGACTTGCATCTTAAACATCTCCGGGAAATATTTGTACGGTTACGCAATGCCAACCTGAAGCTACACCCCAGAAAATGTTCGTTTGCCGTGAAAAAGGTAAAAACAGTATCTGGGCCATGTATTGCAGCCAGAAGGCATATTACCTAAAAATCTGACAAATTAGGAGCAATTGAATCTTACCCTACCCCCACAAAACTTAAAGACGTACGCGCTTTCCTGGGATTAACGGGTTTTTTTTTAACAAAGTCAATTTTCATCAGTGGTTACTGTTCTAATTTACTGTTTTGGAAGTTCTCCCTCACACCTTAATTATAGAGTTTTACCCCCTCCCTCCCATCTTAATTATCAGCGCAGTACGACACGCCAATACCGAGGGAAATCGTACTCCCGAAGGGCTATATAACCAACCCTCGCATATAAATACGGAGAGATCACCTAGTCAGAGAAACGATTCGGACCGCGAGATTCCAGGGAGCTTCATTGTTGAAATCTAAATAAACAAAATAAGCAACTCTACTCCAGGACTCGCGTTGATTTCCTCTGATTAGTCCCCACTCCAGCAACTACAGGCAGTGAGTAACAGTACTAACATTTTCCCGACGCTTACACGCTCTTACGTTAGAGAAGAAAGCTGACAATTGCTACACACGCCGAGAGAAGAGACAGAGGCCGCAAGCTACGACGCGATCATGATCCAGGGCAACGGCAGCGTACATCAGCCTCTTCCACTCGACTCAACAAAGGCGTACTAGCGACCTGGCGCTATCAAGACATCGGAGATGACGACTGCATACCCCACTTTCAGCTTCTACCACTGGTAAGTACCTCACTAATATATTACATTAAAATAAGTTTACTGTAAAATTATTATTGCTCATTTGGACCTTCCGTCGCGCATAAGTACCTCCTCAACACCAAAAAAAACCCCTCCCGCTATCGCCTTAATTTTAACCTCCCGCATCCGACAAACCTTATTATGCAAGGACGGGAAAACGAGAAATTTGAGGTCAAATATCTATATTCAAATTAAGTATTAAATATTATGTTTGTTGGCGAACAATATGAGTGGGTCTTCGAGGACGCAAGTATGTGGCGCGGAAGATGAGCATTACCAATTTTGAAACAAATAACGAATTACGTCTACCTAGCCTCATTGATTCATTTTCATAGTATTCTTCGTACATATTTCCCATTTAGAAATTTTTCCAACCAATGTCATATTATTTTTAGCCATATACTATCTTCTCAGAACAGGACGCCTATATTCATTTTATATGCATAACCATTTTTACATGCAATTATTTCACACAATTTTCACAGCATGTTTCATTCATTATTCCAACCATATAACATTTTACCAACGATACGATCTCAACCACGTGTCAAACGCATTCAAACGCATGAACCTGACGGTTAGACAAATTAAAATTATCAAGGCGAACTCAGGAACCAACTAAAGTGTCAAAGATAACAAAGCCGTGAAATTCAAATGTTTATCAGTCCAATTTAAGGTTTTAACAGTCGGCCCGTATACCCAGGGCTGTTTAACTACTTCTGCAAACATGCTGCACTCAGACATTCACACAGATAAAAGACCCTCATTTTGCGTCCGCCAATTATCAAGGATTACAGACTCCATTGTAATTCCAATAAACACGGCGTATCTGAGGCCCAAGCTGCCACCCTTTAATTGCACTTCAATTTAAGTCTCAAAAGGCAGTCTTCAAAGTGACATAAACATTTGACGCTAAATTTCACACATCCTTTGCCGCCACACGAAATTCAGTAAACTGTGAGTCCAGGTTTAAATTATAAGAAGACTTTTAAAACTTGTCTTCTTCCACGCAGCGCCAACTTGACACAATGATATCATCAATTATATTCACAATTATTTTGCCTCTATGTCTGCAGATAATAAGACAAAATCTTACAATAAGTGAAGTCAAATGCGCTATTATCGCACCGTCTGACATATCATGCGGACACGACCTTTTTATGTTACACATTACCCATAACGCTAATCTTATTATATACAAGTATATGCGGGGTATAATCTCATGAAGGAATCTGCAGCTTAGGGAAGACGTGCGTATTTATCAAAATAATTTATGGAGAAGTATCGTAAACATTTAATTCTCAATACATATATATGAGTCGTTTATATTGATCTTCTCCCGCACATACAACACATACAATTAAAGTGTCACACCGTTGTGTATCCGGACTTACATGTTAGATAGTGGCCATGTGCAACATATATATTCTTTTAGGCATAACTATTCTAAACAGTCTCACAGCAGCATAGCTTTCTTAAATACTAACTTTTGCAATAACCGTCAATCATTTACACGCGCTCCAATCACCTTATGCAAAGTACGCACAATCCTTCAAACACACCTCACACTTTTCTTTGCGTGATACACCAATATTCATTTTGAGATGTTATAATATTACACATAAGTAACATACCCACTCACACTTACACATTGAACACTCATGTTTTTAATACGTCCTACATTACCCATAATCAAGACACACTGATCGCTGCCGTAAGTTCATTTGTTCCCAGGTATATTTACGCCATACATGAGGGAGATAGCGCCTTCACCAGACGCGCCAACACCTTGTAGCCAAAGCTTACGTCTCCCTGACCAAGGATACAGTGGAGACACAACGGCTCAACCAGGCGTCGGAAAACGCACACCCCTCCCCTCAGGCGACACCTGGCGAACCCAATGCGACAGCCCTCCAGATATTTCATCTTCAAGGAGCATCCAAAGAAATCCACAAATTTCAATAACTTTAACGGCATTAGTCCATTGTTCTTGTATATTTAATTTTCATGACATTAGTTAAATACTTTCAAAATTAATAATTGAATTAGCTACAATAGGTTTTTTTACTATTTTCACGACTGTCAAGTATAGGCTCATCGCTTTTTTCTCACTGGGTTTTAGTGCTGAGTAATACTGTGAAAATGTAATTAATGTTATAACGGCTAGATTATTCCATATTTTACTACTTTCCATTTTATTGTAATATATTTATTTTAATACCATTTAGGCTAGCAAAATTAGAACATTTGAAAAATTACTGTAACCTAATATAATTACCTATTATTGTTATGGACATGTGCCAATGTAAAACAGTATTGGCGCATGTCCAAGCTACCCTGGGATCACTCAAAATTCAAAATCTAATAATATTGGGCTCGTGTCGTGCTGTCCCTTTACTTTATAACTCATATTCCAAACTCCATTTCATCAACCTTCAATTAGTTTAACAAAGTCAATTTTCAAAATTTAAGGGTAAATTCTAAATTTATTGAACGGATATGCAACCCCTACCACAGTTAAATTAAAACGCCTATCAGACGGGAAGCACTTGGACAAGACCGTCAATGTTATGCGTCTGAAGAAGGGACACATAGGGGCAAAGACCAACAAATGGGATCCGTTGAATGTCGAAGATCTCGGGGATCTATCGGAAGAGGATCTTCCCAGCGACAGCTTTAACCAAGCTGCAACAGATAATGACGATTCGGACTCCGACGTGCCTGACAATGCGCCCCGCAGAGCAGGACTACGCCCTCGAGTGGATTGGACTGCTGACAGATTCGCTACCCCCAGCGTTGTTTACATGGCCCCTTCAACACCCTCCACAGCTGATACACCAAGCCTTCTGCCCCGACAGCTTTCATGCAAACAATCATTCGAAACAACACGTGCAAATGCTCCCTCCCGACAAAATATCCCACCAACAACTGCCTTAACAAAAACTTCCCACAAGCCACAAGCCTACGTAAGGATGGGAAGACACATGATGTAGTAAAATTGATTGGATCAAAGGTTCCTCGATTTTCAAATAAAGTAAAGTATAACATCATGTTTGCTGGCGGACAATCTGAGTGGATTTTTGAGGACAAACTCAACAGCGCCACCAAGTCTCTGGCGCGAAAGATGCACATCACCAATTTATGACAACATTACCAATTTATGACAACATTTACCGATTTGTGACACCATTTGCCAATATATACACCATCTACCAATTAATATTTAACTATCCTCATTTATTCATTTTCAGATTATTCATCTTCCAATTTATGTTTAACTATTCATTTTCAGAGTGTTTTTTCCTTTTCAGAAATTATTCCCATTAATGTCATGTTATTATTTGTTATACCTATGTACTATTTACCCCAAAACAGGACGTCTACATTCATATTGTATGTGTAGCGTGCAAGTGGTTTCAAAATAGCGAAATGGGATTGTTGTCGGACTTTCCGTTAGCTTCATTAGTTCTGACTCAGCCACAACTATTACCGATAAATCGAGACAGCCTGTGCCATTTTGAGGTCCCGCTTTACAGAACCTCCAGACAACCCTGACTGACTGAAATACCCGCAATATAGTTCCACTGAATAGAACTCACCAGCAAAACTTCAATAAGGCTTTCTTACAAAACTACAAGTCTTTATTCAGCTCCAAAAATGCTATCCTCCTCGCTGCGGAAGATGCCCCAGCTTATATATACAAAGTCACGTGACCATGCGGTAATCCACGTGAAATGTTCACATCATAATAAGTACATAGACATTAAAATATTGTACAAGTTATATGTTATATAAAAACACAGGAAACATCAATATACACAGGAAACATCAATATACTTACACAGGAAACATCAATACAAAAGTACATTAAGACACAAGTTAAACAAATGAACAAAATATATTACACATCATTTCCTGCGGGACTCAGACCCCCCACCTAGAGCGGGAAGCAGTTTGGCGCGGAAACCCGCTTCTGCCGCACTGCCCCCACATTACTAAGTGTTTGGCCCAAACATGCCACATACAAGCATACACCAACACCTAGAAAACAAAATGTTTAGAAATAATCACAACACAATCTAAGTAGAGGTCTGGGTTGACTTGGTCTTTCTGCATATAACACTTGGTTTTGGCGTCCAGGCCGCTGACAGTTCATATGTTGTGCCGTTTGGTAGCACAGCCCTTTCCATCCGTGTAATGGTGCCAGCGTCGTCCTCTAGGAAGGTCAGGTATGGATTGGCGTGGCGGGCCCAGCCAGAATTTTCTCAGCAGAGCCGCCTGCGGTGATGTATTTGTCAGCGATGGTGCTGCCAAGAAGAAAGCATGGGGGTCTGCCCATCTGCGAAGGGGAATCCCCAAAGGAGTTAGGGGGATCACCTTAAAGTCTATCACCGGGGTGACCAGTGAGTGGGCGGAAGATGGGGTACAGGTTTCAACCATGTCAGCAGCAGCTGAGGTAGATGTAGCCGAAGGAACACAAGTCGAAGGCAAGGTGGCTGCTGGTGGCGACAGTAATACCTCAAAGGGGCTGGGTGAGCGTTCCTCCAGTTCCCACATGTCTGACAGGGGGGTCAGAGGCTGGAGAGAAGAAGCGGCACGAGGAGGGAAATCCGCACCTGTCGAGACAGGTGGCTCCGCTTCCTTTTTATGCCCAGCCGAGTCAGTGGATGGGGCAGCAGATGTAGCGGAGGTGACAGGCATAGTGACTGCTAATGGCGACAGCAATACCTTATAGGGGCCGAGCGAGAGTTCCTCTAGTTCCCACACGTCAGAAAGAGGGGTTAGAGGCTGGAGAGGAGAAGGGGTACGCGGAGGTAAATCCGCAGCTCCCGAGACAGTTGGCTCAGCTTCCCTTTTACACTCAACGGAGTCAGTGGATGAGGTAGCAGATGAAACGTTGGTCGAAGGCGAGGAGGCTGCTGGTGGAGACGGTAATTCCTGATAATAAGGGTCCATCGAGAGGAGTTCCTCCAGCTCCCACAGGTCAGAAAGTGGGGTTAGAGGCTGGAGAGGAGAAGGGGAACGTAGAGGGTACTCCACATCTTCCAAGATGGGTGGCTCGGCTTCCACTTTCTGCCTGACGGAGCGCTGGGCGGGAGAGGGAGAGTGCGGCCTCTTGTCAGCATTTGGGTGGCACTGTCTCACATGGGCCGACATCTTCCGGGATTCCCCAAACGGCAAACGGAACTTGCAATGCTTGCACAGCCTCCCCTCGTCGTGTGTCTCAGCATTGTGAAGCTTGAGTGCCCTCCTACTTGGCAGCATCAAGTTGCACCTCTTACAACGGCTCGCTCTACCCGACATGGCTGCACACATTAACACATGCGTGAATGGCAAACGGCCCACAGCTTTTTATGGCACCAGAGGTCATCACTCTTAGCCTCTAGATTAATGGACCTCTACTTAGACATCAATAAAAACAACTAACAGTATTAACAATACTAACTAACGACAACATGCCATCAGCGAATGGTAGACCCCAAACCCGACTGAGGATTTACTTATTCCTCAAATGGCCATGCTACCACCCCAATCTATCTGGAGGCCTGACGTTCCTCCGCGTACGAGTTCCCCTATTGCTTATCACAGGTTCCCGTACAATCTGCGGGGGATCACTCGGCCTATCTCGGTCACTGTCAGACTCAGAAGTTTCAGTTTCCCTATCTGTATGTGCCTGATCAATGGCTTCATTCCTCAGCCATGAAGGCAGGTGATCAGGGCCCCAATATTGATTTAAGTCATTCACATGAACAGTAACTTCTTTTGACCTTGGTGCCTTTTTCAAGGTGCAAGTTACTGCATTTGGTTTGGCAGTGACCAAGAAAGGGCCCTGGTAAGGGGAGGCTAGCTTATTGCCAACAGTGGCCGGAGGATAGTACCTCAATACCCAATCCCCTATACTAAACTCTCTACGACAGGCGTGGACATGAGGTCCATGAATACTGGGATGGCATCCAGCGCCTTATCTGTGCTCTGGCTGTGATGGTTACTAGGGCTAGTTAGGGTTCCGTCAGGGTGTTTGTGAGTTCATACCAGCTTTGGCTGTAAACAGCACGGTACTCTTGACAGCTATGGTTCCTCGTACTTAGTTCCTCTTAGTATCACAGTCAGTCAAAATCCTGTGCCTTCAGGTATAAGGTTCTTCAGCCAAAGGCTAAGGGAGTAAACCCTAACAGAAAATCGGGAGTGGAGCCCCTAAGGCAGTCTGTAGACAAATTCTGTCTACATTCTGGCAACTCCTGCACCTCTTCAGAACCTTCGATCGTCTTGATTACTTCTTGCCATTGAAAAACGTTTTGCAGAGACGAGAGAGTGAGGCTGACTCTGCGCAAATCTCCCTCACTTTAATCAAATTCACGCGCACCTCATCTTTCATTCAACCAACTCATCCTCAAAAGTCCTGTGGCGACGGGCAAGTGGTGAAGCAGCAGGTGCGGATACACTGGAAGCTGTCAGTCACAAACCTGCACACAGGCAGCTCAGGCCATATGGTCGTCTTTCATTGTAAGAAGCAGTGATGGAATTCGGCAGCCCCCTGAGTAACTGAGCAGCTCTCTTAAGGACAGCACTGCTCACCTCCCTAGAATGAGGAAGGGGCTAGAAAAGGTGCCCTAAACATTGTCTGCTTCACAATCTACCTGTTCAGCTTACCACGGCTGGAAAGGATCCTACCTCAGCGGTAGAAACAATAAGAAACAAATTAAAACCACAAACCTTGTATTTGGGGCTTGGAATGTGCGTACACTTCTTGATAACCCAAATTCTCATAGGCCAGGCAGAAGAAAAGCACTTGTCGGCCATGAGCTCGCACGGTACAACATAGACATTGCTGCCCTCAGTGAAACACGTTTTGCTGAAGAAGGGCAACTAACTGAGATTGGAGCTGGCTATACATTCTTTTGGAGTGGAAAGGCTATTGATTATCGGCGTGAATCAGGTGTTGGATTCGCAGTCAAGAATCACCTGGTCAAGAAACTTGCAAGTTTACCTAAAGGTGTAAATGACCGCCTCATGTCTCTTTGCCTTCCAATTGGTACAGATAAGTATGCCACAGTAATCAGCTGCTATGCTCCAACAATGACAAACCCTGATGATGCAAAGGACAAGTTTTACCAGGACCTACACCAACTTGCGTCCAACACTCCCAAGAGTCACAAACTAGTCCTCCTCGGCGACTTCAATGCAAGAGTAGGAAATGATCATGCCACCTGGACAGATGTTATTGGTATACATGGGGTTGGAAAATCAAATAGCAATGGTCACTTATTGCTGCAGTTTTGCACAGAGCACCAGCTACTTATAACAAATACTGTCTTTAGACTTCGTACAAGAAACAAAACAACCTGGATGCACCCAAGATCAAAGCATTGGCATTTAATTGACTTTGTTATTGTCAGAAAATCAGACAGACAAGATGTCTCGATAACCAAAAAAATATGTGTTGCAGAGTGTTGGACTGATCACAGACTTCTAAGATCTAAGATGAAGCTAAAAATACAACCACAGAGACGTCCACAGAGGTCTAAAACAACCAAAAAACACGATTTGTCTAAACTAAAAGACACGTCAGTTCAAAAGAAACTCCAGGATGAAATGGAGACTAAACTGGATGACCTCCAGCTAAACTCCATGGATATCGAAGAAAACTGGTCATCTTTCCGAGACACTGTGTATGCCACATCGCAAGATGTCCTAGGACATCCACGAAAACAACATCAAGACTGGTTTGATGATAATGACAATGACATAAAGCTGTTATTAGAAAATAGAAAGACATCATTAAGAAACCTTAACAACAATCCCTCAACAGCAAATAAGGTTGCTCACCAGAAAAATTGTAGTACTATCCAACGCAGATTAAGAGAGATGGAGAACAAATGGTACCAAGACAGAGCGGATGAAATTCAGCATTATGCAGACATTCATGACATGAGGAATTTCTATGCTGCCCTAAGGACTCTGTTTGGGCCTCAATCATCAAGCTGCTCCCCGCTTCTCTCCTCTGATGGAAATACTCTCATTACAGACAAAGATGGAATTTTAAATAGACGGGCTGAACACTTCGAAAGTGTCCTAAACAAACCCTCTCAGGTAAATTCCGACGCCTTAGAAAAACTCCCACAGGTCCCAACGAACCATGACCTAAATATTATACCATCTATTGTGGAAGTCGATAAAGCAATAAAACAATTATCAAGTGGAAAAGCACCTGGTTCAGATGCTATACCTGCTGAAATCTACAAATTTGGAGGTGCAGAACTCCATAGAAAGCTCACAAAATTGATTCAACAAATGTGGAATCAATCTAAAATACCTCAGGAATTCAAAGATGCAAACATAGTCCATCTATACAAAAAGAAAGGCAGTGGCAAATCCTGTGATAACCACAGAGGCATTTCTCTGCTATCAATAGCCGGAAAAATACTTGCTCGAATTCTTCTGAACAGGCTCATTAAACACCTGGAGCTAGGGCTCTTACCAGAAAGCCAATGCGGATTTAGGAAAGACCGTGGGACAATCGACATGATATTTGCAGCCAGACAACTTCAGGAAAAATGTCAGGAACAAAATGTTGATCTGTACTTCACATTTATCGACCTCACAAAGGCCTTCGATACAGTGTGCAGAGAAGGTCTTTGGAAGATAATGTCCAAATTTGGTTGCCCAGACAAATTTGTCTCCATAATTAGGGAGTTTCATGATGGCATGCAGGCAAGAGTACTTGATAGTGGCGAATTTTCCGACCCTTTCGATGTTTCAAACGGTGTGAAACAAGGGTGTGTACTTGCACCTACACTCTTCAGCATGATCTTCTCAGCAATGCTAAGCCTAGCTTTCAAACCAGAAGATCCGGGTTTTGAAATCAGATATCGAACTGATGGAGATCTCTTCAATCTTCAACGTCTCAAAGCTAAAACAAAGGTCAACATCACTAAAGTAAGAGACTTCCTGTTTGCCGATGACTGTGCCCTTGCTGCACCAAATGAGAATGCAATGCAACATTGCATGGACAGTTTTGCAACATCCTGTGACAATTTTGGTCTAACCATTAGTACAAAAAAGACTGAAGTGCTTTACCAACCAGCACCAGGAAAAATATGTTCTGCACAGAAATAAATGTAAACAACCAAATGCTATCAAACACTGCTAAATTCACATACCTTGGCAGCACACTCTCTAACACAATCCATATAGATGACGAAGTGCTCTCCAGGATATCCAAGGCTAGCCAAGCTTTTGGCAGACTTAGACACTCAGTATGGAATAGGAAAGGACTCTCCCTAGAAACCAAACTCCAGGTCTATCGGGCTGTAGTTCTTACCTCTCTCCTTTATGGTGGTGCCGAGTCTTGGACTGTTTACCAACGCCATGCCAGGAAGATTAACCGTCTTCACCTTACTTGCCTGAGAAAACTCTTAAACATCAAATGGCAAGATATGATTTCTGACACTGAAGTACTTGCCAGAGCCAAAATGCAAAGCATCTTTGCAATGCTCAAGAGGATCCAACTCCGCTGGGCTGGCCATGTCCTCAGAATGTCGGACGAAAGAATACCAAAACAGCTCTTATATGGCGAACTAACCACTGGAAAAAGATCTTGTGGTGGCCAGAAGAAAAGGTTCAAAGACTCCCTAAAGGTGTTTTTAAAGGATTGTAACATCAACCACACAAGCTGGGAGACAATAGCTCAGGACAGACAAGTATGGCGTTCCAAAACCATTAAAAGAGCTGAGGCATATGAGGCTGACCGAATCGTGTCTGCAGTTGCAAAAAGGGAAGCCAGGAAATCAAGACATGCAGCGATCCCCAACCTCAATGCCAACACAGGATATAACCAGGACATCTCCGTCCTGGCTAGGATGAATGATGACTGAAAGATGGTCCTCTTCACATGTGAAGGACGAAGATAATATTAAGTCAACGGGGAGAGTTATCTCCCGCCCAAAAATCAGGGAATTTGGAGTGCATCCCGTGCTGTCATGTGCCGTGGCCCGGTATGCGCACATCACATATGGGAGGTGGTCCTCCCACTCTTCCGGGTTGTCCTGGCATAGCTTGGCAAGTAGATTCAAGAGGGTTCGGTTAAATCTCTCTACTTGCCCATCTGACTGGGGGTGGTATGGGGTGGTTCGGGTCTGTTTTATCTGGAGGAGCTTGCAGAGCTCTTTTGTTAGTTCAGCCTGAAATTCTGGACCCTGATCTGAGTGTAACACTAGTGGCGTACCGAATCTACAAAACAATTCGGTCACCAGGGTATCAGCTACAGTGACAGCCTTGTGGTCATTCAAAGCAAATGCCTCTGTCCACTTACTGAAGTAGTCGCTGACAACTAAGACGCAGGTTTTGCCAGTTGCAGAGGGGACAGAAAGGCTAAGGATATCCATGGCCATGCGTTCCCAGGGTGAACCCACCGGACATTGCTGGAGGGGAGCCCTACGGTGCCCTTGTCTAGGATTCCTCAACTGACACTCTACGCATTTCCTGCACATTCTATCTACATCCTCCCTCATGCAAGGCCACCAGAACCTTCTCTGTGTGCTATCCTGGGTTCTCCTAATGCCCATGTGGGCAGCCATTTTACTACTGTGTAAGAAATCAAATATTTCCTTCCTCACAGCCCGGGAGATGACTAAACGAGTGGGCACATGGCCCTTCCGATACAGAATACCATTCTCAACCTGCAACCTTTCAAATACCTGCCACAAGCTTTTTGTCAAGGAACAATTTGATCCAATTGCCCCCCACCCTGGTTTCACTCCACTTTGTACTCACTTCAAAGCTTCGACTATAGTTGGGTCCGCTGGCTGCCACTGCTTGATATCTGAATCTGACCACGACGAAACCCATCTCTCATTAGTGTTATTTAAGGCCCTAACATACTCTACAGTATTGTCAAGCGCATGACTACGAGTGTCTAGCTCTGAAGGTATGCAGGTTACAGCCTCCCTCTCCTCTAGCTGAGAGCAGCGTCGACAGTCTGTACATGGTCTCCTTGACAAAGCATCAGCGTTGTTGTGGACCCTGCCTGCTCTATGCTGAATATCAGTGTCATATGTGCCTATAATTTCCAGTCAACGGGCCATTTGTCCCTCTGGCTTTTTGAACCCTAGTAGCCAACGAAGAGCCCCATGATCAGTGCACACAATGACATGACTGCCAAACAAATAGCGGTGGAACTGTTTTAAGCAGGAGATGACTGCAAGTAATTCTCGGCGGGTTATGCAATAGTTCCTTTCAGTCTTATTGAAAGTCTTACTGAAGTATGCGATCACCCACTCAACCCCATCTTGTTGCTGAGAAAGCACAGCCCCCAAAGCTGAATTGCTAGCATCGGTGTCCAGTATATACTGTCCAGTTGGATTTGGGTACACTAGCAGGGGGCTCGAGGTAAGGGCAAACTTCAGCTTATGGAAAGCGTCTTGACATTGACCTGTCCAAATAAAGGGCTGTTTGTTTTCTGTCAGCTTGTGCAATGGACGGGCAATGTCAGCAAAACTCGGGACAAACCATCTATAGTAGGAAGCTAGTCCAACAAAACTGCGAACCTCAGTGACATTTTTTGGGGAAGGCCAGTTTGTTATGGCTTCTACTTTCTTTGGGTCTGTACTTATGCCATCGCTTGAAACCACATGCCCCAAGAAGGGAACTTTATCCTTCAGAATATGGCACTTTTGGGGAGCTATCTTCAGGCTGGCTGACCTGATGCGGCTAAGCACTTCATCTAGCCTGCTCATATGGGACTCAAAGGAGTCTCCAAAGACAAAAATGTCAGCTAGGTAAACTAAACATGTTTCCCAGTGTAACCCCGCCAACACACGCTCCATCAAGCGTTCGAACGTGGCAGGGGCACAGGCTAGGCCAAATGGCATCACATTGAATTGCCACAGCCCACCAGGTGTACAAAAGGCTGTCTTGGCCCTATCACTTTCTTTCACCTCTACCTGCCAATACCCGCTAGCCAAATCTAGAGTAGAGAACCACTTGGAGCCACCCAAGGCCTCCAAGGACTCATCAATTCGGGGTATGGGGTAGCTATCTTTGACTGTGATTGAATTTAACCTCCTATAATCTAGACAAAATCTCAGTGAACCATCCTTCTTTTTTACCAAGACCACTGGTGAAGCCCAGAGACTGTTGGAAGGTTCAATGATGCCCAGTTCCAACATCCTTTTTACCTCTTTGTCTGCCTCTTGCCTAAGGGTCATGGGTATCCGTCTGGGGTGTTGCTTTATAGGGGCAGAATTTCCAGTGGCTATCTCATGACACACTAAACCGGTCCTGCCTATATCCCCTTTAGACCTTTAGACCCTCAAGTGTTCTGGTAGGGAGGCTACCCTATCAGCTGTACAACTGCTTGCAACAGCAAACACACACTCCGTGGCTTCTTCGATCTGACTAGACACCTCCTCAATGTCCTCAACTGTTGCCATAATTGTTCCCTAATACAGAGTTACCGAGGATTGGTTTACATTCATCACTCTCAACGGTACCATATCACCACTTGGGTCGACCACAGATTTAGCAACGAGAATATTCCTCTCGAGAAATTTACGGGTGGGCTGAAGCATGGCACTAGTGGCACAGACATTCCCAACTACAGAACAAGGAGTAAATATCTCAGCACCAGGTGGGACAACTACTGTTTCCACAAGAGAAACATGACACACTGAATCTTTATAGTCTGCCGCTCTGCTACACTTGTGTTTGTTTCCTGCTAGTGACAAAATACCCTCATCGTCATCCAACAACCCCTTATTTCTACACAGGAAATCCATACCTATGATCCCAGGGACCGATATATCTGCAACAACAACTGGGTGCTCTAGAAGCTGGTGGCCTATCTCAAATGTTAGTGTAGCTTGCCCATCTGCACTAAGCAAGCCCCCGTCAGCCAACTTAATTTGGCTTGACCATGGCCTTAGAGGAGGTCGCTTTTCCACATCAATTGCCATAAACTTGTTAGGGTGTATCACCTTGATAGTGGACCCTGTATCAATCAAGCAATCTAATTTCACCCCAACCACCTTGGTGTGCAAAAACAAACTATCCCTACTACCATCTAAATAAGTTAACACGGGCTTGAGAACGGGTTCCTCCGCTGAGACATTGCCCTCTGTCTCAGCAAAATTTAGTTTCCCTGGTTCTCAAGGGGCGCCTCTGTCTGTTCATTATTGGCATCTTCAATCGCCAAACTGTTAACCGTAAGTTCCCCTCTAGCTTCCCTTTCGTCTCCCTGTTTCTTAAAGCATTTTGCAACAAAGTGCCCTTTTCGACCACAGTAGTGGCAACTACCGGTCACCTTTCCACCCCTCGACTTTTGGGAACGAGAACTGTCAGTATTCTGGGACAATCGTTCTAGCTGTGCTTTGACCTGTGCCAACTCAGCTCGTAGTTCATCTTCCTGGCTATGCTTATCGCTATCATCTTGCCACTGTGCACGCACCTGGTGCGGCTTATGGCAACCTGTCCTACGGGCACGTCCAACTAGGAATGCATCATATTTAAGCGCTGACTTCAGTGCCTCATCAATGTTTCTGGGCTTTGCTTGAAACACGAACAGCTCCATGTTCGGATCCCCTAAAGAATCCATGAAGCAGTCCCTGGATAAAGCTTCTCTGACCTCGACTGAAGCGGATGGGTATGCAAGCCTGACTAGTCTCTTTATATCTTGGACCAACTCGCCGAGTGGTTCAGACCTTTGTCTTGTCCTCCCTTTCATCTGGGCCCGATATACCTCAGACTGATTGTCTGGGTCGAATCTGGCCATTAAGGCATTAGTGAGGACCTTGTAGTCTGTCTTTTGGCTCATCTCTAAGTCACTCAGCAAACTCTGTGCCTGGCCCCTCAAACTAATAGCCAACTCCAAAGCACTATCTTGGCTAGTCCAACCATTCACATGGGAGAGGAGCTCAAACTGTGCTAAGTAGTCCTTAAAACTTGATTTTCCATCATACAGAGGGGGTCTTCTGATTTCCCTCCTAGCTGGCACTAAGGGGGCAGCACAAGGTAAGGTCCTAGGGGACTGAGTCCAAAACTCCGGCCAATTTTCGACACAACTGCTTAAGCTAGGTCCTTGGGCTGGTCCAACACGTTACATAGCCCCAACAGGAAGGTCCCATGGAGTCAGTGGAGCTGGCTGGGTGTACTCAACAGCCCCTGCTATGGATGTCTCACAGCCAAGAGCCGAAACCGGTTGAGCACCCACTTGCTCCCTAACCCCAGTTTGATTGGCCCTGCTGATCTGGGACGCCTCACCATCTACTCTTCTACCTGGCACCTGCTGTGCTTGAGTACTTTGTCTGAGTATTTCTGGCAAGCTAGGTTGCAACTGGGTTCCCCGCCCTTCCGGAGCCTGACTTGATCTGAACCCTGTTTGGCTGTGACCCGGGTAGGGGTTCCACGAACTAGACGCAACACCGTTGGTGTGCTGCATCAGAGCCGGGGGATAGAAACCTTGCATTGCCCAGGGCATTGGCATAGCATGAAGATATAACTGAGGTGACAACAAAGAATGGTAGCCAGAAAACTGACCAAACTGTGACATATGCAGATTCATGTCTGCTGGCCTATTTACATTGGTTGGGGGGTAACCAACCATACCTAGTGGAACTTGAGCTTGAAGTGCTCCCTCCCTATAGGCTGGTGCAGTATGGACCAGTGGGGGTGTACCAGTACTGGTGGTACTGATAGATGGGCCACTCATACCAACAACACCAGCCATACCTAGTGGATTATGAGCCTGAAGGGCTCCCTCACTATAGGTTTGTGCAGTTTGGTACAGTGGGGGTGTACTAGTACTGGTGGTACTGATAGATGGGCCACACACACCAACAACACTACCATCCATCACTGATGACGTCGCTGCTGCCGCTAGCATGTCTAGATTAACCATAGGGTCTGGTCTTACCCCGGTTCCATCAATGACACCATTGGCAACTGGACCAACCTGGGCCCCTGCCAACCCACTGAACTGTGACATTCCAGAGTCACTGGAACTAAGTGAGCTAACACCCGGGCTAACTAATTCTCCTCCAGAGAATCTATCCAGCCGACCCTCTGAAGGAACAGGACTATAACTAACACTCATGTTAGAAGCAGAAAACATTTGAGACAAGCAATGACGCAGTCCCGACAACTAACGTAAATAACTGGTTTCCAACGAGCTCAAAACGACAAAAGTCTATCTGATTTGAAACCTCTTAGAAAGGTTCCAACACAATAACACATCCCACCGCTGCCACCAGTTTATGTAGCGTGCAAGTGGTTTCAAAATAGCGAAATGGGATTGTTGCCGGACTTTCCGTTAGCTTCATTAGTTCTGACTCAGCCACAACTATTAGATAAATCGAGACAGCCATTTTTGAGGTCCCGCTTTACAGAACCTCCAGACAAGCCTGACTGACTGAAATACCCGCAATATAGTTCCACTGAATAGAACTCACCAGTAAAACTTCAATAAGGCTTTCTTACAAAACTACAAGTCTTTATTCAGCTCCAAAAATGCTATCCTCCTCGCTGCGGAAGATGCCCCAGCTTATATATTATATACAAAGTCACGTGACCATGCGGTAATCCACGTGAAATGTTCACATCATAATAAGTACATAGACATTAAAATATTGTACAAGTTATATGTTATATAAAAACACAGGAAACATCAATATACACAGGAAACATCAATATACTTACACAGGAAACATCAATACAAAAGTACATTAAGACACAAGTTAAACAATTGAACAAAACATATTACACATCATTTCCTGCGGGACTCAGACCCCCCACCTAGAGCGGGAAGCAGTTTGGCGCGGAAACCCGCTTCTGCCACACTTGTATGTTCCTTTTTGTACCGTTATTTCACACACCATATATATATATATCGTCTATTATTCCAATCAGACAACATTTACCTTCCAGTCACCCATGACACTTTGTTTGTTTTACCTGCATTTCAAACCGTCTCCGACGAACCGTTGAAAATTTTAATTGCATTCAAGACAATTGACACTAACAACTTAAATGTTAACGAAAACAATCCAAGTTCCTTGCCAATTAAGTCTACATACGCTTTAAAACGACTTGATTGGACTCCAATTCGACCACTCCAATTAAAGATCGTCTCTAAATACCTAATTACGACCCTGTATACAAAAAATGGGCTATCGAAGTTTACTAAGCTTCTTAAATTACCATCTGACACATCGCCTCTGACATCCATCCATATGTAAGCTCATTGATCAGATGGTTCACTTATCAACAATCACAGGCTCTATGCAATTACATCAAAGCTACCTCATTATCAATGTGGGCCTAGTAATTAAACACATCACCGCTACAACGGCACTTATTTCAACGGACGCTCGTCTCGACCCTCCGATATCTACACCAACTGTAAGTATACAGGTATAAGTTATTAGAAGCCTCTTACATTGTCTTCTTCCAAACAGCGCAAATTTGACACTATGATATTATCAATTATTTTCAACAATTTAGTGAACCTTCGTGATACACATTACCCATAACGCAATCTTATATTATTCAAGTATATGCGGGGTATCATTTCATGAAAGAATCTACAGCTTAAGAGAAGACGTGCATATTCATCAAAACATGATGGAGAAGTATTTTGTATCATTTAATTCTCAACGCATATGTGAGATGTTTATATTTATTTCCTCTGGCACGTACACCAAATACAATTAAAGTGTCACACCGTTGTTCTTCCGTACTTACATGTTATACAGTAATAGTGTGCGATATGTGTTTATCAATTATTTCAGGTACAATTAGCCCTTCAGAGATCTCATATCCACGATACAGCCATACTCATCAACTTTAATCATTTTCCTGGCATTGGACCAGTGTTATTGCATAGAATAATTTCTGTAACATTAGTTAAATTCTTCCAAAATTAAATTAGCTAAATAAGTTATTTCACCATTCCACCATTGTCATGTATAGGCTCATCGCTTTTTTCCCACTGGGTTTTAGTGCGGAGTAATACTGTGGAATGTGATTAACGTTAAAAGTTAAATTTCAGTATGTCACCATTAATAACCATATTGTATAACTATTACACAATTCATATATATATAGCTTACGAATTTAGAGAAACACTTTTTGTAAAATTATTATAATCTCATCATCAATAATCCATCTATGTTAAATATCTTTGTTATGGACATGTGCCAATGTAAATTGATATTGGCGCATGTCCAAGCTACTCTGGAATCATTCTAAATTCAAAATCAAATAATATTGGGCTAATGTTGTGCTGTCCCTTTACCCCTTAACTCATATTCCAAATTTCCTTTAACTTAGACTATTTTCGAAATGCAAAAGTAAATCAAAATTGATTGAACAGTAGAAGTTCAACTTAACTATGGTTGGGGAGGATGTTATGATATTTATCTGGCTCTTCTGGCTTTTGAAACCCTCCCCTCTTTTCCATTATCAGCACAACATGTTTCACTAACCCGAGTCAACCTCCGCCCTTAAGACGGGGGTGTGACCTTGATAAGTAGTCTTGGCTGGTACCTTTTCCCATTGGCCAATGACCCTTCGAGCCAACGTCCCATGTGAGCTGTTGGGGTTGACCTCTGTGAGGGGGGACCGGCTAAACCTGAAACAATGGGAGGTCAGCTGTTGGTGGGGTCCAGGGCGTAATCCAATGCCCAGGACCCTAATAAAATGGCTGGCTTCGCCGAAATTCAGGGAGAGCTACCTAGCGAAGAGACGAAGTATCTGAACAAGATTCTGACCCGAGATTCCAGATAAGCTGATAAGCTAAAACTCGAATAAACCAACAAGAACTCAACTCCTGGACTCGTGTGTTTTCTCTGGCTAGTGTCCCCATTCAAGCAACTACAAGCAGCTACAATATTCCTATATACAAAGGAGTGCGCATAAGTATTAAATAACGAAGAAATATAAGTATAACAAGAGTATAGCTATAAGAAGAAAAGATAGGTATAAGAAGATGTTATGATATTTATTTGGCTCTTTTGACTTTTGAAACCCTCCCCCTCTTTTCCATTATCAGCACGACATGTTTCACTAGCCCGGGTCCACTTCCGCCCTTAAGACGGGGTGTGACCCTGATAAGTAGTCTTGGCTGGTATCTTTCCCATCGGCCAATGACCTTTCGAGCCCACGCCCCATGTGAGCCATTGGGTCTTGACCGTTGGAGAAAGGGGCCGGCCATATCTGAACCAATGGGAAAAGATACCAGCCAAGACTACTTATCAGGGTCACACACCTTATGCAAAGCAATACACAATCATTCAAACACACCTCACACTTTTCTTTGCATAATGCACCAACATTCATTTTGATGTTATAATATCACACATAAGATACATACTCACTCAAACTCACACATTAAACGCTCATGTTTTTAATATATCCAACATAACCCATCATCAAGACACACTTATTATTGCTCTAAGATCATTTGTTCCCAGGTATATTAACGCCATACCACAGGGAGATAGCGCCTTCATCGGACGCGCCAATACCTCGCAAGCGAAAGCTAACCAGAGATACAGTGGAGACACCCAGCGGCTCAACCAAGCGTCGGATAACGCATATCTCATCTCAACCTCAAGCGACAACTTGGCGAACCCAATACGAAAGCCCTTCAGAGATTTCATCTTCAAGAAACTTCCAAACAAATCTATGAATTTCGATAACTTCCATGGCATTAGTCTATTGTTGTTGTATAATTAATTTTCATGACATTACTTTGATTCTCCTCAAATTAATAATCAAATTAGTTACAATAAGTTATTTCACCATTTTTAGTGTAGGCTCATGGCTTTTCCCCATGTGGTTTTAGTGCGGAGTAATACTGTGGTTTTAGTGCGGAGTAATACTTTGAAAATGTAGCTAATGTCATAATGGCTAGATTGATTCCATATTTTAATACTTTCCATTTTAATGTGATATATTTATTTTAATACCATTTAGGCTAGCGAAATTAGAACCTTTGTAAAATTATTATAACCTCATCTAATTATTTGATATTGTTATGGACATGCGCCAATGAAATACAGTACAGGCGCATGTCCAAGCTACTCTGGGATCGTTCAATATTCAAATTCAAACAATATTGGGCTCATGTCGTGCTGTCCCTAAATTCTTTAACTCATATTTCAAATTTCCTTTTCACCAAATCTTCAATTAGTTTAACTAAGTAAATTTTCGAAATCCAAGGGTAAATTCTAAATTGATTGAACAGTGGAATTATGATTGGGGAGAATGTTAAAATACTATTCTACCTAAAGTTCCCCCTGCCTCCCCCCCCCCCCCCCCATTAATTATCAGAACGATATGGTCTGCGCTCATCCCGTTGGTTAATGGCTAACGAGCCTACACTACATGCGGGTTTGTTAGGCCTGATGCCGAGGTCCAATAGCGTTGGTTGGTAAAAGGCCTCTGGGGAATTCAACTTCCGAGGGATAACCAGCCCGCGCTTGTCATTTTAAAAAGGGGGGAGATTCTTCTAGTTAGAGACGAGATTCAGACCGAGATTCATTGTTGAAACTTAAATAAATTACAGCAACGATGGAGCATCGAAATAAGAAAAACTAGAAATTAAAGGTTAACAGCTGAACTTGCTACACCGGGATTATTTAATTTTGTAACTGACATGTTCGGAACATCTACTTAAAAGGATTCTAAAGGTTTAAGTAAAAATTGGACAAATGAAAAGGAGTGAATTTCATTTGCCTTAATTGGTGTAGTTTTCATGTCATGAGTGGCCCAAAAGTTGTAAATCTAACAGAAACTTTTGGGAGGGATGGAGAGGTGGTGGGTGTTGTTTTCGTAAGTGTATGCGTGTATGTATGCGTTTGTTGGGGGTTAAAGCATATTCAATAAGCAACAAAGACATCTATATCCATTGTGTCTCAACCAAAGAACCGTTAACTGTTCTGTCTTTGAATAATATGCAATTGCAGTGTGTTGAAAAATGGTCGGCCAAACAGACTTAAACTAAGTTTCCACCGATGCTCATTGCATGTTAAACCTACTGCAGCACACTTTATTGTCCATATCTATGGGTTATTTTAAACAAAAGTCGCTGAATAAAATTATAGTTGTTCAGAGGATAGATCTCTGCAATAACTTGTTAATAAAATCTTAAGATTGTTACATAGTATGGTCCTGTGTCATGTGGACCCATCGGTATCATATTTTATTTGCACTGCATTGAACTTATATACATGTCCAGGTTGGAATGAGTTTGCCTGAAATAAACTATTACTATGTTACCGTTACGAAATACGGGGATACAAATAATTGAAATAGTTATAGGTACAAATTAAACAAAAGAATACGCAATCTTCCATAATTACCATACTGCAGCAGGTAAAATACAATCTTGGAATGGAAGAGATTAATGAACTAAAATTTTCTCATCCTGACTTATGGAAGAATCAAACTTAATCGTACGACCAAAGGAAGTCGTGTAAGACAGGTAAGCGGCGTGAACAATATAGCCTATAACACACGCAGGATTCAGGACAGACCCAAGATGGTGACTGTTTCTCAATTATGAAACACACACACACATTTTTTGGATTATTGTTTCAATATTTCAAAATATAGATTACCTTAACCACAACATGTCTGTAGGTTTTGTTATGCATAAAGTAATTAAATTTTGTTGACCTTAAAGGTATATGGTCATTTGGTTTGTTCATAAACACATCCAGGATGTCAAATATTGAGATATACTGCAGATAAACATTGATGTCAATAGAGTCTAATTGCAACTAGCAGAGTTTCAAAAATGTTGAAGGGAATAAGCTTTTAAAAATCTCTCCATTCAGCCTTAGGGGTTCCAAGCTTGCTAGTTGATTGGCTGTTGCTTCGACTCTCATTGGGTATTGTTTAGACTGAAACAAAAAGAAAACATTATCCACTCTGGTTGATTTCACACTGATCATTTTGATATACAATGGTATATGATCAGTATGCTTAGCACAGTGGATTCAAAGACACTGCTGGTCACGATTTCTAAGGCCGTACATAGCCACAACTACTCCACAGTCTGCCCCAAATATTCGCTCTGGTATATCCTGTGTCATACAATTATTTATCTTAGCACGACGAATAAAACAATTTGTATGACAGCGCACTAGTCAACTATTTGTGGATACACTATCGAGAAAGCACTGGTAACTTGAAGTGACCACTTCCTACTTGGGTCAATGTTGATAGCCAAGGCTCTGAAAAACCACATCATACGTTGGAAATAAAATTGTTGCGCTTTACTCTAATAAATAGGGAGCATAGCAAAAGTCTGTTTGTAATCATTACCACCTCTTGACCACTTTCACATTATTGTATTTAAAGAATGAAACGGGAGATTGTTGTGAATCAATCCAATCTTGAGGCAAGTTGACTTATATTCAGAATAACATCCATGTACACAAGCATTGGCAGGGAATGCAACAAAAGGAAAAAGATTTTCTTTTGCATATTTCGGTTCCCTCAGCACTGCACTCTTACTAGCAGCTTCCTGTGCATGGCCCTGAGCGTGAGTGTCGTAGCTCCATGTCAGTTAGTTGCGCCTCTTGCATAATGTTTGCTTTAGCCAACCCCGCAAAAATAGATTGGCGGTTTAAGCGAGAGCGCTTTGGGGACACTACTTCGGTATCTACGATTCAACAGTTTCGGCGATACTTATCGCTTATGTACCGTTACGCTCAAAGTATTCATTAAGTAAGGCATTCTGGTTATGATTTCAATTGTTCCTTTTAATGTGAGGCATAGTTCAGTTATTATACATTATATTTGGTATTAAATCGTCAATTTCAGGATGTCTTTGTCATGATTAAGATTCCCATGTTTTGATGTATGAACACAGTGAAAATTGAACTATATTTAGGTGAAACAAACACAATCAGAAGCGAACGCAGCAGTTGTGAACCTTTACGAACAATATAATCAAAGATATGCCTATAAATACAAAGGTATCTGTCAAATAATTGTATATGTTGTGTGATATCAATAAACCACACCTAGTACATTTATAGTAACAGAATTTATATTACACACCCAATTTGGGGTTAACGAGCAAATTATAGTTATACATAGGAGCACTTACACCCAGGGTGAAGTGGGATATGCCTTCAATGAAGAACGGAAGAAGAATATGGTGGTAGTTACCAACAATCGAATCAGGTAATACCATGTTACAGCTGTATAATACTATCAATCATAAATACCTGGTAGCGCTGGTAACAAAAGACTTTTCAGGGTATTGTGACCGTCCTTATGTATTAACCGTAGTAAGCGTCATCAACCAGTGTGGAGTCATAACCCCCCCCCCCCCCCCCCCCCCCCCCACACACACACACTTAAATACCTAACCTTGATATCTGAATTAAACGGTCACTATCAAAATTAAATAGTCCCGGTGTAGCAAGTAGAGCCCTTAGAAGCAAACATTCCAAACCCGTCAATTCCGATAACAATTAACATCAGACCGTTTGATCTTCAATTAAAGCTAAAGGTAATTGTACCTCCACGCTCGCCACACACTTGTATAAATACCTCCGTCCCCAAAAGTAAAAGACATTCAGTATTCGGGCAACGATACAGTCTCCGTCGTACGGACCAAGTTGGAAGGCCAACTCCGTACGGCACTTAGCAGTTTGGAATTCCAGCTCAGCAGTAGCCTCTGGACATAACCAGAGTAACTCCATACCATAGTTTTGCAATTTATATTCGGACTTGCGGGAGACGGAATCCGTACCCCCACATTCAGAAATAAACATCCGTTTTCCAGTTACCATTCAATTGACGTCTCGTCTTCATCACTACGACCATAAACAGTGCCGACGTTCACGGTGAAAGTATGAACACATATCAGCAATTGGATGATGGATGAATCATTTTAGGCTGCGAGGAGGACTGTACTTCCTATAACAGCTACTTTTATATTCTGAACAAAACCTAGCTATTTGTTTCCCAGACACATCAATAAGAACCGGTTCATCATGGATGTCTGCTGCAGATAGACGTTCAAACAGAGATGGAGGTTGGACCAAATTGGCCAATTAGTCTGGCATTTCAACAAAAATATTTATAATGAACAACATTCACAACAATTTCAGAGAGTAATTGTACACACTTCAGCTTACTGCGCTTGCATTTACAGTTTCTTCCACAATTCACGAGGTGAAGCACTTACTTTACGTTCCTAAAACAAATCACTGCTATGGTCTGGAACATATGGTATTGCATAATTAAATTTAAAGACATGTCTTACTTATTAAAGTTTATTTTCCACAAAACAATTATGGGTGTTAGTGTAGTTTTCTGATTATTAGACGTGATCAACCAGATACATTGTATAAACATGGAATTCCCCTCATTGAGGGCAACCCTACGTGTTGACAGGTGCATGACTACATACATCTTTAGAAGCAAGTAATAGGCCTAACTTATTTAGTGATCGGCACATCAATAATTTTAACGATCAAATCGGCTCTACACAACTGCCTTCGCGTCTGGGACCTTGGGATACAAGGTGTCAATCAGAACGACAGCACTGCATAATTAGCTACCTACTACCGGCTAAGGATATATATTAGTGCTTAGTTGTTAAATACAATATATATATATATATATATATATATATATATATATATATATATATATATATATATATATATATATATATATATATATATATATATATATATATATATATATATATATATTTTGGGTGAGAGAGAGAGAGTGAGAGAGAGAGGGAGATAGTGAGAGAGATGGTGAGTACTCACATTGTTTCAAATTCTCCTGGATGCAAATGTTGGATATATATAACTGTATTTTGTGAGGTAGTTTAGTAACAAACACAGTTTGGGATTTTTCCCACCCCAACCTATGTTGTCATCAATGTTGTAATCAATATGTAGTGGAATAATGGGGGAAATCATACTTTTGGGGTTGAAGGTTCTTTTCTTCCAGCTTGGCATGCTGTGCAACTGCAACTGTTTTGATATTAATCAAGCTCATCTGACATTTAAAGCCTTCCCCCTTTTTTTAATTATAAGTACACTATCCCGAGTCACCCTCCGCCCATATGGTGACCCTGATAAGTAGTCTTGGCTGATACCATTCCCATTGGCCAATGACCTTATGAATCCACGCCCCATGTGGACCGTTGGGTCAAGACCTGTGTGGAATGGGCCGGCTTTATCTGAACCATCGAGATGTCAGCTGATCGAGCGGTTCTGGGCGGAATCCAATGCCCGGAAACCCGATATAAGGACTACACACGCTGGTTCTTGGAGAGCTACCTAGCAAAGAGAGAAGAGTATCTAACTAAGAAATTGTGAAAAGATTCTGACCGAGTTCCCAGCAAGGCTATAACGCTAAACTTCAATAAACAACAAGAACTCTGCTCCTGGCTAGTCCCCACTCAACCAACCACAAGCAGCAACGAAAACTATAACGAAGGAGCGCGCATAAACAAGAAAATATAAAGTATAAGACAACCCATCAGAATTTGGGAGGTGAGGCTGAACGAGGTGTACCATGAGGATGGAGTGTTCCAGGAGAATGGGGTGTTCCAGGAGAACAAGGTGTTCCAGGAGAAAGGGCGTTCCAGGAGAACAAGGTGTTCCAGGAGAATGGGGTGTTCCAGGAGAACAAGGTGTTTCAGGAGAATGGGGTGTTCCAGGAAAACAGGGTGTTCCAGGAGAATGGGGTGTCCCAGGAGAACAATGTGTTCCAGGAGAATGGGGTGTCCCATGAGAACAAGGTGTTCCATGAGAATGGGGTGTTCCAGGAGAACAAATCTAACGACCGACCCACAATATGTCAAAAAAGGTGGGGGGATGTATGCTTGCCGCCCACCAACTGATGAGGTAATTAGTATATCAATTTCATGAAATGGTGGATTGCCTTGGTGATGGAAGTGCAGTATTTCTTTCTACCAATTGGTTTGTTGGGGTGGATGAAATCACATGACCACTGATCGATTGAGGAGAACCAAGAACCTCTGAGATTATGGTATGTGATGTGGGTCTCCACCTCTGTAAGATTCCGAATGTGGTTATTGGAAGAGTTAACCTTGTCTGTAAAAAATGTCCTTCGACATGTTTTTGAGATTAGCTCCTCTATACAGCAATGAACAAACTGAGTCATTGATGCCAATATTTAGAATCACAAAAGTGGGGTAAATTCGTCGGAGGAGGAGGCGAAAAGGAAGGGAATTATCTAAGGTAGACTACATCCTTGTCGCATAGAGAGATATACCTCGCTGACATGATGCTGTACTTATAGAGTAGCGGCAATCTGATGCGGAAATAAAAGAATCCAACCATTGCTATTGGAGTGTTGGCCAACGAATGTTCGATACCAGAAACAAAAGAATGACCGATGGTCATAGCGTTTGACGCCATATCAGAGAGTATCGCAGTTGACGAAATCAAACCAAAAATATACATCCTGAATATTTGTTGGAGGATTGTTCAATACAATTTTACACGGTAAATAAGACGCTAATGGCCAACAGATACAAGGAAAGAACAAACATCTTTTAGCTGAGCACGCTTCCAAACTTTTCAGAAGAGAAAGTGTAATAGGCTGAGCAAGGAGTTATATAACCTAAGAAGGAGTCGCAACGCCCTTTGAAGTCGCCGCCGAGGCGCTCGCGTGCGTGCCTCGACAGCGAGTGTTTTCACAAGCTCGCACTTGGCGGCGCTAGGTGTACTTGGTATTGCGACATCAAGCGAGCCAGCGAGGAAACCGGAGGCCTTGACCCGAAGTCAAGTTCGCGGGGAACATAGGCGAAATGGCATGGATGCATTTGCAAGTGTCAATAGACAAGTTAACAACAGCAGGCGGTGTACTCGATTAAACAATGTCATTAACTATGTCCTGTACGTGCCTTGCCATCACATTGTCCGAGTCTGAGGTAAAATATCAGTACTTGCGCGAGAATTGGCTGACACAACTTCCAAAGACGCGGCACCACGAAACGCGTTGCCATGCCAGGAGTTTCGGTGACGCACGACGCAAATCTAACGCGCGACTTCATTTTTTTTTTATTTACTCGGAGCACATCTGGTCCGCTAGACAGTGGATATAAGGACGAATCGTTTTAATTTGTGGAGACATTTTCACTAAAACATTTGCCAAGCCATCCTGGTTGTGATAGAATGGCTCGCAGTTACCAACACATAATATTTATCCATTAATCATTCAACCAAATTAAATTCATGATACACATGAGTCTACAAGAGCACTAGACACAAAGTACAAATTTGCTGGGACAAGACTCATATTCCAAGTTATAGTTAGTTATATATAAGTATTCTGACATTGCATTAGTATGCCACCGGTAAGTAATAACACCAAATGATCGCCCACTGTCAGCCATATTGGACTGTCAAATATACGTCGCATTTGGATGCGATTTGGAGGTAAACTATAAGGATATTTACAATTATTGATAATGGATTCTGTTTGGTTATTGGTTAAGGCAATTGTGCCGCTATCTTGTCAAACAATACAACAGAGTTTTTGATTAATTTGAAAAATTCTGGAAGCTTGAGATTCGACGAATTGTTCGAATTCAATGTATTATCGCTCACGTATTCAGCTCGATAAAATAAAAAGTACACATTTAACAGCTTAATAATCGTGACCATTCGATTTGTCTTTGTTCAGTCAACGAATACCAAGAATATTTTTACGGGAATATTTCACAAATATCAAGAGAAAATATATGTCGAAGTTCCAAGCCGAAAATATGGCGTCTCAATGCGGAATAAACACTTGCAAACTTTAATCGAATAAAACATATTGATTACCCGAAAAAGGAAACTATGATAATCTGCGTGTTTATTGAAATATAATTAATTACCTCGTCGTGCAAATCCATCAGGTTTGGTTATACTGTAGTAGTAATACTGGTGAAAGTTTTCGAAAAAGAAAATGAAGTTTCTCGCACAGCAGCTAACGCCTCAACTAGCCGAACTGAAATGTGAGCGAGACACAGATCTCATGGCGATCTCGCCGAGGCAGGCACTGCGCGCGAGATCTCTTTGATCTCGGCGTAGTGTCTACTCCTGTAATTGGTTATAACTCCTTGGGCTGAGACCATCATGTGACCTGGCCTGGTTTTACCGAATGATGCTGACAGAGGTCAAATATATTAAGTTATGCATTATACAAATCGATTACAGCAACCCCGGCCCGCAACCAACCACCTCTTAGACTTGCACAGCTGCTCTTGGTCTGCAATTGGATTTAACGTTGTACAGTAAAGCAGTAATTATCCATACAAGGATGATGCATATTGACATGAGGATAAGAGATATATTGGAAAACATTAATTAATATGATCTTGAAGGAAACGAAGAAGGAATCGGTGTTCTTTCTTTGGTCTACACTTACGTCATTGATCAATGACTCGCCCCTGGCTAGGCAAGGCACTCGCCCCAGGTGTTTTTATGATCTGATGCCACCTCTACAGCGCGCATGTGTGAGAACGAAAGTAGTAAATAGCGCGGAGCTGTCAGAGGCGGAGTTTCTTTGCCTAGCCCCTGGCAAACGCGCGACGGTCATTTTGAGGCGAAACTTTTCCAGTACAGATATCATTCACTTCCTGCGAAGGCGATCGAACAACATGACTTACCTATACTTAGATAAACTCCACATGGTTTTCTAAGTCAAGACACCAGCTTAAGATATCCAGCCTACAAATAACTGGAAATGGCTGTGCGTCTCGGCCTTCGTAAGAGGCCTTTTAAAGATCAAAACTAACGTTTTTTGGCATATCCGATTTGTATGCTTCAAAACGTAGGAAAATATCTTTTAATCTGACCACGGTAGATAATTTTACATTCTCTCAAGTACTGTGGACATAAATCCGCTGAGAATGTGGTGCTCGGGTTTAATTCCGATTGAATTCCCTGAGTCCATTTTGCACCAGTTGGTCGCTAGGAGGCAGGTCGCGTGACGTCACGTTTGCGGCTCGTCCCAAAACAAATTCGAAGGCGGTATTTCGGAAGCTGAGAAAAATTATACGATCCGCGATTTTTTCCCTGCAACTTTCCTTTCCACTGATAGGTATCTATTAACATGTCGTCATCAGATGAAGATTATGAAGCCTCATTAGGTGAAATGAGGACAACCGAGTCAGATGACGTTGGGAGCTCAGAAACGGATTCCGATTCGGAAAATGAATGCAGCAAAGGCACTTTGACTTCTAGGCCAGTGGAAGTATGGTGGGTAGAAATTTTTCGTCTCTATTAGTCTAAATGGATTAACACCGGTAACAATTCCGTGTAATGGGGTCTATCTGGCCCACACACCCAAGTCAATAAATTCACCCAGCGCATTCCCCGAGCGATAGTGACATGTATGATAATATACTTGACTTGGGTGACTGTGAACTGGCCCCTTTCAGAATTTAGACGTCCTGTTAATATATCTCTCATCAGTGTATATTTAAAAGACTAAGTCTACTCTTTTGCTCACAAATAAAGTCAGAATGCTCAGAAGAAATTGTGAATCATGGACAAACATGGACTGCTGGGTCAGCTTTTGTTATGTGAATGATCTAACTTGGAATTCAAAATGGCTAAAGCTTGATTTGGGCAAACTTTCAGGTGTAGCTGTAACAACTGCGATCAGATGACCACATTGCGGGAATGTGTTTGTTGTTGAAATTACCCGAAGACTCTGGCAACAATAGAAGAGTGGCCATGTATGACCGAACATCTAGGGTTCAAGTCAAACTGCTTGGACCGTAATGTCCTGCTTGCATCGAAATTCGAGTATATACAGATAGATGGACATATAGGGGATGAACTTAACACAAATGAGTTAGTTATGCCTTTACTGAAGCACATATAAGACACACAGCCACTTCTGGACATGGACAATGTGTATTCCAAGTGTCCATGGTGTGCAATACATTTGGTAATCACGTTCAGTGCTACATGACAACAAACAGCAAAACCAGCAATACATTTATATCTGGAGTACATAGTTGACAACAACAAAAAAGAGTTAAAAAAACCATTATTTTCATATTTCCCTAAGAAATAATCTATTCTTTTTTGCACCAGGTTATTCAGATATTTGGCCTATCGCCGTTTCATCTACTGGGTGTGGCACAGATTAGGTAGACATAACAGAAAAGTATTACCATCATGTGTCGTAAACAAAATACGATCTACATTCCCAGATCCAGAGAGAGCAATAGGGGGCGGAACACTCCTTTCCGCCGAAAGAACTTTCGCCAGTCTGTAACTGGGACATTTCTCACGAAGCAAAAACACTTCAGTAATGAGGTTGTCAACATAATCTGAAGCATAACCAGTTGATAAAAGATTAGTAATAAATTGTCTTTGAATCATTAAATGGAATGTTTGGTCTTTTGTGCCAGTATAATTACCCTATAGGCAGTGTGGAGACTCAAAATAAATTTATCTTCATAAATGCCAGCATTACATTATTGTTTAACTCATATTTACATATATTGAACAACAAATCCTGTGATATATACCAACCAAAAGTGATGGGAACTTTGACAGGCTTCACCACTGGATCCCCCTGTCTGGACTTTGGAAAGGACACTCCCCATTGTGCCTGGCCTTGTTGAGCGACTGCCCGAGCTCTATTGGAGTTTTCCTAAAATGCAAAACTGCAAGGAGTAATCTGGAAGTAAAGCACCAACAGTAGCAGATAATGATATAGCCTGGTGGTCTGGCATGCCTATGTGAGCTCACAATACACCAGCATGTCATAACTTTATAAGCACCAACATAAACCAATGTTTTACATCAGGTATTTGCAATATATACCACACTACAGTCACAGCAAAGCTCAATTAAATTACCTTGCTTCCATAGTGGCAAAGGGAAAGTGTACACTCTTGGGTGCGAAGAAGATCACCAACTTGTGGAAAGATTCTGAGCAGGAAGTCTGCTCAGACGGAGATAATCTGCCAATGTCTTTCAGAAGGTGTTTGCTGTTTACGACCAGGGCCATCCTCTAGCTCAATGCCACTATAAAACCAAAGTTGTAGGTGATTTATTAGGCTTATGAGAGAGCACTGATTTTTATAAGTATGCAATACAATTCCACTGTTTACAGGAGTATTTTCAAAGTAAACTATCACTTACATTTCCTTGTGCACTGCATGTTCATCCATACCATCCTCGTCACTTTCCATGTCAAATATAGACATCCAGGTGACTCAATATACTTACAAGCAAACATGTTTGAACTCCAAACGATTTGTGGGAGCCCTCTACTGGTTCAGTTGAGCTGGCCTCTATCTCGGGCACACATGCCATCTTGTTTTCACTTTCACTGGAGGCATCAAGCATTTCAGCTCCAGTTAACATTTCATGCAGCACCTACAGGCATCATGTGTTTCAGTGTCGACCAGTTGTACACCAATGATATTTCCCAAAATAGGGATCAAAATCACCTATATCAATATACTTCTATATACAGACTGTCTAATTTGTCCTATGACATCCTCATGTAAATGGACCAATTAAACACAGTATGTAGTGTATCCAAATCCCTAAACAATAAACAGGCAATGTCATGCAAGCATTTTGAGATCACATTGAAACACCAGTTATTGAGCCATGCTCATGGGGCCTTTCTTCACCAGTGATGTCTTAGCCTTAACACGGCCATGTCATTTGGGTCGTATGATTATTCATATAAGAAATAAATTTTGCTGTCAATCAAACACAAAGGCACAACCATGACTGGGAATGGAAATTGAATGGTCCTAGCTATCTTACCTGTTGACGTCGTCTTTTCTCAAAGGCACCTCGACGTCTTACTCGATCCTGGTTCACACCCATGTAATTAAAAATCGTTGGCATGGCACCTTGGCGAAGCCTAGTTTGTTTAGAAAAGCCAAGACTTCTGAGCAGCTCTGGGTCCGTTTCATAGGCGTCCCTCTCAAAGTGGTCGGAGCAAAGGACAGTTGTTTTGGTCGGCTTCCAATCCTTCCTCTTCACCTTTGCAATCCAATTCTTGTGCATGTTTCTCTTACCTGACCTCTCGGCGTTTCTACACTTAACCGACACAACAATAAGGCATAATCCAAACTGTGAGTGTAACACAAACCGTGAAGACTTTTTCATAAACCATCAACGAGCCGCGACAACAATGGCGAAGCTTGTTGACATTCGTGATCAGCGAGCACAGAGCAGCGAACGTGACGTCACGGGCCAAATTATTCCGAACGTTGCCGAGCGGGATGTTCAACGAGTGGAAGACGAAACATACACTTTAAAATCATTTTTTAAAGGAATAGGGTGCTCCAAAGTAACCGCTATTGATATGAATACCTTTATTGAAGTTTATTCTTTCGAATTTCGCTTTAAAAAAAAATTGTGTTTATGATCTATAAGAGGCCTGCTGATTGGATATGGTGGCATGGAATGGTGTCCAGAATTATGTTTTACTCAGAAGAAGCCAAGAGCAAGTTATCAACAAAAATCATCGGGAACAATACCTACTGAACCCGTTAAGGTGCAAGAGTGGTTTACTTGCCTACTATCATCCATGCCTAAGTCTAGCGTTCTCTGTATGTCACCAGGCAGGCGACAAAACTGTAAAGTAAATCCTAAGAGGTAACCTCTACAATATCATAATGCTAACATTTGTCATAAAGTATTTTAACGGTGTCGATGGGCGGAGCTTATTTTGTTATAACACTGCATAACTATCAGTTAGGGGGTTAGTTATAGGTGGTCAGCTCTAAGTTGGGATTTTGTTATTCAAACCTGTTTATTTGCGTTTTAATTAAACTGTTGAAGCAATGGCAGACAATATGTTTAGTCCTGGTGATCGCGGTAGACGACGACGCAGACGTGGAATGCGACGCGTAATTATCTATATTTCTATTATGATGTCATTTGCTTCATTTGTGTGTGAAATGAACGATAATAACAGATGTTACTGAATTAGGGGTGTCAGCCGAACCACCGCTGAACGTGCTCCGTTAAACAAAGTCGATTTTCGTTCATTTATCAATCCGAGCCCTAATATCCATCTGTATACTGGGGTAATTCAAGTATAGTGGAATACTTTGGTCAAGTTTATTTTCTTATTAAATGGACCGGAATTGTCGTATTTTAGACTTTAAAATGATCGATTTTGTCATTCTCGCGCCGGGAGAGCGTAGGGCATGCCTTCACACGGCCGACTCAAGATCGCTTACGCGACTGATCGCTTGGGGTCATACAAAGTCGATTTTCGTTCATTTATCAATCTGAGCCCTAATATCCATCTATATACAGGGGTAATTCAAGTAAATTGGAATACTTTGGTCAAGTTTATCTTCTTATTGAATGGACCGGAATTGTTGTATTTTAGACTTTAAAATGATCGATTTTGTCATTCCCGCGCCGGGAGAGCGTATAGCTTGCCTTATCAGCATTATGTGATTTCGATTTTGAACTTAATATGGTACTTAATTTATTTATTTGGGGTTGTGGATTCAAAAAATTATCCAGTACCTTCAAAGGCAATATGCCGCTTGCGCTAGCGCGTGGAATTCGGCAGTTAGGGTTCACAGAGTAAATGTTGAGCTGCCGACAGTTACTGCGACGGTTGCGCGAGCTGCTCGTCGCCAAGGGCACCTCCCAGATTTAACACATCAAAGAGATTCTGTTAACCACGTTTTGTGTCAGATTCGTTCACGGAGTACATCCCGAGTATATCATGAGTTCACTCCAGCCTTATATAAGTTGCGTATTGCCACGTCAATATTCATAACCATTGCGGTTAAACAATTCGCATTTGAATCTCTCTGACAAAATTTTTGCGTGAAGACGCGAGTGACCACTGACTTTAAACCATCACTGGTTTAATCGAACCATACATCTCTCATCTTACTTGACGCAGTGTATATATATTTCACCAATCTTATAAAGGGTGTGACAAATAAGTTGTACTGCCCTAGTCAGGCCCTGAGGATTTGTATTGGTCTTGGTAGACCGCTAGGACATTTTATTATAACCTAGAAAAACTTGTTCTGTCACGAAAACAACTAGGGGAAGTTTTCAGTAAAGAAGAAAACACTACGCTGTTGTACGATGAAACCAGCAAATTTGGGCGGAAGTTTATGGGGTATGAAGCTGCTGATGAAAAAGGGAATCTTTGGAAGCTGGGTTTGCGGGACATTGAAACTTAGTCTGCGCAGGACACCCTTAAGGTGTATAGAGAAATACTTCAAGATCTAGATGATGCTGCAAATGCCTCTCAAAATGAAGTGTCTAAGTTGGTTCTACAACACATTTCTCGTACAATGTCTGACCGTGCAGCAACAGAAATCAAATTCAACCAGCTCTTAGAGAATTACCTTGTTTGGCAATTTCAGACAGGTGTCTGGTTGCAATAGTTTAAACCTTGTTTGGCAATTTCAGACAGGTGTCTGGTTGCCTTGTTTGGCGATTTCAGACAGGTGTCTGGTTGCAATAGTTTAAGCCTTGTTTGGCAATTTCAGACAGGTGTCTGGTTGCAATAGTTTAAGCCTTGTTTGGCCATTTCAGACAGGTGTCTGGTTGCAATAGATTAGCATTGTTTCGCAATTTCATACAGGTGTCTTGTTGCAATTGTATAAGCATTGTTTGGCAATTTTAGACAGGTATCTGGAAAAGTGAAAAGTGGCTGTCATCCTGTCAATTCTGGCACAAAACCGAGCAATTCCATGGAATTTGAAACCTCATTAACTTTTTTACTAATTGATTTAAAAAAATGAAACATAGCTTTTTAGAATCCTCTACATTGTACATTTCTTTTAGTATAATTTCACTATGATATTCAAAATTTAAGACATGAAAAGTTACTTATCCCTTACCTTAGAATTCTGGCACAAAACCGAGCAATACCATAGAATTTGAAACCTCTATAACTTTTTTTCTAATTGACTTAAAAAAATGAAACATAGCTTTTTATAATCCTCATGAGTATACCTATCTTCATGTATAATTTCAACGAGATACAATGAATTTAAAAAAAATCCCTGACAGCCCTAACTGAATGTAAGCAGGTGACAAATCCTGTAATCTCCCTAGCCGGTCAAGCCCCGGTCGGACGTCTTCGTGATGTCCTGCATCGTCACTTTCCGCGCCCTTCAACGAATGTTTTTGAATATCTCGCTGGATTTCACTTCTGCTTCAACATTTGCAGCGCGTTGCAGAAAACGCGTTAGGGTTAAAGTGCTGCATAACGCATCATGAAAATAACATATATCTACAGGGGTAGACACTAACTAAGTAACTTCCAGCATTCACTTGTCCCATAGGATTAGTGATAGACAATTTGTACTTGTCCTATGTGAAACCTACATGCCCCACAAGACATGAAAGTTCACATGGTATGTTTGTTTTTCTTAATATAAATAACAAAACTTATTTTAAAAGATTATTGCATTAAAATTATTTATACTCCAATCGGTAAATGTTAAGTATCTTTAAAATTTCTGTACAGCTTTATGAAAACAGGTTTCCAAAAATATTAAATGGTACAAATCCACCCCTTGTAAATGCAAGATGTTCATGGCTTCATTCCTTCGTTGGTCATAGCAGTTGAATTTACCAGCAGAGGTCATATTGGCCCTTTATATATATTTTGTGTTTGTTGCGCCATCAGACTCGCAAAATGAAACATTGTTTGCACACAGTCCGCCAAAGCACAACGTGTTGGCTCACGGGCCCCGTCATCGTAGCCCAGTGCGTAAAGCACCAACGTCACAACGTGTAGTGTTCAATCAATAGTGCGTTAAAAACCTTTCACGAAACTCCCGCAACTAGTTCGACCTTACATCACTGTCATGACGCTAGCTAGTTATTGAGACAATGCATACTACGACACGTAATAAGCACAGGGATTTGCATTGGCCTGCCGGCCGCTATCTTCTATGCATACATAGAAGATTGCGGCTGGCAGGCCAATGTAAATCCCTGTGGTAACAAGTGCCTCTGTTTTCGATTCATCGGGAACTGGTAGAATAAAGCAACTTGCGGTTAAACGTACATGACTGAGTGAGTTTTAATTATTAGCAGTCAAAGACCTTCACCACACACGAAACTGGAGTATGGATGAGTGCTGTACGGTTACTGATTATTCTGTCTTACACGCTCGGCTGCACATCGAAAGACGCTGAAACCTCAGTCTTAAAGGCTTCAGTGTTTGCTCGAGATAACATTCGCAATCAGCGAAGTAATTAACATGTCCGGTCGGACAAGTACTTGGGACTTTTCACTTGTCCCATAAGCAGAACCACCTGTCCCGGGCAAGCGGACAACCGTTAGTGTCTAGCCCTGATCAAGAGCCTGTACAACAAAAAGTCCTAACGCACCAAAAAATTTACCCCCTCTCGACGCTACTCTTCAAGAAATGTCATCGATATATCATTTCTGAAAAATCGCGATACGATGACCGCCATTTTGGAAAATATTGGGTCGCGTGATTTCCCGCGATATCCCGCCGCCTCCTCCGCATTGCCTTAGCATTACTCGTCGATGGGTTACGTCATTCTGAGCATGCGCGATGCACGGGTTCTTGAACTCAAACATGTTGCTGTGTGTCGGACTTTTTACCGCTTCCCAAATTGATCGAACTATGAATAATTACCATGGATGAAATCACCTGCTGAAAAGGGATCAAATTGTCCGTGAACATCATTGCATTCTAAAACTCTATCACTTGGGTATATTTGGTGTTTGGTAGTTGTCTGAATCGATCTCAAATTTTTTACATTGCATCGGTTCAAGAGAAAGTAAGACGTCTACTCAGACGTCTTGTAGGGCTACTCGCACCAAAGTCCAATAGCTTACCCCCGATCATACCCCTACAGGACGTCCTACGATGTTCGATCCTTGTTAGCTGAATACATCACTCGTGATTATAGGTGCAAATGGTTCATTACCATCAAAACATGGGCTGAAACACAAATAATTTGCCAGCTTTTTTTACGTTCAAGGTATCTGATTTGAATTGTGGATTTGTGCGTTGCGTAGGCTGTCTACTCAGATCTTTTTACCAGCTGGGTTATATACTTACTGAATGTTCAAGTGATAAAGCCAGAAATAAGGGAGCCTTGTCCTGATTTGTCATATTTGAATCAAACACTTTCAAGCTAGTTTTTTTTTGTTGCAAAACAGTGTGGTCACAATGAAAACAAAAATCATCAAGCAGCATTCAACATTTAAATTTTGACCACACAAGGGTCACAAACTAAGCTCATAACTGATGAAATTTGTTCCAGTATTGTAAGTATAGGGTTTAATAGCACACCAACATGTTGGAGCCTGGTTAGAGCAACTAATTCCTGTTCAAAAAACAAACTGAAAACTGAACTACTCCATGGGTTTTTAAAATATACAATGGATTTTTGACTTGTTGTGTTGATTAATTCCAGTGTTAAAAATGTCTAATAAGCAGCAACTAACTGGGGTTATGTGTGTACCCTAACTCTCCTGCTCATTTTGACATTTTCAAGGCAGCTTGATATTTGGATATGCACAGTGGTATATCAATATGCGGCTTGCCATCTAATCAGTACAGATTGGCATTTCAATACGTGGGTGGACATATCAAGATGCGAGTTAATATCTAGTCCTGTCCAGAGATCACAATATGAGCTCCAACCTGATTACATGGTCATTGATTTGTTATATTCTAGATGGGCAATGAATGTCAGAGCAGTTGAAAAATGGTATGATAAGTGCAAAAAGGGTTCTCCCAGTGCCCACACTTATGGTGATGTAGATCAACCAAACTATCAATTAAGTGCTGCCCCCCAAAAAAACCTGTGGGTGCGGGGGTAGAATAGGCCCACTGTTTCCTCCTGCATGTTGTAAGAGGCGACTTATAGGGGGCAACCTGTTGGCCGTGGGCTGTGACTTGTGTTGTTGGACAATGGTATCCAGGTGGTTGAGTGGAGCGTCCTTTTGAGGGCCGTATCTGCAGCACACCACCCTGGCCTGGATTTTGGCTAGACGAGAGGCTGGAATGGCCTGGTACAGTCAATCGGCTGGAAGTGACTTGCCCTGGGATAATCGTTTCCGTTTCTATCTTTTCCATCTCCATTTTCATTTATCCTGGAAGGCGGCTGCTTAATCAGGTCAATCTTATCTATTAACCTTTCTTGGCACCATAAAACCCATGAGTGTTGGTGTGCTGTTAAACCCTATACTTACCTTACCTAAGTCCTGCCAAAAGTTTATGCTCTGGAAAAATGGAGTGGGGGGTGACAAACTTTGGAGATAAGTATTTCAATGTGCACATCATTTTGATACACTGGGATTGCAGCAAAGTTGTTTTATTTTAACTCATCCACAATGGTAACAAAGGCATATGTGCAGAAAAGCTAGGAGACTGGATGCCCAGTTGAACACCCTCCATAAAGCTCGATGGTTCATGAGTTTTGAGAGATACACATGTCCAGTGATCGCACTGTTACAACTACAATCATAGAAGAATGTAATTCTGTAAAATAAATCGCTTATAAACAGGGGTGCAATGTCCATTACTATCAAAGCATACAGAAAAACAAAATAGCTCACTAGATATGATTTTGGATTTTTGCATGAATTTAATTTGTTTATTGTAGGAGGTCTATAGATGTCCTACGGGGCTATCCTGTCACCTGTCCCTCTTTTGTTGTTTACATACCCCAACCCCAACCACTTCATGTAGGAATAAATTCTACTTATGATGGCTGATTCATCCCTTTAAATTTTTAGTTATCGATAATTAATTGTTATTTGGCAGACAACAATCCCCACAAGTCGGTCCAACCCCGCTGACTAACTTTTTGAACACACCAACCAACTTACCCAATGCTTTGCCACCAAATAGATCACTGATTGTCCTTGTCCAATTCACAGTAAAAAAATAATTTGTCCAAATGCTTCTGGTTCTCTGCACCACTAGTTTTTGGTAGTAGATTTCAAGTCAATCATCAATTCACCCTCCTGCCAAATAACTAATAAGCATGATAAATAAGTGATTACCTTATGGCATCGCCGATGTTTTTGCCTCTAACAAATGATGTAACAATCAAAATAGCTGTCCATGTGCGTCATAACAACAAAGTTTTATCAATACCAAAAAGTTTTTGAACTGCTCCAGTGGTCTTACAACAAAAACAAAATGGCTTTGATGACGGGATGGAAACTTTTCAGTCACTAGAAAACTAATATTATTTTCACCCAGACTAACATTATTTTCATCCCAAAAAAATCTTAATTGAGCATTCAGAGCAAAGGTCTACCAGTACCAGAGTGCAATCAAAGCGTATTGCAAAATCAACGCAAACCTTTTGGTGATCTGTTTATTTCAAATGAATATCCCCCCATATAGATGTCTGCAGCTTCCCAAAAATAATAACACATCATTAACATGTCAAATGCAGGATCTAAAATAAAAAAGGGATCTTTGAAATTACAAATTGAAACCAATTAAAGCAGTCAGATGTCCATCGAGTCACGGTAACTCATAGTTAGGAAGTACAAATGGCACATTGGGTGAAAAATGGGGTCAGGGGTATATGACAGACTTTTGTGAACCTGGCAGTACTGCAGGGACCTTCAGCACATTTACAGTATGAAAACTTGGCGGCACAGTCATCTAACATGTGATATTTAACAATTAAAATTTTGACCCAAATTGCCATGCCAAATAGGGTCTTATACAGTGATAGCTTTAACATAAAAACAAAGATTCAGTTGTACAATTTACAAAGCCCAAATTTTGTCGTGTTAGTTTTCTTTTCCAAGTGTTGTGTTGTTAACACTAGAGGAAGCTCATGTATATACTTTGTTTAAATATCCTCATCCATTGCCTTCCAGTTACATCTGTTGATATAGAAGTGACATTTAACTCTTGTTTAATATATCTTATGGGGGCAAATTGTGTCTTCCAACTGTTATGTATGCAACACTAATTTATTAACTGTATTTACTTGCTATATAGATCTTAGTCATTTCTACCAATTGTACAGTAGTGATTGATGACCAATTCACTCAACAATATGACATAAGCACCATTTCTGAATGGTTAGTTTAATCTGTTGGGCATGCCGTACTGCACTTCAAACATTACTATACACCTTGGCATGCAAAGAATGAGTGTTTGCACAAGATCAGACTCATGATCAACAAACTAATTAACTTGTCTTGTTTAGCAAGTAATCTAGGACTTTTCGTTTGCCCACAACCAGAACCACTGGCCCGGTCAAACAGTTGGGTCTTGCCCTGCAATATTTATTTTGTATCAATGGTAGCTCAAGGCTACAGCTAAACTTTTCTTTTTCTAGCTCCTGATTGCTATTTCCAAACAGTGTATAAAAGTCACTCCCCTTTTATTTAATTGCTTTTTTACCACAATGCAGCAGTTGTTCTTTTTGGCTGTTATTGTGAAATGCATCCTCATGATTCACAACAATCAATATGTCTGTGATGTCTGATTTCAGGAGTATGAAGATGACTACTACCACTCTTCTCCATCATCAGCATTTCATTCCAGCAGCAGTATCCAGCCACCTGCCAGGACGCCCATCATTTTGGCCAAGCCACCCGACAGAGTAATACCACCCTCACTTGTCCTAGTGCTTGGCAGATATGCATATTATTTTTTAAGCTTATCTTTCCTGGAATGAAGGAAATATATAATGATTTTCTTGACTGTACTCATCATTTTTTACATCAGCATTTGTCATTTCTTTAAATCTGCTTCCTCCTTTATTAAAGTTTGAAAATAAGTGAATGAAAAAGATATCTGCTCCTTTACATCTTAGTAAAGTAAGTAACCCTATTTTATTAGATAGGTCCTCCCCAAAGAATCATGCCCTGTTAAACCTATTTTACTCTTGATTGACCATTTTATATCATAGCAAATGTCAAATGAAGCACGGCTTCAAGCACTTTGGTATCTTGTTTATGAAATATATGAATGTTGTTTTCACCTCCAGCCTTCCAGTGGAGGCTCGCCTTCCCTCGGCGAGGATCTGGCCACCTCACCACGATCAAACGACCCCATCTCGGCAGACAATACTGAGCCCAGTAAACCAGCCGTAGTCATGTTAAGGAACAGAGATGACTCCACTGGGAGTCAGTTCCATGCATCATCGGCTCAAAGTATTCCTAACATGCTGGCAGGAGATGCGCTTCCATCCCAGGTTTATCAAGTTCAGCGCCGCATCTCAAACCCTGCCAGCAACTCAAGTTCACAAGGTGACATGGATAGTATCGTTGCTCACAGTTTTGGCAACCTTAAAATTCACATTCCAAGCGCCTTCTAGTGTACTAAAGGGCCAGGTATTTGATAACATATACTCATTACAGGAAAGGGAAGCTACAATTCTGAACAGTACTGATTGTTGTTGGGTAAGCTTGTGGTAGTGCTGTGATCATACACTGTGGAAAGGTACAGTGCAATCAATATTCTCCTCTCTAGTAGCATATTTGAGGCTGTCTACTACTTTTAACTATATCTGGTGAACCTAAGTTCAATCCATCCTGGAGTAATGTATTCTATCATTATGCCCTTTTATCTATTTAACCTCAAATATCACAAGACCTATGTTCTTTTATATTTCAATTTTTTCTATCTTCAATTTGTTTCACCTAGTTTTATGCACATTTATGTCTGAATGTTTGTTACATGATGAGTCTGTATCACCTTAAGTCTTTCAACTATGAACATTTATATTTTAACATAACCCAGTCCATTGTTGTAAATATCATGTTTCTGTTTTTGTCAGGAGGGGAGAAGTTTAGTATTGGTCCAGACATGAGTCACTGCATCAAACTAGTGGACTGCAGCCTCAACTGGTCAGAAGCTGGAACCGAGGTGAATACTCCTGTCTCATTGCTTTAGTCCCACCTAATTGTTTCAGTCCCACCTATTAAAAACTCTTTCAGTCTCTTGGATACCAGCCAGAATAAATGACACAATAGTTTACACATTGGGCAGTGTTGGGAGTTAACAGCTCGGCTTGGGCACAGGTTGACGCCAAGTGTCCAGACATAGCAATCAGCCTCATCCATCACTTTCTTGTTTGTTGATGCTTGCTGTGGAAGAGCCCAATGTGGCATTTCAATAGGAGGCTTCAAATTGTTGGGTTCCCGTCGCACTGATACTGATTTTTCACCGGAAATGGGGGCATGCTCTGCGGAACGTAGAGATTTAAGCTGTGGTGAATATTCGTCGTTTTATGTTTGATACCGGTGTTATTTTTGGAGAAATTGTTTAGGAATATTGTTCTATAGACTATATAGACTGTGCAACCATGGTTTACTTGCGGCGTCATGGACTGCAAGGCCAATGTTCGCAAGAAAACGATAAAACACCCATGGATGACAGTTAAGTTTCAGTCAGTTGTATTACATATGGGACAACTATATAGACTGTGTAATTGAAATTGCTAGACATCAAAATAATCAATAATGTAATCTGTATACAACTTTCTAAAGTTAAATATTCTAATTATATAAGTTAAGAATTACCCTGTACACTCACATCCATACTAATTCTACGAGCTCAGTTTTCTTATAACTTGAGCAAGGAATTTCCCTATATTTGAGGAAAGTTTTCAGGGGACAGTGATGACATGGTGTAGCAACAGTCACGCATGCTAACTTTGAAATGATATCAGTGAATACTGATGTTCTTGCAGAATACTCTCCAGACGACTGGAGATGAATGTAGATGGCATCATTTTGGATCACTATTTTATGATAATCTCTGTGTTTGAGAACTGCTTAAAATGGGCTCATTGCGACGTGACAGCGTTCAGATGAACTTCCGAGAAGTTCAGAATACGCTTGACACTTTCGGCGATATCTTTGATGTTCTTTTCAGCTATAGAAACATGCAACAAGAATGCGCGCAACAACGCAGGAACTTTAAACAGCAACTGGTAAAGGGCAAACAAAGCGCTGACAGCTTGACAGGCAGAGAAACATGCCCCTAATTCCGGTAAATATCGCTGTGCGCGACGGTGGCCCTCCTAGCGGCCGGGACGGGAACCCAACTGTGAAGGCTCCTATTTATTTTTTCTTGCATAACCTGACTCTCTCCGATTTCTGACCTACAATGCAGTATTTTGGTATTTGAAGAAAATATTCAGTTTGCTGTTGTGTGAACAGGGGTAGATTCCCAGATTTAATTCAACATAATCTCTCAGTTACCTAATATCAGCCGTCCAATAATCTCACAGCTAGATCTATTAATAGCAATGTTGTCATATTCAAATCTATCCCTTTGGCACTTGGATGTCTGACATCAGGAACTTAGTAGACTGTACAATGCTGTTATGAGTTCTTGTGTTTGGTTTTCAGTGGCTCTTGGACCAGACTGATTTCCTGGTGATCGGAACAATAGGAATGCAATCAGCTGGTAAATCTACCATCATGTCCCATCTGTCTTCTGGTCCTATCACTCGCAGACACAGATCTCAACATGCTTTCTACAGCAGGTATCAACTACCATTTCTCCCAACCAATCCACATGTATCTAGCAAGTTGTAAAGTCCTGTGCATATTACTGTTCTGATAAGAACTGATTTAATTTGGGAATTAAGTTGATTAAGATTATTTAAATTTCAGTTCCAATGTGTTCCCATCTCAAACGCGTGAAACCAGAGAGATTTGTAATCACCAAACGCAGGGAATCGACATGTTTGTAACCCCTGAAAGAACAATTTACCTGGACACACAACCCATCCTGAGCACATCAGTGCTCGACCAGCTCATCAGACATGACTATAAATACCCAGCGGAGTTCACGTCCACAGAAAATTGTATCGAGATGCAGGTAAGTGTTATTAGTCACAGGACACATGTAGGTGGATGCAAATAGTCACTGTTGAGATGTAGGTGGTGTGAATGGTCACATGTGAGAGGCAGGTAGGTGTAAATAGTCACAAATGAGAGGTAGGTGGAAGTGAATAGTCACAGGTGAGATGAAGGTGAGAGTGAATAGTCACAATTGAGATGTAGGTGGGTGTGAAAAGTCACAGATGAGATGTAGGTGGGTGTGAAAAGTCACAGATGAGATGTAGGTGGGTGTGAATAATCACAGGTGAGATAGAGGTGTTAGTTTAACGTTTAAGTGTTGTTGGTGTGTTTTGTTTCTTGTTCACTGTTTATCACAGCATCATGCTTGTATGCTTGTTCCTCTTATCAATAGATGTCATATAAACTGAAAGTACATTGTGGCTGCCATCCTCCAGTTTTGATAATCGTACTTTATGGTATGGCAGCGGCCAATGCTGCACTTGATGAAGCAGCGCGTGTACTGTGCGGCTTGAAGATGGTTGTGTCCACACCAGAGGCGGCCAGTGTCACCGGCACTAAAGTCAATACCCACGAGTGACCGTGACATGTATAATCTATACACACACACACACACACACACACACACACACACACACACACACACACACACACACACACACACACACACACACACACACACACACACACACACACACACACACACATGCTCGTCATCGATTTGATGTCAAACAAATGAACTGTTCAACCTATGCAAAATCTCCTGGTTGCCTGTATATTAGCAACACAATCGGAAACACATGATCCTTGTACATGGGTAGCCACTGGAGATAAAATCTGATTGTCTTAGCTTTAAGAAAACAAGTTTCATAAGATTGGTAAATATCCTAGGCCCCAAGCCTAGTCCATTTGGCAAACAAATGTTTTTGTTAAGGTGACCATTAACACGGAACTTGGGATATTTCTGGTCACTTTCTGCCACTGGCACAGAGTAGTAGGGTTCCGTTTGATCAAGGGCGCCCCTATAACAGTGGCTAGTCATTAGATTCGGGCAGTGTTAAGAGTATTCATCTTAAAGTGGCGGTAAACAACAAATCTATTCAATTCTTTCAAGTTCAAAATCACTCTGATAGTAAATGATCAATATCTGCGTTAAGAAACACTGCTTCTTTTTCCGTAAAACGTAAACGCAGTGGTTCAAGATGTTCGGGTCCCTGGTGACAGACTTCCAGACTTCGGATTGGCGCATTCAGTGAGAATGTTTTGACGTTGTATGTGCATCATGTTGGCCGTGGGTTGCGACTTGTGACAGTGGACGATGGGATTCAGGTGTTTGAAAAGAGTGGTTCTTGCGAGGGATATATCTTCAACACACCACTCGGATTTCGCAGAGACGAGAGGCTGGAATGGCCTGGTCCAGTCTACCCCTGTGGGTATGAGAGTACAATAGGCCCACTGTATCCTCCTTCATGTCGTAAGAGGCGACTAATTAGGGGCAACCTGTTGGCCGTGGGTTGCGACTCATGTCGGTGGACATTGGGATCCTGATGGTTGAGTGGAGCGGTCCTTGCAAGAGCTAAATCTGCAACACACTACTTCGACCCGGATTTCACCTAGACGAGAGGCTGGAATGGTCTGGTCCAGTCAATCGGCTTGTGGTGACCTGCCCTCGGATAATGGATTCCATTTTTATCTTTTCCATCTCCATTTTCATTTATCCTAGAAGGCGGCCGTTTAATCAGGTCAATCTTATCTTGGCACCACATAACACTTGAGTGTTGATGTGCTGTTAAACCCTATATCTTACCTCGATGGACCTCTTTGCCTGAAATCTTGATTGTTGTTTTCCTAACCACGACATACCCCAAGTTTTGCACAACGCTGTGGTTTGCGTCGGTAGGGGTCAGCATGATTGTAAAGGCCGGCCGTCGTCTGCACCTAGAATGGGCAAGCGGACCAGTAGTTGTTGGTTCTGGTCAATAGTGCTTGGGTTGTTAGTAATGATCACAGACTGCCGGCCCGCACACACCCTTTAGCCCAAGAGGCTCACATATTGTGCGATATGGATTTAGCATGCGTCTGTAAGTACTCGTCATTTTGAATGTTAGTTTACGAGTATATCTTTAATACACATGGAATTTGACAACCGAACATTTGAAGATGAGGGGCTATGGGAGGAGAGCATGAAGATCCTGTGGCATGGTTGCTATCAGAACAGCAGGACTGTGCTATGAGGCCCCTCGCCTAACTCAAGATTGAGGACATTGAGACTATACCACAGGGAGACGGGCTAATCATAGGTGCCGTCAATGCCTATAACGATGCTTTAGCTGAAAAGGGTCACACACCAGCCCTCGATTATGCAAAGTTTGAACCTGTTTGAGGAGAGTTACGTTAGAAGGACTACCCTGACATAAGTATCGTAAATTCTCATACCAGAAAACTGCTTGTGCTTACAACAATAGGTGTGCGTGGTGGATGCCATCCGTGATGGTTTGGGGTTCACTGAGTTGACCCGACAAGCGGTGTTGCAAAAAGCGGTCGCAGCCCTAAAAGTCGTTGAACAAGCTGCTGCCAAAGCCACAGAGCAATTAGGAATGAACAACACCGGCAGCGTGACTCAACACGAAACAAACTACATAGATCAGGTTCATAATGCCGTAGTAGACATGGGTACAGCTTATAGGGCTTTACAGGGCTATGTAGACCCAGAGGGGAAAGCTGATCAACAACGTAGCGCAGCTTAGCGGAATAGACAAACATATAGCCAGTCAGGAGCGTAAGTTGGAGGAGCTGTCCGATGGGGACAAGACCTTGCGGAGCTGCGGGAAAAAGACAAGTAAGACTAGAAGCTGCCTGGATCAACAGACTTCTTTACGAGAAAATTACGCTAGCTGAGCGTGTACGCACCCTGTTCCTGGAGCAGGGCATTACAATCACCTCTATCCTCACTGCAATTTGGGTGGTAATCTCAACCCTGGTACTTGCTCTGACAGGTAGAGGGGGCACTAGTGCCACCCCGGCACCAACACCAGCTGACAAACCCTTTGTCAAGGATATGAGTAGTCGTTTAGTGATGGGGTCAGGGGTCAAACCTCACGAGACTCAAGCTGTGGGTATACTATGTTATTAAGTGTTAAGATCATTCGTATTGTGTTGACTTCTAGTGTAGGCGCTGGTTCTGATATACTAAAACAGTTGTTCCTGTTATTAATGGAACAAACCAAGCGGTAGAGATTAGTTAGCCTGCTGACCAGGGGGCTATTGTTATATTTTTAGACCAACCTCTACAACTGCAACAAGACAAAGTTATTAACTTTTATACAACCACTCCAAACAAAACGGAACATCATCCACTTGTATGTCCCTCTTTTTTCCATTTATCTTAGAAGGCGGCTGCTTAATCAGGTCATACTTATCTATTAACCTTTCTAGGCGCCATATAACACATACGTGTTGGTGTCCCGTTAAACCCTATTCTCACTCACCCAAACAAAACGGCAACTTATTCTGTAGTATCACTCCTAATTTTAACTTGATTTCTAGACTTACAAACACAGCCTGAAACAACAATCAACCGTTCTGACGGCACCGTTATATCCTGAGCTGCCCCTCACCGATGAGAATCCAGGGCACTACTATCAGCAAAATGAGATCAACCGCAAGAAGCAATATCTGGAGAAAGAGATTGAAAAATATTGTTCTATGTACAAGAAATAAAGGCTTGCAGTTAACTCAGTGGATGTTGTACAGATTGCTTTAGTTACTGTTGGTATGTGTCTGGGCGCAGGTGGCGATAGTATAATGTCTACGGTAATTGCCATTCCTATTGCCACAATGTTGGGTGTTACTGGGGCCACTTGTGGGCTACTTGGAAAAAAGAGTTGAAGTTAGATAAAGATTATCTGAAAGAAGAGAAAATAGACTTAGATATCAAGCTGAGAGATGTTATCAGTGATTTTGAGACTTTGAATTTTCTTGTGGAACTGAAGGATATTGTGAGAGATCTGGAGTCTAAAAACTTATTGATCTTATTGAGTGAGTGGAACGCCTAGAGGAGCTTGTCAGCAAGTGTGAGATGCACACGAGCTTGTGAAATTCTGGTTCCAGATATTACACATCAACAAGGTGTCACTCTCCTTGTTTGACTTGAAGCAGTGGATAGCCTGAACGGCGTAGACACCTTGCCATTTGGTCACATTAGTTTGCCGACGGGCCAGTTTGGGGTCAGGCCCAATCAGCCTTTCTGAAGTTCTGCCAAATGTTAGCAGGGAGCAAATATCAAAACGCTGTATAGGCTATAATTAGTAGTGTAGTGTAGATAAGTAGGGGTGCGCCAGAACCCCACTCTCTTTAATACTAAGGAAAACCGACACCACATATTGTCCCCTCACGAAGCCAATCACATATAAAAACTTTCTAAGTGAATTAAGAGATCTGTCGTGCTTCAAGTGTGGCGATATCCGAAATCCACTCTGGTGTTTGCTGATGAGATGGTTCTGCTCTATGGTTTTTACATATGTAGCTCGTTAAGGTGATGGAACGTTAGTTCGTAGGCTTGGTGTTATCCTTGCCTGGTTTGGGGCTTGGAATAACTCTTATTTTTCCGGGAATGTGCAAGATTCTATTAACAACATCTAAAAGAACTAGATGAGATTCCTCAGGAAGATGTTTCAAAAATTTATTGTGTATGTCATCAGTTAAACAGCATGGGTTGACTCGTCAATGGTGTGTGTTGACACGTTAATGGTGTGTTGACACGTTAATGATGTTTGTTGACGGTTAGACAGTATATGTTGTCAAATAAATGACATGGCTTGGTTTACAGTCACTACAGATGGCCTCTTTCTTAATGACAGTCTGTCATGTGATCGTCGTCGTCCTCGATGGGTTGGCTGACCTCACCAACTTCAGGTTCTCATTTGTCTATATTACCACCTCAAATGGTCACAGGCTTACTATGCTAACTGTAAATCACGAGATATCCATATCTTAGTGCTATGATACAATTATCATCTTTAATCAGTTCATAATTATTCTCAATCTCATTCCTTGATATGATATCAGTTTTTTGAAAGTCACATGACTTTCCCACATGACCTTTCCCATGTCAGGCCTCTGGTAGCTGAGTGATCCATGTCTCATTGTAAATAGTTGTAGTTATGTATGCTCAGTGCTTATAAGCCTGATTTAAGGAACCTTGTGTCTGTGATAATGCATGGACGTGGTTTTCACAATTCCTATTTTTCCTTGATATATATATCGCACGACATAAATGTTTCATGTTGTAGATTTCTTCAGACAGCAGAGATGTTGAAACCAGTGACCCCTCCCCCTCATAACTCGTCCAGTGACACCAGCTCAGAATACTACCCTCACATAGGTACACTGTTCACACTAACATGCTTTTACCATCCACTCCTATCTATTTCTCCAAAGAATTTAAGGTCACGCCTAAACCCAGTTTTTCATTTAATTAATATATTTATATTATTTCCCATTACTCAAATAAGCAGAATCTGACATAGATCATGTGATGTTTTGTGTTAGTGTTTGCCGTGAACAGGGCGTCTCGTGAGGGTATGAATGCTGATGGTTACCAGCTGATACAGCAAACAATACAGCAACTCATGAACGACTCCAAACTCAAGTTCAAAGGTCACGTGTTCATCTCATATTCCTCTCTCTATCACTAAATGGCACAGTTGACAATGTCTTTGATGCTAATCTGGGTTCCAACATGGTGCCTTAATAGTGTTATACTTGAAGCCGAAGCACTAGGGTTTTTCCAACCTGGTATGGCCATTGGTTTGTGCTAAGAAACCAATGTTCATGCATCCAAATCATCATCCTCCATCACTTTGGCAATATCACCAAATGTTGAAAGTGACCTAATTATTGCATTTAAATCTGTGATGTTGATGTGTGTTATGAAATGTACAACTGAATGGCTATTTATAATGGTTACACACTTTAATCCATTTGAAAGTAGATTTTTCTCGGTATTCATAATTTTTATTATAAAGTATAGATTTTGACGCAATGCTGTGCAAAATGGTTGATTTCATATATGACCTTGACCTTTGCAGGTGTTTGTAGTATGAGTCGCGGTCAGATGATAGCAGGTCTCCCTCAAGGTCACTCACAAGGCTCAGTGAATGTCATCCTCATCCCAGAAATTAACTCTAATGGCAAACAACATCACACAGGTGATTCCTGACTAGATAGAATGATTGAGGTTTGAGAGCTTGGGGAGGCAGTTTCAAATGTGGAACCCATTTCTGTTGCTACTAGTTACAGAAAATCAGCCAAACATACTTTGCTTTGCACATCATTTTGATAGCAGGAAGTCTTTATGTGCAGAGTAAAATTATTGTGATCTCAAAGAAGGATTAAAGCTAGCACCCACCAGTGCTGTGTTGATGATGATTTCAACAGACAATAATTTTACAAAATTACCAAATGAAATGACTGAGGTCTTATAGGGTGTGATAGAGAATGTTAGATACAATTTCAATTGCTGAATTAAAGAATACACCAAGAAGAGATGACACTGATAAACTAATACTAGCAATGTCACCTCCCTTCATAGCAACAGTCCAAATTTGTGCTCCTCTGAAGCTTTTCAGTTTGAAGTTGAATTATTGAAATGCGAGTGCATTATTTTCAGATCCTTTATTATCCTTCCTGCCAGCCTATCAAGGACACCCTGGTTTTGAGGCTACTATCGATAATATGTCTGAACAACTACTCTCAATTCCCCGATGCCAACTTACACACACCACATTGTCAGAAAAGAATTGGTCAGTGAAGTATATTCCAAATAATTGGCCTTATTCAGACACTCATTTTCGTGGAACTTGCCTCCCACTCCATGAATATTTCATTTAATGAAATATATATATATATATATATATATATATATATATATATATATATATATATATATATATATATATATATATATATATATATATATATATATATATATATATGTATATATTTATATATATAGATCATAGATCAATGTTCTTGTCATTTGCTTATGTAGATTTCCTCCGATCATGTGTAGGTTTCACTATGCCGCAAGGACCTGGGAAGGCGTAAAAAAATCAACACTTTTTGCTGAATACAACAGACTTTTGCCATGACTGTTGTCTGGTTTGAAATGCATTCCTTCAGATATCAGTGTTGGATCATGATTTGACCAGCTGTGGTCCATATCACACGTGGATCATTGTTGCTGTAGAAGTTTCATAACATTTCATGATAATGCATCATCAGGTTATGTTGTCTCTGTTGTTGTGTGATGGTTTACAGAATAAAACAAAGACCGGCTTTAAACACTAAATTTCCAATGGAGTAACATGTAGCTTATTCTTGTTTAGTTATTGCATTAATTGGCTTGATACATTTTAATCACGACTCACCAAAACAGTAACAGCTCCGGGTCTGTGCCTGTGCCCCAAGCAGTGCCCGGACCGAAAGCGCTCATGGACCTTAATGTCGGGCTGGGTGAAGCATTTAGACGTGTCGAGGATGAACGTGCTCCAGGCTTCAGACCCAAGTGCTTGGTGCAGGACGCCTGGAGGTTACTTGTGTGTGCCAAGAGAGGAGATTTTTCTAGTCAAGAGACAAGGTTCCTGTGAAGCTTCATTGTTAAAAACGTCAATAAAACCAATAAGCACTCTACTCCTGTTATTTCTCTGGCAATTTCAGCAAAAACAAGCAGAACAATAACGAAAGAGCATCGCAACAATAAAAGCCTAGAAATTAAAGCATAAGAATACGCATCATGTGCATATAGAGGACCCCGATGCTGTCGTTTTCGACTGTTGCTTTGTGACACGGGTCTGTGGTACGCTACAGTCTCTCATTGGCTTTGCAATCGTATAGATTGTCATGAGGGTCGTGGCCACGCAGCAGTGTGTGTTTGTTAACCACACTGCCCAAAAACTGCATAGGCTTAGATGCCCAGGCTTGCACTGTTACATGTGGCATCTTATAACAACTGTTTGCTGTGAAGGTGCCATTGATGTAAATGACTTGAATGCTTAGTCAGGTCAAGCCCTCTACCGTCACCCCGCCTGTTTTATATGTGACGTTGCTGTTGGGCTGGCATATGTATCGGACCCTGACAAATGTTTAAAAGCTGGGAAGCCTATTGACAACGCCAAAAGTGATAAATGCGCAGGCCTCGGCTCAATCACTTATACTGTGTGTTAATCAGGTGGCGTTCAGAAACTATCGAAAAAGAAGGAACTGTCCAATTAGAGCCCGTCCTCTGGAGTTTCAGCCTTCTTCAGCAGGGGACTATTTCTTGATTTGGATGTTCATGCTGCAAAATGGGTTTTTTTCCTGATAGGACTGTGAGCCTTACGGATGGAGTGTTGAAAATTTTATGTCTTGATGACGGCCTCGGTAGGCATTGGATTTATTCAGGTAATTACACAGGCGACCTTTAGCACCTTCAATCAGCTGTACGTCCACCTCTTTCGGTGATATTATAACCATAAACATTTCTAATCCTGTCTTAAAACGTGTTATTGGCGGACCTGTGCATGAGTTGAAGGTTCAGGAACGGGACGATTAAGGCAGCCTAATGGACAACCACGACTTCATTTATTTGACCTGAGTCAGCAACATTTGGTAATATCAGGCAAGGTCACATGATGGTCTCAGCCTTCTGAAAAAAATCTTGAAGGGAGCTTAGCTAAAAGATATTTGGCCGTCGCTTTCTTGTCGTATTTACCTGTGTGAAACTGCATTTAACAATCCTCCAACAAATCTTCAGGTTGTATATTTTTTTATATTGATTTAGTCAGCTGTGGTTCTCTCTGATACGTCTGTCTTTTTTTTTCTGGTATCGTACATTCATTGGCCAATAGCAATGGCGGGATTCCTTTGTCTGCGCAGCAGGTTGCCGCTGCTCTAAAAGTACAGGATCATGTCAGCGAGGTACAGGAATGTACATAAGATGATTCCCTTCCTTTTCGCCTCCTCCAACGAAATAACCCCACCTTTGTGGTTCTAGATATAGGCACTGATGACCTAACATCATTGATATAGCTCAAATCTCGCACCACGGGGTCCGCCACTTTGCAGTTAGTTCGTTGCTGATCTCAAAAACATGTCGCCTGGCATTTTTACAGATAAGGTTAACTTTTGCAATAATTTCCTGCTGAATATTACAGAGGTGGAGTACCACATCACAAACCACACCCACAGAGGTTTTTGGGCCTGCTCAATCGACCAATGGTCATTTAATCCACCCTAACAAACCAGTTGATACAAAGAAATACTGCACTTCCATCACCAAGGCAATCCACAATTTCATCAAATTGAAATACTTATGCCCCATCAGTTGATGGTCTGCATGTGTACATATCGTGAGTCGTTTGTTGGATTTGTTCCTCATCCATTGTCTAGGCCATAATGCCCCAGCTGGCTCTAACAGGCACTTCAGTAGTATAGAGAGTGGGTGAACGAGCGCAGTTTCCAAATGGACGCACATACAGAAAATGAGCCAGCCTGCGATGCGAGCGCACTTCCACTTCCTATACTACAGTGTCATCCAGCCCTTCCAGCCGATCTTCTCCAGGGTCACTTAAGAGGGCGACAGCAATGTCAAAAATCTACACCAGGACCCTGTGGAATAAGCTCTTTTGAAACGACTCACGTGCTCCCAAAGGTCCTCATACTTTGATTCCAAATCCCTCACCCCAATCTCAAGGTCCATCTTCTCCTCCGTTACATAATCCACATCTACCCGCAGCTGGGCCACCACATTTTGATCGGTGCTCATTCTATACCTCGGCCCTCATCTATTCAACAGATCGACGCATGCCCATAGTGTATACGCCATTCTCAGCTATCCACCGTTTTGAGTCAAAGGGGGAGAGGGAGACCTTGTTAACGTGGAGCCCATATATTTTGTGGCAGTCACTCCTGAGCATGTTCATTCCGTGGTGAAACTGCTTTTGGGCGAACAGCGACTCCACGTACTGAGTGTGCCGTAGATGCTTCTTCACCACCACCTTCTTCACACCTTTTGCTTTTTTGATCTCATCCTGGCTCGACATCAAGATCGAGTACATCTTAGGGCGCAGACCAACATACTCCTTGATGGGCACGCCGGCGCACTCATCCTTCATCTTCCCCAGAACCTTCTTGTTCACACTGCGGTATAGGCTACGGGAGGGATGAAAGTTACTAGTGTCAAAGAGATGCCCATCTTCCTTCATGTCAGCATACACGTCAGGCGTGCGTATCTCCATAAGGAGAGAATCTGTATCCGTGTACAACAAGCCAAGGTTCTTGCCGTATCTGGGCTTCATGGTATTGTAATAAAAATCGTACATCAGATGCTTGGAGAGGTCGTGTATACACATACCCACATACACCGGGCGGTTCAGTACCAGGTGCACGTGCAGAGCGGCCAGGACATCATCACACCTGATGACACGTAGGCGGGACTTGCGATAAGCCTACGCATCCGTAGAGCGCACAATCTTGATATCGACCCGCCTGCGGAGGTTTTCCATGGTCTTGCCGAACACAGAGTTGTTCATAAGCTTATACAGGTCCTTCTCAAAGTCGCCGGTGGCGGCTTTACGCAGATCCATATTCATACGAATGTAAGGCTCCATCCAGGGACTCTGGTCAAAGACAATTGCACGATGAATCTTGGTAAGTATCATCCCCAAAGACAGATACAGCTTGAGGTTCCTGTAGTGCACCACATACTTCTCCTTATTCCGCAGGTTTGGCACCAGCTTTTCAACCTCGCCCAAGGTTCCACCCAACTCGCCTAGGAGGTTCTCCTGATAGTCCGACAACCAGTCATTCTCTACAAGAAGCCGCTCGGGAGCCAGCGGGTAGTCGTTGTGCTCGTCATGAAGTGCAGTAGGATACTCTAAGTCAACCTCAAGTATGTATCCAGTTTCGGCATCATCTGGGTAGTCCTGTATCTGCAGATCCTCCGGCCGAGCCACCCACTCAATGCCCGCAGTTGGTAAAGGCTGACTCATAGCCCACCCATACAAATTGTTTGCATCAAGGTACTGGATGTAGCTCGTCGATTTATCCTGGTCAAAGTCATCCACGAGCGGGTTATTGGCCTTAGCGTGGCGGCGCGACACCATGCTTATACTGCTGCGTAGACCTTTCTCAATGAACATGAGCTTGTCATAGTCGGTGAGTAGCTTGAGTTGCACCCCTGTGCTCTTCAGAAGCGCATCCCACGAAAGGCCAGGGCTGGTGTAGTAGTGGGCCGGATCTAACCCGTACTGCTTAAGACAGGTCTTACGGAACACCACAAAAACATTGGCCAGGAGCAGTACATCTGTCCGCAGGTACAGGTCGTGGTAGTCACCCATGTTCTAACATCCGAACACGCTCCAGACCTTCTGTGCATGGGCATAGTCTACAGCAGATAATCCCAGCCGTCCATGAACTCATAGGGGAAGACTCCCTTGCGCAACAGCAACTGCTGCTTCATCTGGTCTGGCTCATATTCCGTCGTCACAGCAAAGGCATCTGGGTTGTTAGCAGACACCAGCTTATCAAGCGAGGCTAGGAGGAACTGCGCGCTGTCAATGAAGCGCAACTGTCCAAGTGACATGGAAATATATTTATCCATGTTGTTGGGGATACAGTTGATGTTCCCCTCCACTTTGCTTATACCCTGCATCAAGAGATGGGAGTCATAGCCCAGCAGGTTATGGAACACGACAGGGATGGGTGTTGTTTTGGGACTCAGCCGAAGTTTCAGATTACATACGTTATGGGCTGGCCCTCTGTACAAGCCTGTTATATGGCAGTGAGTCACAGCCCAGTTTTTTCTTGCACACATAACAGTGGGTTGCAGCCTTATGTGCCCTTCTATCCTCCCGAGTCATCCGCATAGGGACAGGCTTTGACAGAACTGCTTTGATCTTTTGCTCCTTCTGTTGCAGAGCCAGTAAGAAATTCTCCACAGCATCGCTTCCTCTGTAAACCACAGGGGGTTCTGTCTTACCGTCACAACGAACAACCACATAGCCGTAGCCGCATCCATGGTGTTCCTGCATTCTCTGCGTGTTGCTCTTACCAGGATAAAGAGCAGGACCCGGAAGCTTCACTATGAGCGCCTCAAAGTCCGCATAGATGACGTAGGGTGCAGCAAGCTGTTTCTGCCAGTTCTGGAAGGATAATATGTTCTTCCCTTCCTCAGGCATATCGCACAGCAGATTTCCCTATCCCCATGCACTCAGGCATGTGCGCCAGAAGCCGACCCTGTGTGGTATATCCATGCAGATATAGCTCACAGAAGAACTTGCGCTCTTTATGTTTGGTCTGGTCATACAGCAAGCAGTTCAGGTCTTTGATTTGCGTGTAATGAAACCTGCCGTCCGTTTCAATCAGCATGAGGTTTATACGAGCACCAGAGTGCTTACTGATGCGGTGTATGATAGTGGTCTTCCCATCCCAGCCAAAAACGTTCAAGGCTAGGTTAGCATGCTTTTCTATCTTCTCAACATATGACAACGGTGTAGGATATTCTACACCTGCACCCTTCAGCAGATCCAAAAGCCACTGAATGTTATATTTTGATGGTCGCTGTGGGTCCTTGGCAACCGGGTGCAGAGCGGCTACAATAGCCCATAGAATGCAGAAGGTGTCCCAGTTCTATACGTTTATAATGGCCTGCTTAGCCACCAGCGCAGCCGGCAGTCGCAGGTGAGACACCCTTCAACGGTTGGTAGTTGGGAATATCAATCCTCTGAGTTGTGACCGCCTCATACTCCCAGCCAGAACCTTGGCTGGTCCGCTTCTCCAACACCCTGTGGGTCCGGGGGTAGAATAGGACCACTGTATCCTCCTGCATGTCGTAAGAGGCGATTAATAGGGGGCAACCTGTTGGCCGTGGGTTGCGACTCGTGTCGGTGGACAATGGGCTCCAGGTGGTTGAGCAGAGCGGTCCTTTTGAGGGCCATATCTTCAATATGCCACTCAGGCCCGGATTTCACCTAGAAGAGAGGCTGGAATGGCCTGGTTCAGTCAATCGGCTGGTAGCCCTAGGGTAATCGTTTCCATTTTTATCTTTTCCATCTCCATTTTCATTTATCCTAGAAGGCGGATGCTTAATCAGGTCAATCCCATATATTAACCTTTCTTGGCACCATATAACACATACGTGTTGGAGTGCCGTTAAACCCTATTCTCACTCACTCACTCCACTTCTCCAACCGTTCTTGGATATTAACAGCACTCTAGTCCAGCGCAACGTCCAGGTCTTCTGAGGAGAGAAACACCTGCTGCTTATTACGCAACACAGGCTCAACATACTCAGTGCTGTCATCATCGGCGTGCTTAGAGAGTCTTACCTAAAAGGCAAACTGACACTTGATTCCACCTAGCTCTTCCAGCTCACCAGTCAAAACTTTATGCATCTTCCGACGCATGCCTTTACAGAACATCAGTGCTTGGATTGTTTGTAATAACTACTGACTGTCGCACGCCCTTCACCCCTAGGGTTTCGCGTATCCGGCGGTGTTGGTTTAGTTTGCGCCCCTAAGTACTCGACATGTTGAATGCTTAATTACAATCATATCTTTAACAGAGTAACATGGAGTTTGATAACCCAACATTTGACACCGCAGAGGAGGATGGGGCTATGGGAGGGGAGAGGAATGAGACTAGCTTCATTGATGATGAGGAGACTTACCTGATTGACGAAACTTTAGATACGTCGAGTACGACTAGTCCACTATGGGCTATTACTGAAATACCTGCTGGGTTAACAGAAGATCAGGTGGGATCCCAAGAAGAAACCAAAGTCTTAGTTACGAGGTGGGAGAAGGCAGTGTCTAAGCATGGCTGCAGGCCACTCTGGAGTTTAGATCGTCTAAAGGAGGTGACCTTTGGGTTAGTTGGGGGCAAGACTGGAAGCTTCTGACATGGAAGAACGATCCCAACAAATTCTTCTCTCCTAGGAGCATCTTAGATTACGGTGGTACACAGCTTGCTCGGGCTTCTGGGGCTGACACCTGAACTATCCACAAAGGCAGCAAAAGCCCTACAAGGCCTTGACCAAGCTGCTATTAAGGCGGTCCCCCTGTGGGTCCGGGGGTAGAATAGGTCCACTGTATCCTTCTGCATGTCGTAAGAGGCGACTAATAGGGGGCAACCTGTTGGCCAAGGGTTGCGACTCGTGTCGGTGGACAATGGGATCCAGGTGGTTGAGTGGAGTGGTTCTTTTGAGGGCCATATCTGCAACATACCACTCTGGCCCGGATTTCGCCTGGACGAGAGGCTGGAATGGCCTGGTCTAGTCAATTGGCTTGTGGTGACTGGCCCTAGGATAATCGTTTCCATTTTTATCTTTTCCATCTCCATTTTTATTTATCCTAGAAGGCGGCTGCTTTATCAGGTCAATCTTATCTATTAACCTTTCTTGGCACCATATGACACACTAGTGTTGGTGTGCCGTTAAACCCTATACTTACCTTACCTTACCTGCTATTAAGGCGGAAGCTGCACTTCCAGAGAAGTTAGAAATGAGCGGCCCTGAAGCTGTGACAGAGCAAGGTGGCACGGAAGAAACAAGCTTCATAGAGGACCTTCATAACGCCATACAAGACCTAGGTACACGAACAGACAGCGAACTACCACTCAGAGAGCTTATTGGGCTTGACAAGGCTATGCAGACACAGAGGGGTGAGCTTGTCAATAACCTGGTTGGATGGCAGAACGTGTGGGCCGCAGCTGTGGCTGTAGGGGGAGTTATCCTCCTGATACTCTGTGACTTACTACGTAGCAAACCAAAGCACAGCTAAGCCTATAGCGATTCCGCGTACAATAACAGCGGTTTTCTCACCCCACGCAGACTGGTCTCAGCCACACCGCTTGGAACGCCACGAGAGGGGACTCCCATATCTGAATCTGGTGGAGGGTCAAAGCTTCCTCTATCTGGAAGAGCAGCAACCGCGTTGAAATGGCCACTGGGGAGTTGATGGCATCCTCAACGTCAGCCTGCAATTGCTTTTGGGCATCAAAGGACGTTCCAATACCTAGTAGCTCTGAGCGGGTTTCAGCCTGAGCACTAAGAATAGCACAGACATAGGTCCTGATGCTGTCGTTAATTCGCTCAACGCCGGTCTGTGTAAAGCCCTCAGACGTGTCCAGTATGAAGGTACTCCAGGCCTCGTCTGCTTCAGGTCCCTGTGCTAGATGAAGAACAGCCCCCATTTTCTCCTGAAAGGATTATAGGTTGTATCCTTTTCCGCCTCAAAGGCCATCCGTGTAGGGTCATAACGAACGTTTCGACTAGCAACCTTGACGACACTCCCGTAACCATACACATCATGTGCATATAAGACACCAAGGCCACTATTAGCGGCGGTTGCCTTCGGGCGCAAGTCTGTGATTGGTTGAACACCAGAGTCTCTGATATGCCTTCTTGTTATATGGATTGCTATGGGGGTCATAAGCATGATCCTGAGGTAAAGTCGCTTGTAGTTCTGCTAATAGGCTACGCACTGTGTAATAAAGGTAAAAGGTGTAGAGAGCTTTCACGAGTGGAATCCCAGCCTCGAGGTGGTCGTGGGATGGCACGCCGCAGCCGGATTTTGCACACAACACTGCAAAGTTTAACTGGTTCTGCCAAAACTGGATTGGATTTGTCAACCAGTCTTTTACTACTTTATCCGCTGTTACCGGCGGCACCTTATAGTTACTGAATAGATCAGGAAACTTTGCTGTGTATGTACCGCCATTGTGAACAACTTGAATTGTTTGTCGGGTTAGTATCCCACCAAAATAGCTGGATACACCCCGGCCGTTTTATTTGTAGCTTTTCTATTAAAACTAAAGGCTTGTTTATTCATAGTGCTATGTATCACACTCTGTCTAATGTTCAAAGCGGCAAGGCTGTATCCCTGCAAAATCCTATTGACAACACTGCGAGCGATCTATGTGTTGGCCTAAGGTCAATTACATATACGGTGGACTGGTACAATCTCGAAACAGACAAGAACATTGTATGGCGGTCTGAAACTGCTGGAAAAGGTGGAAGAATCCAATTAAAACCCGGACTCTGGAGTTTCAGCCTTCTTCAGCTGCAAATTACATCATTAGGTCTTGGTGTGGAAGTTGATGCTGTAAATGGGGTTATTACCCTCGAAATTCCTGATGGGAATGTGAATATATCAGACGGAGTGTTAACAATGTTGGGTCTTGTTGACAGTCTCGGAAGACGGTGGATTTATTCAGGTACTTACACTGGTGACTGGACCATCAACTTTAGCATGTTCTGCACAATTTATGTTCACCTCGATCAAGTCAGCACCACACACAACATGCTAGATGGCGTTGTGTTATCTGGGATCCAGCCGAAGACGAGCCACCGTTGGGCCGCCGGTGGACCGTCAGCTGGGAACTGCCGACGATAGCCACCAGCGGGCCGCTGGCGTTGTGTTATCTGGGATGAGTGGGTCTTCGAGGACGCAAAGATGTGGCGCGGAAGATGAGCATTACCAATTTTGAAACAAATAACGAATTATGTCTACCTAGCCTCAGTTTCATGGTACTCAAAAGCCTCTCATTTCCGGAAATTCAATATCCGCCTCAAGCAGCCCTACTATTGTTTTCCACAAAATCAAATCTGAGCTTTCTCAAGGTAGAATCCAAGGCTCATTCCAAGGCCCCCCCTTTCCCCAATTTTAAATGCTCTCCTTTGGCCCTCCGGGAAAAGAGCCAATCAGGTCAATATCGCCTACTACACAACTTATCTTACCCTTATGACAGCAATTCTGTGAACCACAACATACCAACTTCAGCTTCCCAAGTCACATACGCCTCCATCTCTGATGCCATACACCTTATACAAAAATGCTCCCCCCATGCATACATGGCAAAGAGCGCCATATCGGATGCCTTCCGACTTATTCCCATCCACCCTTCCCAATACAACATCACGGGCTTCTTTTGGCATGGCTATTACTATGATAAATGTCTACCTCAAGGATGCTCTTCTTCTCTTAAATCATTAATTTCATGTGCACAATATTGTAAAAGTACTAGATGATTTTCTCTTTGTTGCTCCCACTCAACCACAATGCCAACAGCAGCTAAATATCTTTGTAAAACTGTGCAACCTAATTGGTGTCCCTCTGGCTTCACACAAAACCATCGGCCCTGCCACAATCTTGACTTTTCTTGGCATACAACTTGACTCATCACACATGACAGCTTGCCCCCCTTTAGATAAATTACAAACATACACACATGCAGTACAACAAATCATGGCACAGGAAAAAAGCACACTGCACAGCTGCAATCTGTCACAAGCATGTTACAGTTTGCTACTTCTGTCGTTCGCCCAGGAAAAGCTTTCTTGCGCCGCCTGTATGATTTATCCATAGGCATTACCAACCCAAACCACTTTATACGCATAACCCAACAAGTAAGGCAAGATTTATCCATCTGGCTACAATTTTTGACACACTACAACCCTCATAACCTACTCTCCTACCACACACTCCAATACCTTACATCTATTTAGTGATGCTTCCAGCATTGCCTTGGAGCCACCTATGGCTCCCAATGGATCCAAGCTAAATGGCCTCCACGTTGGACACAATTACATATTACAATCCTTTAACTGTACCCAATATTCGTGTTAGTCTGCATGTTTGCATCCAAAATGGCCAACTCAAACGTACTATTTCACTGTGACAACCAGGCTGTTGTAGCTATCATCAACAAACAATCATCTAAGCACCCCACAATCATGCACTTCATCAGACCCTTTGTCCTACAATTACTCAAATTCAACATTTGTTTCCATGCACAATACATACCTGGGATAGATAATGTGTTAAGTGATGCTGTTTCTCGCATCCAGGCACAACCAGGTCTCTTACGTCATTATGGGATGCAGCCCCTGGCTACCCCTATCCCATCACACCTCTTACCAGAGAACTACAACTTACTGTAAACATCCTCCTTTACAAATCTCATAGCCATTCAACAAGCTGGTCATATTTGCATCGCGGGAGCACAACACTTCCTTCTGTAGTAAGATACACCACAGCCCTTGATAATCAAGGACTGAAATATTCAACCATCAGACATACATCTCACATACTCTTACTTTACTCAACCTCACAACTTTGTAAACAAATCCTCCCATCTACCAGATTCACTTCACCTACTACAAACATAGCAATCACAACACGCCTAACTTAATCTTAAAACCTTGGCATCACTTTCCCAGATCACGTTACAATACTCATTCATTCCGCATCGGTAGAGCCACACAACGGGCATCTGACAACACTCCTGCAGCAGACATCCAATCTGCAGGCAGATGGAAGAGTTCTGCCTACACAAAGTACTTCCGCCCTGAAACATTTACACTTCCTCACTAAAATACCACATAAAACCTAAACCACAAATAAGGGGTCAGTACCCTACTGCCCTGTTACTCAAACCACAAATAAGGGGTCAGTACCCTACTGCCCTGTTACTCAAACCACAAATAAGGGGTCAGTACCCTACTGCCCTGTTACTCAAACCACAAAATAAGGTGTCAGTACCATACTCCCCTGTTACTTAAACCACACACAAGGGGTAAGTACCTTACTGCCCTGATATTCAAAACCACACACAAGGGGTCAGTACCTTACTCCCCTGTTACTCAAACCACACACAAGGGGTCCGTACCTTACTCCCCTGTTACTCAAAACCACACACAAGGAGTAAGTACTTTTACTACCACTGATATCCTAGCACCATCAATCCATAATCACCCTTCCGATATGGGTCTTTTTCTTTTCTTGTTAGTGAACGTTCTTTGGCATTTATATTTCTGTCTTGTGGGATGTCAGTCAGAGCCTCAACCTCTAACTTTGGCACTTTCAATGCCATCCCACCTTTTGGTACATGTTTTCCTTTAGTTTTGTCGTTTAACACTCGCTGTGTAATATGTATGTATGTACACGTGTAGGTATATCAATTAATCCTATCTGTGTCATGACCAATTAAAGTAGCCTTATCCTGCGTTGTGTAACCTGTCCTAGACATATCATAGTTATGTATCTCACTTATTGTATCAACACCATACATATACCTTTACCTGTCAAACAATCATAACGTTACTATACTTGAAATCATTATCTGCCTCAATGTAATACTGGTAATTGATTTGTACTGTACATGCACTCAGGGGTTACTCTATTGTATTCTATTATGTAATACCGAATATTTTACGTAGAGTTTTTGAACCATGATTTACACAATGATACTTGAGAATTATTTCTAAAATAAAATAATATGTTTACCCAAACATTGCTGTCACTCGACTCCTTCACAAAATAACATTTTACCTGCGATACATCTCAGCCACGTGTCAAACGCATTCAAACGCATGAACCTGACGGTTAGACCAATTTAAATTTATTAAAGCGAACAACACGAACCTACTTAAGTGTCAAAGATAACAAGCCGTGAAATTCAAATGTTTAAAGTCCAAATTAAGGCCTTAACAGTCGTCCCTTCTACCGGATGGTTAAACATTCTGCACTCAGACATTCACACAAATAAGAGATCCTCATTTGTGCGTCCGCCAATTATTATGGATTACAAACTCCATTGTAATTCCAACAAACACGGCTGTCTCAGAGGTCCCAAGCCGCCACCCTTTAATTGCACTTCAATTGAAGTCTCAAAAGGCAGTCTCCAAAGTGACATACACCTTTGACGCTTAATCTCACGCATCCTTTGCCACCACACGAAATCCAGTAAACTGTGAGTCCAGGTTTAAATTATAAGAAGACTTTTAAAACTTGTCTTCTTCCACGCAGCGCCAACTTGACACAATGATATCATCAATTATATTCACAATTATTTTACCTCTATGTCTGCAGATAATAAGACAAAATCTTACAATAAGTGAAGTCCACTGCGCTATTATCGCACCGTCTGGCATATCACGCGGACACGCGTAAAATTAATGACCCTTTATGTTACACATTACCCCTAACGCTAATCTTATATTATTCAAGTATATGTGGGGTATAATCTCATGAAGGAATCTGCAGCTTAGGGAAGACGTGCGTATTTATCAAAATAATTTATGGAGAAGTATCGTTAACATTTAATTCTCAATACAAATATATATGAGATGTTTATATTGATCTTCTCCCGCACATGCAACACATGCAATTAAAGTGTCACATCGTTGTGTATCCGGACTTACATGTTAGATAGTGGCCATGTGCAACATATATATTCTTTTAGACATAATTATTCTAAACAGGCTCTCAGCATCATAGGTTTCTTAAACACTATCTTGGGCAATAACCGTCACTCATTTACACGCACTCCAATCACCTCAGAAGATGTTATAATATTACACATACGTTACATACTCACTCACACTTACACGCACACATTGAACACTCATGTTTTTAATATATCCTACATTACCCATAATCAAGACACCCTGATCTCTGCTGTAAGTTCATTTGTTCCCAGGTATATTTACGCCATACAAGAGGGAGATAGCGCCTTCACACGACGCGCCAACACCTTGTAGCCAAAGCTTACGTCTTCCTGACCAAGGATACAGTGGATTGTTTTAGCCTGGCCTATCGTGTGGACCCTTAATAAGGACCACAGATGGGTCCCTCAGGGTGACCATCTAGTCAGAGACAAGATTCAGACCGAGATTCCCAGGGAGTTTCATTGTTGAACCTTTAATAAATCGAATAAGCAACTCTACTCCAGGACTCGTGTTATTTTCCTCTGGTTAGTCCTCACTCCAGCAACTACAGGCAGTGAGTAACTTTACTATGTCAAAGAGCATGCATAAGCAAGAAAACCTAGCAGTACACTTGGATGGGATGATCAGGGACATAAACGAATATGTTCACACATGTAAGTCCTGCAATGCATCTAAAAGTTCCAATGTCTCTTTTCGGCTTCGGTAAGGAGCACATGGTGTGTGTCACGGACCAATACAGTCGCTATGTCATCGCATGGCCGACTCATGACATTACAGCCAAATCAATTGCTAAGGGTTTCTACGAGAGAGTCATATGTGTCTATGGTGCACCCAAGCGACATCTCTCCGATAACGGATCCGCTTTCATTAGCTCCCTATTTCAGGAATTATGCTCCCTTTTCAAAATCAAACAATGTTTCAGTTCGGCGTACCATGCTCAAAGTCAATGGCAAACGGAACGTTGTCAGCGCTCGATACTAAACCTTCTAAGGAATTATGTCAGTCCTAAGCAAACAGACTGGGACCAGCAGCTAATGCCATTAGTATTTGCGCTCAACACTTCTGACAATCAACCACTTGGCTATTCAAGCTATTTGTTAGTGTTCGGCAGAATGCCCGTACCAGCGGAGATGGATCTTCCAGACCCCCTCAAATCCCCAAAACACATACAAGGATCACATTGTCGAAATGCTGCAAACACAAGCGGAAGTTTCCAAATTTGCCGAACAGCATCTAGTCCAGCAACAAACCAAAATGAAAGAGCAGTATGACAAAACGACCAGAAACAACCCCATCGAAGCCGGTGACGCCGTATACGTTTACCAACCAAAAATTCAACCAAAAATATCCCACCAACAACCTGGCTGACAATCTGAGCGGATTTTTGAGGACAAAATCAACAGCACCATCAAGTATCTGGCGCTAAAGATGCACATTACTAATTTATGACAACATTTACCATTTGTGACACCATTTACCGATATATGCACATCTACCGATTAATATTTAACTATCCTCATTTATTCATTTTCAGATTATTCTTCTCCCAATTAATGTTTAACCATTCATTTATTCATTTTTCAGGATGTTCTTCCTTTTCAGAAATTATTCCCATTTATGTCATGTTGTTATTTGTATTTACTTATGTACTAATGTACTATTTACACCAAAACAGGACGACTACATTCGTATTGTAAGTATATTCCTTTTTGTACCGTTATTTCGCACACCATATATATATATCTCTTCCATTATTCCAATCAGACAATATTTACCAGCCATTAACCCATGCCATTGACACTTTGCTTGTTTCACCCCCATTTCAAACCGTCTCCCACGAACCGTTGAAAATTTAAATTGCATTCAAAGACAGCTGACACGAACAACTTAAATGTTAGCAATAACAATCCAAGTCCCTTGCCATTAAACCTACATACGCTTTATAACGGCTTGATCGGATTCAAATTCTAAATGTTAGCGATAATGTCACGACCCAACTTGAAATCCGGTCAATTTTAAAATTGTCCTGACCCAACTTGAAATTTCAAGATGGGTTGATCCATTTTAAAATTGGACACAAACAAACAAAATTCTCATTCCATAAAATATCTGCCTTACACTTACATGCCCTTAACAGTTAGCCATACAGCAAAACACCGTGTAAACATCACATACAAGCATAGTGTCATTTCGAGTAATTGTACAATTGTAAATGATAATGTGATACATAATTAATCTTGACAGAGAACCGAAAAGATTACACAACAAACAAGTTATCAAATTGAGTTACCATTGCCATAATAACGATATGATTCGTACAATTGGTAATCTTGGTGGTCTTTCCCGAACGCGCAAACACAGCGGCTGATACTAGTGGGGACTGGAGTGTGAAACGAGTCGCTTTTCGCGGTCTACTATCCCGCTTCATCGGGTACTACGCATCCCAATACCCTTGAAATAAAATATAATAGTTCACGAAGTATTGATGACAGGGGGAGGTTTCTCAACTATGCCTTTCCTGGCTTTAGCATCAAGCTGTGACGGGCGTATCCAAAATGATTTTTGGGACGGTTCTCCAACTAACTGTACGAGATATTGTATGTCTCGCCCTTTCCCCTTTTGGCCCAAAATACGCTTAATTTTATGGTAGCCTCGCGAGTCACTGGAGGGAGAACTCGACAACACAGTATCTAGACCAATAGGTATCCCGTACCTAGAAGGACTCTGCTTTAGACGGTTAGAACGTCGAACTGTAGTTGTTGGTGGAGGTGTGGGGGGGAAACGTTAGAACACAGACGGTCATCAACTGAGGGCGGGTGGTCTTCTAGGGCAGTATCATACTCCGTGTCAGCGCCATCTAATGGCTCAGGGGTGACATTAGTGATAATGCGATCTGCATAATACCGAGAGGGGTTTGGGACACGAACGTAGGCCATTTTGAGACGATTTATATGGACAGGATCTCTCAGCTTCCTTCTACTTTCCAAATTTTCGAGTTGAACCATATGAGGACTCGGTATTTCCTTTACAACATATGGACAAGAATACTTGGGCTTCAACTTTTTACCCTTGCCTCCCTGCTCGTCCAACATGTACACATAATCACCTGCCTGCAAACTCAAAGAATGTAATTTGAGATTCGCTCGTTCGAGCATTTTGGTGCTGGCTTTGGTGGCATTCTCCAGGACCTGTTGACGTATTAACTCGAGTTTATTCTCATGTGATTTGATAAACCCGTACATATCTTTGGGGATGGTTCGGGTGTCACAGGTAGAAGGGGATAGGGGGAAACGGGGACGCTGGCCAAAGATGACTTCATATGGGGAAAACCCTGTAGAGAAATTCACTGAATTATTCATGGAGAACACAATAGCTGGAAGTACCTCCTCCCAGTTCTTCATTTTAGCATCCATGAAGGGAGTAAGTCTCTCAGCTAACGTAGCATGAGTCCGTTCGCAAGCACCTAAGCAATGATGTGCGAAGCTAGGGGTAAATTGTTGAAGGACATGCATTTTTTCACACAACTCCTTGGTAACTATGGAGACGAACTCAGACCCTTTGTCGCTTATCAGTGTGTCACATACGCCATAAGAACAGAAAAGTGTGAACAGTCCGCTAGAGACAGATAACGCATCTTTGTTTGCCAGGGGAATGGTGACGAGGAATTTACTAAACATGTCAACAGCGGTCAAGATGTAACTTTTTCCCTCTTGCGAGTGTGGTAATGGGCCGTATAGGTCAATCTCCCAAACCTGGAAAGGTCCAGATGGGGTCGGGAAAGAAACAATACCATTCTTGGTGTGAGCTTTAGTTGTTTTCCGTCGCTATAGTACATATATCACTGCACCATATTACCAAGTTTAGTTCAAAACTCAGTGGTCAAATTTTGTTTATGAAGGTTTGAATATTGTAATACACCGCACTCACGGAATACAACCGAAAATCCATTGTGGCTTCCCAAAGACTACCCAGACCTATCATTTTTTAAATTTCTGTTCATAGTACATATATCACTGCACCATATTACCAAGTTTAGTTCAAAACTCAGTGGTCAAATTTTGTTTATGGAGGTTTGACGTCATTCTGGAGAAAAATTAACAATTAATTTATAAATGGCTTGCCGTAGGGTGCGGCGAGACATCATTTTTTTCTTGATTTTTTGTAAAGCAGGTATTGTTCTGTCTGTATGTTAAATATAATGTAATTCGCTGTATGAACTTTTCTGTAGAACCAAAATATTATCAAAAAAGCCTAATTCCTATTGGCTTAACATGTGGATCTTAAATTCGCCATACTCAGAAATATACACAGGTGACCTATACTTTTTATTTTACATTTCGTTAGCTTTATATACGATCTTACTCCCTGAAAAAAAGGTGAAAATCTATGTACGAATTTAGAACTGTCGCAATTATCTTTAAGACGGGGGTGTGACCCTGATAAGTAGTCTTGGCTGGTACCTTTTCCATCGGCCAATGGCCTTTCGAGTCCACGCCCCATGTTGGCCCTTGGGTTTTGACCGTTGAGAAAGGGGGCCGGCCATACCTGAACCAATGGGAGGTCAGCTGTTGGTGGGGTTCCGGGCGTAATCCAATGCCTGGAACCCCAATAAAATAGCTGGTCTCGCTGGAAATCAGGGAGAGCTACCTAGCGAAGAGACAAAGTATCTGAACAAGATTCTGACCGAGATTCCAGAAAAGCTAATAAGCTAAACTCGAATAAACCAACAAGAACTCAGCTCCTGGACTCGTGTGTTTTCTCTGGCTAGTATCCCCACTCCAGCAACTCAAAGCAGCAATAATATTCCTATATACGAAGGAGTGCGATGAAATATAACTATACGAAGAAATATAAGTATAAGAAGAAATATAGCTATAAGACTTGTGAATTTTCTCTCAAATGTAGGTATTTGCGTAAGGCAACTACTGGGCAGTAAGTGGATTTTTGTAATGGTTTTAAGATTGAGTTAGGCGTGTATTGATTGCTATGTTTATAGGAGGTGAAATGAATCTGGTAGCTGGGAGGATTTGTGTTTCGCAAAGATGTGAGGTGGAGTAAAGTAAGAGTATGTGTTGTGTCATTAGATTGGACAGCCTCTCCTACTCTGAGGCATGCGTAGTGACATAGTAAATAGAGAACCTTAAGCATGTGTTGAGTGTAATCACAGAAGGCACAGAAATGTATTGAGTCAACCAATTGGTGAAGAATTGTGTTGGCGATAGGAAGTAGCTTGGAATCGGGTGGTGCGGTTTGGGAATTTAGTATGCCTTGCAATAGTTTGTTGATGTATAGATGTGAGGTTGTGTCAGGTACATTTTTTAATTTGTGAATGGAAGTCAATGAAGATATGTATGTCCTGATGGTCGAATATTTCAGTCCCTGGTTATGTTAATGTACAACAAACATGGCCCTGGTAATAGTGCCAGAAGGCAGAGCAGGGCTGTGGCATTTTTGTATGAGATGTATGGCATCGGAGATGGAGGCGTATGTGAATTGGAAGCTGCACTTGGTATGTTGTGATTCACAGAATTGCTGTGATAGGGATAAGATAGGTTGTGTAGTAGCCGATATTTATCTGATTGACTTTTGAGGACTAAAGGAGAGAATTTATAGTTAGGTATGGGGGGTAGCATTGGAATGGACCATGGTTTGCTATGAGAAAGCTCAAAGTTTATTTTTAGGGATAAAAAAGTAGGGTTGTATTTTTGGAAGAGAAAGGCTTTTGAGAACCATGAAATTGTAGGGAAAATGCTTCTGAAAACCGGAGAGAAATATGGTGTGCCGTTAAACCCTATACTTACTTACTTACTTACTTACTTACTTACTTACTTACTTACTTACTTACTTACTTACTTACTTACTTACTTACTTACTTACTTACTTACTTACTTACTTACTTACTTACTTACTTACTTACTTACTTACTTACTTACTTACTTACTTACTTACTTACTTACTTACTTACTTACTTACTTACTTACGGAGAGAAATAAATGTTTTAGGGGATGGTCGCTAAGGAGCTGAGCGAGGGGTTTTATCTATTTTGGGTGTTGGGGGTGGAGCTATCTTCTTGTTGGGGCCGGGAAGCGGTTGGATGTGTTGTTTTGAGCGGTTGTTTAAGTGGGGTTGAAGTGGTTGGGGCGTGGATGAGTGGGTGATGGTTGGGGACGGCCGTGGCATGGGAGGAAGCTTGGATGGTTTCTATTGCACCAGTGACAGGTTTGTAAATGCATGGGGAAGATGTGCGGAGTGGTAAGCCAACAGTGCCCAAAGGGTACTTTCACTCTGGTGTTTGGGGTGTATGGACGAGAAGAATGTGGACGGGGTGGATGTGGTGGGTGGCTGCTGATGGTGGCAGCTTGTTGCAGGTCGATGCGAACGGCTGCCTAAGAGCACGATGAGTATTCCCGATATGTGCGGAACTTATGGTCATACTGCAGCCAGTTTTGACCATTCTGCATCATGTTCTTGATGCTTTTCCCAGAGGTCAAAAGTTCCCCTAGCTGCTCTGGATTTTTTTTCACATACACCACAAGGAAGTCGTCCCAGGCGGTGCATCATTCAGTATCAGACAATGGCTTTTGGGGTTTTTTGCCCAACATTTGTCCTAAAAGGGAGAAACACATTCCCAGCATGGAGCTAAAAAGGGAGAAACACATTCCCAGCATGTAGCTAAAAAGGGAGAAACTCATTCCCAGCATGGAGCTGAAAAGGGAGAAACACATTCCCAGCATGGAGCTAAAAAGGGAGAAACACATTCCCAGCATGGAGCTAAAAAGGGAGAAACACATTCCCAGCATGGAGTTGAAAAGGGTGAGTAACACATTCCCAGCATGGAGCTGAAAAGGGAGAAACACATTCTCAGCATGGGACTGAAAAGGGAGAAACACATTCCCAGCATGGAGCTGAAAAGGGAGAAACACATTCCCAGCATGGAGCTGAAAAGGGAGAAACACATTCCCAGCATGGAGCTAAAAAGGGAGAAACACATTCCCAGCATGGAGCTAAAAAGGGAGAAACACATTCCCAGCATGGAGTTGAAAAGGGAGTAACACATTCCCAGCATGGAGCTGAAAAGGGAGAAACACATTCCCAGCATGGAGTTGAAAAGGGAGTAACACATTCCCAGCATGGAGCTAAAAAGGGAGAAACACATTCCCAGCATGGAGCTGAAAAGGGAGAATCAGATTCCCAGCATGGAGCTGAAAAGGGAGAAACACATTCCCAGCATGGGACTGAAAAGGGAGAAACACATTCCCAGCATGGAGCTGAAAAGGGAGAAACACATTCCCAGCATGGAGATAAAAAGGGAGAAACACATTCCCAGCATGGAGCTGAAAAGGGAGAAACACATTCCCAGCATGGAGCTGTAAAAGGAGAAACATATTCCCAGCATTGAGCTGAAAAGGGAGAAAAGGAAGATGTAAACGTATACGGAACACAAACATTACGTTTACGGAACACATGTTAACCAGGACAACAACCAGATTAATGACGGAGAGAGTAGCGAGACGCAATTACAGCCCCTCGGATGAGAGCTGCAATAACAGCCCCCCCGACGCATTTTTTCGTTCCGATTTTGTCGAGATGAACACCATCATGTAAACAAAAAAATTCCCAGTTCTTCCACATATATCGAAGCCTTCAAAAATTGCATGTAGAAAAGATTTTACACAACCGACTCAAAACTTTATTGTATTTCTTTAAGCAAACATAAAAGTCGGGACCAGTGAGATGACAAGATGAGCATGCACAGGAGGCGAGGTCGCGATTCAGAACTTAGACAAGATAACCTATGTATGTATGCATGTATGCATGTATGTATGTATGTATGTATAGTTGTATGTATAGTTGTATGTATGTATGTATGTATGTATGTATGTATGTATGTATGTATGTATGTATGTATGTATGTATGTATATAAGGTAGGGTAAGGTAGGGTGCCTACAAAGGTGGGGTATATACGAATACGAAAGGATAAGAAGCAATCAAGGATTTAAACTAACTCACATTAGTATTATTTGAATTATATGAAATTTATGAGAATAGTATGATCTAACTTCTGTACTATAGCCCAACTTCTTTGATGAAACCTAGTATCTTGAATGGATTCACCCTTTCAAACAATTCTGAAGGGGTTTGGACCCGGAAGAAGCGATTTTGGATCAGAATCAGATCAACACATTCGATAAGAATGTTTGACGTTATATGTGTATTGGCAAGGAACGCATTCAGGGATGGCCTCATCCCTAAGCAAGAACCCATGAGTTGAATAGTTGTATGCTATACGAGCACGAGCAAGAATAACCTCCTCTCTATGCAGCTGTGTGGCCACTCCCCAAGAAGGGGCTGAAGTTTCGGTGAAGTTTGTTGGGGATAGTGTCATCCCGCCATTTCTGACTTAAAAAATGACGATCTGAGGTTGAAAGTTTGTAAATGGGACTTTAACCTCAGTCACATTCTTGTTGAGCGCTTCCTTGGCAGCTCTGTCTGCCCTCTCTTTGCCAGGGATACCGACATGGCTTGGAACCCATACAAACAAAATATCCTTGCCACGATCTGTTAATTGTGAATAAAAAAGCACAACATCTAGAATAATACATTACGGAAATTACCTCCAGACAGACAGAGAGGGAGTCAGAAAATATCGCAAAACGTCTTTTATTTGATTGGGCAAAAAGGCCCAGTGCAATAGAGAGAGCTTTAAGCTTCGCTGGAGTTTTCAGTTGTCATGGGGAGACTTTGGCACAGTTTCCACCCCCACAGTATCCAAATTGGGGGGTGACCCACTCAGCGATTCCCTAATACGCAGACTGCACAAAGGGATAGCATTCGACCTACTCTCAAAAAATTAACATTTCATGGACTAAAAACAACACCAAATGCCGGATTATGGGGGTGATATCTGTTGTTTCTCGCCCACATTTGACCATCTACGGGAAATATTTGTACAGTTACGCGATGCCAAACTAAAGCTACACGCCATAAAATGTTACGCAATTATTGCACACCCTCTATATGCTTTGACTAAGATGAATCAATCATTTGCGTGGTTACCAGAATGCCAAGACGCATTTGACGCCTTGAAAAAGGCGCTGGTAAGTCCTCAGGTTTTAGCCTTTCCCGATTTCAGCAAACCATTCATATTGTCGACTGATGCTAGTAAGCTAGGTTTAGGCGTATGTCTCAGCCAGGAAATAGACAGCAAGCTACCACCGATAGGGTTTGCAGGGAGAGGTCTCACTAAATCGGAAGCAAATTATTCCACTACAGAACAGGAACTTCTAGTCGTAGTATGGGGTATTCAGCACTTCAGAGTGTATCTTGAGGGACAGAAATTCCAGTTACATACTGATCATTCAGCCCTCAAATAGATATAAAGGTAAAAGCAGCCTCAGGGTAGACTAGCAAGATGCGTCACATTCATACAGGAATTTCTATTTGAAGTGAGTCATGTTTAAAGGGAAAGACAACATCGAACCAGACACATTAAGTCGACGCCCCTATGACATCACCCGTACCAATGCTGATGACGTCATCGATCATTTTCCCGATCTTGACACTGTCACCCCTGCTATTAACACCCTTAATTTTCTGCTTCCCCTTACGACAACTTCACAGTTTTCGTCAAACTCCCCTCAATTGCGACCGACAAGCCCGACATGTTATCAGCAATGCATCATCCTTAAGTAATTAGCAAGCGGACAATACGATTAACGACAAAACTTCACTATGTGCCATTCATAATCCCATTGCCTCTCTCTCAACCAGGTGAATCGGAAGACGAAACCGCACAGGAATCCATATGCACTATTCCCGCCTCTGCAGTGGGCAAGTTATCTGCCTTCCCTCGATCGTGATCATGATAAGCTGACCTCACTATTTCCAAATACAGATGACGATTACGAAGCAGAAGCCCCATGTGCAGCAACGATATCCTGTATCACATATTAACATCACAGGGACCAAAGCCCAATAAAGCAATGGCACAGTTAGTCATCCCTCAGAACCTAAAAGAACACTTCCTCAACATGCATCACGACGCACCTCTATGCGGACATCTGGGCGCTTCCCAAATAATTTTAGTCATGCGACCACGTTATGCTTGGATCGGGATGATCAGGGACATAAACGAATATGTTCACACATGTTAGTCCTGCAATGCATCTAAAAGTTCCAATGCCTCTATTCGGCCCCCACAAATCATCCGTGAGCCTGCCCCAGGACCGTTCCACACTATGACAATCGACACGGTCGGCCCATAACCGATTGCTAAGGGTTTCTACGAGGGAGTCATCTGTGTGTATGGCGCACCCAAGCGACTTCTCTCCAACAACGGCTCCGCTTTCATTATCTGCCTATTTCTGGAATTATGCTCCCTTTTCAAAATCAAACAATCCCTTGCCAGTTAAGCCTACATAAGCTTTATGATATGCAGGGTATCATTTCATGAAGGAATCTGCAGCTTACAGAAGACGTGCAAATTCATCAAAACAATTAATGGAGAAGAATTTTATATAATTTAATTCTCAATGCAAATATATGAGATGTTTATATTTATCTTCTCCAGCACGTACAACAAATACAATTAAAGTGTCACAACCGTTGTTCTTCCGTACTTACATGATATACAGTGATCGTGTGCGATATGTGTTCATGAATTATTACAGGTGCAATTATTCTCAACATCATGCTCTCCGAGGAGCACACCATAGATGCTCTCCTGGACCCCCCCCCCCCCCCTTCCCACCAACGACCGAGCCAGGTTCAGGAGGGCTTTACTGGGATTCTTAGGGAAACTGTCCAGAGGGCTCTTTGGTACGGCCACGGTGGACTCTTTCCTGTATAATACTAATAATATTTCCTTTATCATAAAGAAGTACTTTCTGCATATAATATCGTTGATATTGGCTAAGATATATGGCACGAGTAGTCAGGGGGTCTTAGCTCACCAGAAATTTGATACTTAACGCTTCCGAACACTTTCATCTTCATAATATTGATAATATTTGCTTGATTATATCGACTATGTAGGTCTTGGCTCACCAGAAATCGGACACTTCACGCCTCCGAACGTGTTCAACTGTATAATATTGATAATATGTAATCAATAATATTGTGCGTGTGGTGCGGTGACCTTGGCGCTACAGTAATGAGATACTAAAAGCCCCCGAACTATCTCCTCTTTTTAATATCAATAACATTTAATTCATTATAGAGCATGAAGGGCAGGGTCTTAGCTAATGCGCGATTGGATACTAAACATCCACGAACTATTTCCACTTTATGATATTATTACAAAGGGCGGGGATCTATTATAAGCGTACCATGAAATAGAAACTTTACGCCCTCTTTCCTCTTAATATTATTGGTTATATATAATAGGTTACATCATGCATGCAAGGTGAGGATCTTAGCGAACCAGAAATATGATACTTAAAGCCCCAAAACTCTTTCTTCTTGATAATATCAATAACATTTAATAAATTAGGTAGATTCATTATACTTAGTCGATATCATTTTGTGTCAGATCGAGGACTACTTCAGTTTGGGTATAAATATAATTGTTTATTAAATGCACAGTTATCAAAATGGTGTAAAACATGTTACAGATGAAATGGTAACTATTTAAATATAATGTCAATTGCAAAGATACATAGAAGTGACATGAGAATAGATAATTAAGAATATAGAGATATATGAACAAATATATAATATAAAGAATAACATCCCCTTGTGAGATATGCGGCATACAATTGCCTTATTTGTTAATAACGAAGTAGCCAAGAAATGATACATTGAAACAATACAATCATAAAATGATGACGTGCGAATACGAAGTGTGACAAGGAAAATTACAACTGAACATGAAAAAGGTGGGATGTCATTGAAAAACGCCAAAGTCAGGGCCCTGACTGACATCCCACAACCTACACCTTAAAGGACAGCACGCGCCGACTCCTAAAAGAGCGAGGGGAAGTGGGCCCTAACCCCTCCTTGGGAAGAAGAGGCAGCATATGCTGACCGCTAGCAACTAGGACAAAGTAAGAGTGAGATATGAGTGAAAGGAAGTAAAGTGGGGCAGTAAACACTGACCCCCGAGATGGTAGGGCAGTTTGTACTGACCCCTAGATGAATTGAGAAGGTGGGGGTGTGTGTTAAAGGATTGGATATGGAACTAGAGAGGAAGGGTGAAAGTGTTAGGTCGGATATATTGTGTGTAGGCAGAACTGTTCCATCTGCCTGTGGATTTAATGACTGTGTGGGGGGTGTTGTCTGAAGCCAGTTGTGTTGCCCTGCCGATGCGGAAGGAGTGTGTGTTGTAGCGCGAGGGAGGTAGCGAAGCAAGTACTAGGCTTTGTTTTAGAAAGGAAGAAAAGAGCTGTCTGGTGCATGGTTTCGAGGTTTTGTCCAGGAAAATTGGTCCAGGGGAGTTTCCCCTATGATGGAGATATTTGCGTAGAGCAGCCACGGGACAGTATGAGGGGTCCGGAAGAGGTTTCAGAATTAAAGTGGGTTGGATTGTTTGCTATGTTTGTATGAGGTGAATCTAATTTGGTAACTGGGTGGATCAGTGGTGCGTAGTGGTTGTAGGTTGAGTAAAGTAAGTGTGTGAGATGTGTCATTGGAGTGGACGGCTTCTCCAACTCGCAGACAGGCATAAAAACAAAGCAGATAGAGGGCCTTCAACATTAGACGTGTGTAAGGACAAGAAGTGCAAAACGTAATGGTATTTAATAGCTGACGAAGGATAAGCTTTGTGATTGGGAGGAGCTTGGAGTTGTGTTGTGTAGGTTGGGAGTTGAGGAGTCCGTTCAGAAGTTTGGTGATGTAGAAGTTTGTGGTAGTATCAGGGACGTTTCTCAATCTATGAACGAGGGACAGGGAGGATATGTACGTTCGGACGGTCGAGTATTTGAGGCCTTGATGATGTAGGTGGGCCACAAACAAAGCTATAGTGATTGGCTGAGAAGGCAACGTATTGCTGTGCTGGACCGTGTTGCAAAAATTTAAAAAAGTGTGTCAGTGGTGTAAATAAGAGTGGGCTGTTGAGGGTTTTAGAGAATTTTGGAGGAGTTTTTCAACGGTAAGTTGAAGTTTTGTGGCAAGAGGTGTAAAGGAATTGGGGTTGCTAGGGGCCGCATGCCATATTGACGCAAGAGGCTTGGCACCACCTGCAGTCGATATATAGCAACGCTCAATTTATTGTTTACACCAGGAATATGTTGGGCAATGAAATTGATGTTAAATTTTAGTAGTTGTAAAACAAGGGGCCTTATAAAATGCATGATGGTCGGGTGTTTGGAAGTTTGTTTGTTAATGATTGCCACAATAG
>CM067348.1:39657564-39751823 GCA_034190875.2 Urechis unicinctus | reverse complement strand
CCCCCCCCCCCCGCGCAATGCATGTGGTGTTTGAACTTGTAAACAAACATGTAAGGAGGAACGTGCTGTTAGGAGAAATAATGATCGGGGCACGTGTAGGGATGATGTATAAAAGAAAACCCTTCTCGATCTCTACATCCACTCTCCCGCCGATGCTCTTACGAACCAAGTACGGGTGCTGCTGCTGCGCTCCCCTTTGGATAATAAAAGGTAATAAAACCTGACGTTGGTCTGTTGGCCTAATCAACCGAACTACCGAAAAAAACTGCTGCGACTCTACAAAGCCGAGCAAAGAACTTGGGTGTTGTCAACGAAGCGAATTATAAATAGTTGTAACAATCGAAATAAAGTTTACGTCTAACTATTGTCTGTTTTTCACCACTAGTCGGCGATTACTATTGCCCCTCCGAACTCTCTTCTGAGAAGCAACTCGATTTTTGTATAGAAATTTAATTAGCCCTAAACAGGTGCATCAACTTTACAACGTGTCACATGCCACCTCCCCCTCTCTTCGTGTATACCCCACACCCTCGTCACATATCTCGTCAAGCCTAGACACCTACCCTGCCCCTGACCAGGCTATTGCATGTCCCATGAGAATTGGGATAGCGTGTCTTAGTCGTTGAGGGAAACATTTGCACATTTTAAAATCAGTTATATCCTGGCCTCCGAGTTCAAGACATCTCTCTCCGTCCTTAAGGAAAAGATGCACCCAAAATTCAAAGGTCTAAGTATAGAAAAAAATTCATTTAACAACCTACACCAAGAGTTCGCGTCTTCATCAACCTCAAGTGCATGCTGTACATCGCGACATCATAACTCACGAAACGACAGCGTGACTAAGTGAGGTGTGACAAAGTGAGGTGTGACAAAGTGAGCTGTAACTAGGTGAGGTGTGACTAGGTGATGTGTGGCAAGGTGAAGTGTGACTAGGTGAGGTGTGACAAGGTGAGGTGTTATTTGATGAGGTGCTACTAGGTGAGGTGTGACTAGACGAGGAGTGACAAGGTGAGGTGTGACAAGGTAAGGTGAGGAGTAGCTAGGTGGGGTGTGACATGGTGAGGTGTGACTAGGTGAGTTGTGACAAGGTGAGGTGTTATTTGGTAATGTTTTATTAGGTGAGGTGTGATACAGTGAATATTGACTAGTTGATGTTTGGCTTTTTGAGTTGTGACTAGGTGAGGTGTGACTAGGTGAGTTGTGACAAGGTGAGGTGTGACAAGGTGAGTTGTGATAAGGTGAGGTGTGACAAGGTGAGTTGTGACAAGGTGAGGTGTGATAAGGTGAGGTGTGACAAGGTGAGGTGTGACTAAGTGACGAGTGACAAGGTGAGGTGGAACTAGGTGAGGTATGTCTAGGTGAGGTGTGAGTACGTGAGGTGATATTTAGTGAGGTGTGACAAGGTAAAGTGTGAGCAGGTGAGTTGTTATTTGGTGAGGTGTTGCTAGGTTACGTGTGACACGGTGATATGTTATTTGGTGAGGTGTGACTGGGTAAGTTGTGACAAGGTGAGGCGTAACTAGGTGAGGTTTAACTAGGTGAGTTGTGACAAGGTGAGGTGAGACAAGGCGAGGTGTGACAAGTTGATGTGTGACTAGGTGACGTGTGACCAGGTGTTATTTGGTGATGTTTTACTAGGTTAGGTGTGATAAGGTTAATAGTGAGGTTTGACAAGGTGAGTTGTGACTAGGTGACATGTGACAAGGTGAGGTCTGACTAGGTGAGGTTTGACAAGGTATACGTGAGGTGTTACTTTGTGAGTATGTCATGGGGCAATGTGGTATTGTATATAATGGAATGTCTCAGTGTATCATGGTGTAATATGGTATGGCTGAGTGTGTCGAGGCAGTACGGTGATGTTGATTTAATCTCCTTCCTCCTCTTAATGATAGCTCTATCTTGTGGTCACCGGTTCGCAGGGGTATAGTCAAGAGCTAGAAATAGCTGTGGCATATTTGGCGTCTTGCCAAACACAAGTGGTCTCAGTTCAGATGTACCCACCATTTTTCGTTTCTTTTGATATCAAACTCCCTGAGATCCCGTGTACAAACCTTCTATGCATCATCATCAACTCCCGCTTTTAAATGTTAACGTTTCCCGATTGTTTTGCGCACATAAGTTAATGTAAAATCGTTGTCGATCGAAAATAAACAAATCCCGCAACGAATTTGAAGCCTATATGAAGTGATTAGGAACGACAGTTTTGCCATTACCTTCATAAAAATCAATCATTTGTGTCATTCTCATATGCTCAGTAAGTTAAAGGTAGATAAAATACTACCACATGACGTATGGGGTGCTTTGTAGATAAGAATTGTAACTTCATCACACTTATTATCTTATCATAATGATAACAGCTAGTCTTAAGCACACCAACTTAAATTATTATCGATGCCAACTGAACTATAAGTGAACAAGTTGGCCACACTGGCTTAGACGCGTGTATTTATGATGTCATTGAATGGCGCTACATGTGTATACACGTTGCATTTGAACGACTTTCAGACGTTTGCAAACTAAAACAAAACAGAATGACGCAGTCGCTGTGAATATTATTTCGCGGGTGAGGAGGTTAATTGATTTGCTTGGCACGGCTAGCAGCGATGTACATTACTTAGTAATTCTGACGTAATTTTATGACGTCATATTTGAGTGCGAATGTTTAAATAACAACCATTTCCAATTCATACTTACGCAGTGCAAGCAACCACTGTGTCTTAATTGTAAATCAGTCATGATTATTTAGATGAAGTCGACATCTGCTGTACACTCCCGGATAAATCAATCTATCCCCCATTATATACACTCTTGGTTAACATTGACGCAATGGCCGATGGAGAAACAACTACATAAGGAAAGATGTCATTGGAATCAGCCAAACTTTTGTTTTATTTTTAGATAGTTCCACAAATGCACAACACGTTAAAAAACCACAGACACACATTTCCTGACGGCAATCACAGAGCCGCTTCCTGGCGTCGAGCCACACAAGAAGGCAGTACACGTAGCCCTATTGAACCTAGTACCGGGGCTGATGTTGGTCTGTTGGGCTAAATGCAAGGGACGCCGTCCCAGGGAGGGGGGGGGGGGGCACTTGGCCTTAATCTGGATAGGGGTGTGCCGCGGGACCTCGAAAACCCGTTCTCAGTCAGAGCTATACTAGCCCTGAAGACTCACTGACACTTGATAGTTGACCAATATCTAAGAGGCACATACCTTAGGTGGCAACTTTGTTATCACAAGTGCCCATTTTCGGTAAATTCACATCTTTGTTTGATCCAGAACCTAAAATGACCTCTCGACTCAAATCATCCTTCTTTGCTAAATCACTCAATGAAATACTTTTTAAATGAATGTCTTTGATCTCAAAGTTGCAGAGCTGGGGGGTTTTCCCCCAAGCAGGATCACTCTGCACATAATTGAATCCATCCCAGTAAACAAGGTTGAAAAATAACCCAAGCTCAGAGCAGAGTTGGGTTTATTCAATAATCATCCAGGCACCAACACAGTGAGAAGAATTATGGTGTTTTATTCCACTTACCGAATATACAAATGCTTCAAGCAGCAATTTACACAAACAAAAAACTTAGCTGCAAGCTTTTAAGATAAATCTTGTATAATTTAGTTTGGCAAGTCGACAAAAAATGAATGCAAATACCCAATTGCGCCATCCATCATCAGCATGAATAAACAATACCAGAATGACATCAACCTATTAAGGAAATGTATACAGTGACATTGTTGGTAGCCTTAGGTCTGTTTCAACATGATTCATTAATCAAAATTGCCTTTTTCAACTTTGAATTTTCCAAATAATCTAATTTTTTTTTGCCAATTTCAGACACACCAACATTTTGCTTATCTGAAGAAATAACTAATCTAGGTCGCACCCCATTATCTACCATGCCATGCCCCAGTAATTATCACAGTCACTATAAATTCATCCATATTTGATCAATGGTTTCGTATTTTAAAAAAAGAGCACAAATCTTGGGTATATCATAGTTATTGATGTTTCAGACAGCTTTGTGGTCATAATACCCATACAACTGACCACTAGAACTACAGTAGTGCTTGGTGGACTGCAAAAAGGAGATTTAAAGTAGAAAAAGCAACAACACAATTGTACAACAGGACAACAAATTTACAATTACCATTCCAGATTCATCAATTTGGGGCAAGATATGTGGAACATGAGATGTTACCACTGTGTTTATGCAATACGCAATATACAACGGCCCACAAAATGTCAAAATTACACTCCCTACCCCACTGTACAAGATGACACACCATCAGACTAGAACAAAGCTTTTCTCTTGTTACTCTTTAACTATGAATCTGTTACGATAACAAATATTGATCTATTAACATGGTTTTCACATAGTTTTACATAATTAAACTCCAACTATGTGGTGGTTAAAACCTACTGTTGCACCATCAATGTCCACTATATTTGGAGTTATTGTCCTTGTTAATCACCCAACCACCCTTTTTTAACAATCCAATAAGTCATGGTTACATTAACTCTTGTAAAATCAGACTGAAAATAAATGTCAGATTTGCAGACTTTTTGTTAAAACCAAGAGCAAAATGAATCAGAAATGTATCTGCACCTATGATACAAATAGGATGACATAACTCAAGGGGTATTCAACTATTTTTTACGTGAAAATTAAACCACTGTATGATTTTGAATGCAAGGTAACATTGTCTTAAGTATATCAATTCATAGACCAGTTAAATATTTAACATTAACTTCAAAAGTTCACACTTTGATTTTCATCTCAAATAACCAAAACATTATCACTGACACATGAATTGAAACGCAGGTGTTGTTTTAATGCCAGAAAAGTTGGCGACAATCATGACTATATTGACCAAGGCTATTTATCAATGTGAGCAAGATATGGCAGGTGAAGCACCTAGACAGACTCGTATCCTCGCGAACTCTTGCGTCGACCAATCAAATATGCGATGAGAACGATGAGAACTAGGGCACCTAGAGCAGCACCAACTGCGATGGGAACAATGTTACTTACCTGATCCTGAGGGCATGTGCTTGCTGTGAAATTAAATCATACAGCGTTGTGAGACTATGTTCAATGTGAGAAAGAGATATAGTTATAGTCCAACCCGAATGAATAATGTTGAGTAAATAAATCAATGCTGCATCATTGTGATTACCAAAGAGACGTATAAAAATGTATATATCATCTATCGAGATTTAACTAGAATGAAAGAATGGTACTAATTCAGGGCTGTCAAAAAATATCTATCTTGAATAGGTATATGTGAAGTAACTAACTGGTTACCAGATAACATTATAAACCTTCATCAAAGGTGTACCATGTATTTTAAAATTCTTAATGCTGCTATTTCATCAACAACTGCAGTTATCTTATATGAATCTATAATTTAGCAATGATCCACTTAAGTGGCATATATACAATAGCAGTTCTTGATCACTTCCAAAAAATAACCCTTTTAAAATATATTGATGATTTCATGCAATTTTGATTTTGTTTCAGTTATAATTCCTTTGTACCAGAAAGTTTTCAGCTTTGGATGTCTGGTAGTCAACCATGTGCCATATTTGGTTCATTTATCATGACCCATCAGCATAGGTCACCGATTGGACTGGATTTTGCAGTTATCATTAAAAATGTAGCAGAAAATCTGTCAGGATTTTACTTATAGAAGAAATGCACCACCATAGTTAGTTTTTTCACCGTTTAATGATATAAGTATCATAAATAGCTCAAAATTGTGTTTAAAATAATCAATATAGATAGGACTTACATTGGCTGAATTTAGTACTGTTGGTAGTGGCATATGCTTCCATATGAAGCTGCTGGAAGGAGATATAGTTGACAAAGGTATCATCAGGGAAGCTGAACAAAAGTCTAGATTCACATTCGTAGCTTCGTCCCTTGGATGTTGATAGCTCATTCAATGTCACAGCAGCTACAATACCACAATTGGTTATGGAGAAGAATGTAAAATAACTGAGCAATACCTGGATCCCAGCCAATATAAGATCAGTTGTTAGAAATAAAGGGCGTAATTAAAGGTCATTGTTAAAAACTTGACATATGTAAGGTCAAAGGAAAAGAAAGGTCACAGTAAAATTTTACAAACACTCATTTACCTGTGCCATTGACATCGCTCATGATATCCTGTATGGGTAGTTGATCTTTAACAAGTTCGTAAACTAGACTCAAACCACTGATGTGGTAGGATCTATTGGAATCGTCGGATTTGAAATCCACCTCCAGTTTCCAAGTTTCATCAAAGAATGAAATGACAATTTTTTGATCTTGTCCACAGTTGCCAGTGCTGTTTGTTGTATTGTAAGGGGGAGTGTAATCACTACTGAGAAGGTCAAACTCTGTAGTCATGTTCTGGTTTCACAGACAACATATATAACATTTTGTTGAGGCACGATAGTATTGAGTAGACAAGACACAGTAGAAATAATTCTCTCTGATAAAACTACACAACAATCACCTTGTCATTCTTGTCAGTGTAAGTGAAGTTGAACCTGACTCCCACGTGCAACTTGATGCAGTAGGATTTGTTCTGTTGCACATACCACTCGCCAATATCTGGCATGTGTTGCAGGGCTGGTTGGGTCACTCCTTCATCTCCATTAAACAGCACCTGGTCGTCATCAAACTGGCCAGCACTCAGTAACCCTGCCAAAAAAGAACAACATGGTTTCAGCAATTAAATTTCATCAGTGGTCAACATACTACCTCAATAATTACAAATCCTCACTGCCTCCCTGGCAGGCATGGAATTTTTTAAACCCTTTCATATGGAGAGTTGTGATAATGTTTCCCATATCAAAGACCATGAGTTGCAATTGCTATTTTAAACAGTCACATTTGACAAGCGATATGTTATGCCAGAAGCAATGAAATTGTGTGTGCAGGACATCATTCAATTTGGTCTTTAGTAGTGAGGCAACTTTATAGAATAAATATTCATAATTTGAACAAATTTTATCCTATCACCAGCAAGTAGAATAACAGTGGTTTTATCCTATCACCAGCAAGTAGAATAACAGTGGTTTTATCCTATCACAAGCAAGTAGAATATCAGTGGTTTTATCCTATCACTAGCAAGTATAATAAGTGGTTTTATCCTATCACCAGCAAGTAGAATAACAGTGGTTTTATCCTATCACCAGCAAGTAGAATAACAGTGGTTTTATCCTATCACCAGCAAGTAGAATATCAGTGGTTTTATCCTATCACCAGCAAGTAAAATTACAGTGGTTTTATCCTATCACCAGCAAGTAAAATTTCAGTGGTTTTATCCTATCACCAGCAAGTAGAATAACAGTGGTTTTATCCTATCACCAGCAAGTAGAATAACAGTGGTTTTATCCTATCACCAGCAAGTAGAATATCAGTGGTTTTATCCTATCACTAGCAAGTAGAATAATAATCCTGGTTTTTTATCCTATCACCAGCAAGTAGAATAACAGTGGTTTTATCCTATCACCAGCAAGTAGAATAACAGTGGTTTTATCCTATCACCAGCAAGTAGAATATCAGTGGTTTTATCCTATCACAAGCAAGTAGAATAAGTGGTTTTATCCTATCACCAGCAAGTAGAATAACAGTGGTTTTATCCTATCACCAGCAAGTAGAATAACAGTGGTTTTATCCTATCACCAGCAAGTAGAATATCAGTGGTTTTATCCTATCACTAGCAAGTAGAATAACAGTGGTTTTATCCTATCACCAGCAAGTAGAATTACAGTGGTTTTATCCTATCACCAGCAAGTAGAATAACAGTGGTTTTATCCTATCACCAGCAAGTAGAATATCAGTGGTTTTATCCTATCACTAGCAAGAAGAATAAGTGGTTTTATCCTATCACCAGCAAGTAAAATATCAGTGGTTTCATCCTATCACCAGCAAGTAGAATAACAGTGGTTTTATCCTATCACCAGCAAGTAGAATAACAGTGGTTTCATCCTATCACCAGCAAGTAGAATAACAGTGGTTTTATCCTATCACCAGCAAGTAGAATATCAGTGGTTTCATCCTATCACCAGCAAGTAGAATAACAGTGGTTTTATCCTATTACCAGCAAGTAGAATAACAGTGGTTTCATCCTATCACCAGCAAGTAGAATAACAGTGGTTTCATCCTATCACCAGCAAGTAGAATTACAGTGGTTTTATCCCATCACAAGCAAGTAGAATAACAGTGGTTTCCACTCTGGTATTGTGTCCGCGTTCAAGATGGCTGCTGGGGCAATTGTATACAATAACGCGTTAATCTCAAGTGAATCTGAGTGCAGCAGTTTTGCCAACAGTAATTTTTTTTTGCCAACAGCAATTTACATGTGATGGCTCTTGGAATAAGGCTATTTTGACTATTTGAGTGTTGGTAGTGACGGCATTGAGTGGCCACCTAGCTATGTTGCAGCAAAGGCAGGGCACGAAATTGGCAAAAATGTGAATTGGCCCTCCATTTTTGTTCAACTGGCCCTTCAACAAAATGAACTGGCCCTGCCAGTATTTAACTGGTCCTCTCAATGGTCTTGTTATTCACAATGCCGAAAGCATTTAAATTGTATTTGACAATAGGTATCATAAGATAAACATGCATGATCAAAGTAGTTGGAGTAAACCATAAGGCAGTATTCTTCATTCAGTTACATAGCAATTATTAGTGACATATTAAAGAATAAGTAGAAGTGAGAAAGCTGAGTGAAGGTGGACTTTTTTCTAATTCATCACCGTCGCATTTAGGTAAACATTTGACGAACTTGTCCATTATTAAATTAGGGAAAGTATCAAATCAGCGATGCATAGGAGACTTGTAAATTCGACATTCAATTGCATTGTGCACGTGACATACACTGACCAATAAAAGCGTGTTATACGATCTCATTGATAAATCGTGCACTTTCGTCAATACGGAAATAAACGAAGTTCTCTAGATGAATGCTGAGGTCAAATCAATTGGGACAGTTCACAATTTCAAACGATCGCGCGATTGTCAATGTGTTTATCTTTTGACGTCGAGAATGGTTACAGAATAGTTATCGGCCTGGCGGACCGACAACTTTGACAAATGAATCGGCGGAATTAACATTTAGTCGGCGCGCGCCGACTAGAGATAGCCAATTTCGTGCCCTGAAAGGTAAAATACACATATTGTTACTATAAATTTCACCATGCCAGCTGACCATGGGATGAGGCTTCTTTTTCTATATTTTTCTATATTTATAGGAACAAGATTTTAAAAAACAAATAGTTATCAGCGTCAATGGCAATTTCCGCTAGTAGTTTCTCAGCTAAATTAATGTCAGGGATTTAATAAATTTCATAATCATGGTTCATTTTTATTAAATAAAGGCAAAAAGTAACCCAGTATCAGCACGATTTGCTTTTCATCTCAACACAAAAGGCTATGTTGTTACCAGCAGAGATCTACCTCATCATAATCCCAGCTACTGCATCACATATCACTTGCTCATTGACCATTATCCTATCAAATATTAATGGTGATCATTAATCAGTCTAATTCATAGTATGGTCACAAGAAGGAAACATTGAGTGGCAAGTTTTTATCTGAGGTGCCCAGGATAAGTGGGAGGTAACCATTTATCACACAAGGTATATCAAGTGGGGTAGAATCGAGTCAGGACACAATCTAAATTCTAAGATAGCCAAATACCTATATTCTGAGTCTGACTTTGACATAGCTATGACCACAACTTTACCCTCATATGACCAGAATTCAACTGGATATCAATATTGCATTTGTTCTCCTATCAAGTGACAAATTACTTGTTCCATGTTCGAGTTTTTTGCAATTGTTTGAAAGAGTTTATCCATCTAAGAACCTTGGTTAATTAGTTGAATTATATCATTTATGTTAGGCAATAAAAATGATTATAATGAATTTCACATAAATCAACTCAATAAATGAAATAATAAAAGGTTAGGTTTTTTTGGGGGGTGGGGGGGGGGTGGGTTAATGAATTGTGGGCGACTATACGACTACGCATTTGGAAGTGATCAATCATCTAAATGCAAATTGCTCAAAAACAAGTCCAAAGGCAATTTAGTGAAAAAGAAATTTCAATATATCACAAAACATCTGTGAAATTTTTTTTTTTTAAAACAATGTATAATGTCTTTTCTACAAGCATTCAAAAATTACAATCAAATTCATCCTGAACACCCACCAGTAAAATGGCACAACTGATCGCATATCCCAAGTGATGTGTAGCTGGTCTATTATGTCCTATGTACATAACATCAAAATTGGTTAGTGTGGTTGATATCATATAGTGATGCACAGACGTGTTGAGAACTGAGTCTTTTGGTGGTGGAGGTGGTGATTTTACATGGTTCCAGAGTTTAAAAAAAAGCACAATGGTAACCCGACTGAGTGTGTGTGTGTGTGTGAGGGGGGGGGGGGGGGGGGGGAGTGGCAGTTTGGTTAAGAGGTTAGGGCAAGCTATTGGGCGATAGAGTAAGGGTGCTTCTATTCCAGTAGCTTAATGTGCACCCATGGGATGGGTTGGGGACACAGTTGTTTTACTGTATCTCGGATCGTGCACCGTATTTCCTTCCAAAACTAAAAACAATTGTGATGGCGATTCTATTTCACGTGACCCTGATCCAAAAAATAACCATTTTTTACCACAACACAAATGGTCTCGACATACAAGTACTTGAAGTAGAAGCTATGACAACTAGCTCTTTCGAACTAAGTACGGGAGTGATGCATGCACTCCCTCTTAGTTCTGGCGTCCAACGCATATTCCCGGCATTCCTAGTCAACGGAATCATCAAGAGTTCCGCTGCTTTACCTAGTTTTAGCTAATAAAATCAACTCACCAAACATTTATAGGACCAGAAGCTGAATTTCAGCAACAACAGTATCCTGTGAATAAGTATTTTGGCCTAAAACACACCAAACGGTAATATCTGAGCCCGACTTGGCAACATGGCGGTGGAAACTGACCAGCGGGAGGATACACCAATTGAAACATAGGTGAGACTACTCAGACGCGGGTTCACAGGGACTATTTGTGGCACTAAGCCAAAAGCTAAAATGACCTTGTCTAACATGTAGAAAAGGCCACTAACATTCACTGTCGCACAAATATCACACCAAATCACGAAGAAAGCAACAAAAACCTGGGGAAAAGGCGACAGGAATTATCAGCTATAGTTTTTGCCTATGTTCTCACCGCCTTATTTACATCGGAAGTTTCTGGGGCTGTCTGGGATATCGTCCTCCGCGCTTGTATTTCGGAAGAAAATATCACCGGTAAACTTGGAAAGTTATCGCAAATATATTTTTTCGGATGGCGATAGGAATATGAAACATTATCTCGAACCGAATTAGATAATAACTTTCGACACTGATCGCCCGAAACTCGTCAGAACATGCATATTTCGTGAAAAAAGTGGTGAGTTCTGGGTTAATCGAATGCATCGACCAAAAAATTTAGCTTAAACTGTTGGACCGACAAAGTGATAAATAGAACCTGACGTTGGTCTTTTGGGCTAATGACAACGCTTATTTCTAATGACAGACACAGCTTCCCCTACCAACATACTGACATATAGCTCCATCACTCATCATCAGTGACTTCTCCATGAAAACAATGCAAACGAATGACCGATAATGCTCAACATGACGATACTAGCAGACTAGACCCTACTAGACTAGTACTACTAGTAGTAGTACTAGTTTTGACAGCACAATGACAAAACAAAACCCGAATCTATCAAATATATTAGGCATGTGTTTGTTTTCTAACTTTAATTCTCTCGTCATCTATTGAAACATAACCACCTACCTTGAGACAATACTGTCAGGAGAAATAATCCAACAGTCATTTTCAACATTTTCGAAACTGCGACCCCGATTCCAAATGAGTTGACTGTTCCCTGCGAGCGTGTGTGTGTCGATGGTCGGCGTCACGAGACTACGGCTCTTTAATTGTGTTTTTACCCCCCTGAAATTTTGTAGACACATCTTGATCTGAATATAAATGGTCCTTATCATTAAATACAATTCATAAATCTAGAATGAAAAACATTTTTGTGTGAAACTATTTTCAAAATGATGTTGAAATATGCCGACTTAGATTCGATACGGTCATTTTGCTTGCTATACTACAAGAAGTAAGTTGAATTACTGGAAGAGCAGGAGGCGTCACGTTATGGTAGGCTATATTGACATATTCAATATCATTGCGAAACTAAATGTTGTTCGTCAAGAAGCAAATTACTCCGCGGGGAGGTGGGGGGGGGGGTTCTCACTATGTGAAGGTTACTAGGGATGTGCCGCCAATTTGGTTCGGTTTTCTGCCATTTTGATATACAAATGGGTCGTTATTTCTTAAAGCCAGGGCTAGCAATGGGTCGGTTTTTTGCAATGACCTTGTATACCAATAGGTCCGTATTTTTTCTTCTTCTTCTTCTTCCTTATACTGGGAGTCGGTCAGGGTTGACCATTAGTCCCAGGCGCATGGTGATTTGATAAAAGCTTGGTTTAGTGGAAGATAAAAACTGATAAAAGTAGGCGATGGTCGTGCAGGATAAAAGATGATAAAATCAGCGTCTGGTCTAAGGTACCCTGGTGGTAAGCATCCTCCTGAAGGCGGTTAGGTTTTCAGCCGTGGCGGTTTCCTCCGGGAGGCGGTTCCAATCTACCGTTGTACGGGGGAAGAAGGAATTTCTGTGTGCCTCGGTTTGGGTGTGGACTTGTCTGAAGGCTCTGGTGTTTTGCCTGGTCTTTCTTGCGGCTTCGACAAGTTGATGTTCAACGGCAACCAATTGCTGGGTGATCTTGTACATCAGCAGGAGCCGGGCTTGTCGTCTTCGTTCTGTGAGGGTGGGCCAGCCTAGGACAGCTAGCATCTGTGTTACGCTGCTGGTGTTGTGGTACCTTCCGGTGGCCCATCTAGCTGCCCTCCTCTGGACCATCTCAAGTTTGTGGGCGTCCTTTTTGTGGTACGGGTCCCAGACTGCAGCCGCATATTCCAACTTAGGTCTTACTAGGGTGGTGTAGGCTTGGGACTTCAGTTTTTGGTTTGAGGTACGGATGTTTCTACGTAGGAACGCGAGGGTGGAGTTGGCCGACTTGGTAGTAGAGTCAACATGTTCGTTCCATTTCATATTTTTATTGAGGGTTACGCCCAGGTATTTGGAGGTGTCAAACTTGTCGAGGCAATGGCCGTGTGGATGGTAGTCCAGTGGTGGTGGTGATCTGCCTCTGGTGATGGGTAGGAGGACACACTTTTTGGGGTGAAACTCCATGAGCCACAAGTTTTCCCAGTTTTCCAAGGAGAGAAGGTCTGCCTGTAGTTGCTGCTCATCACTGGCGGACTTGATGTACCGATATACGATGGTGTCATCTGCGAAGAGGCGTACATCGGACTTGACACAGTCAGGGAGGTCATTGATATAGAGCAGGAATAACAGTGGTCCAAGAACTGATCCCTGGGGGACTCCTGAGGTGACTGGTTCATTGGATGATGCCTCCCCTTCCACAAACACTCGTTGTTTGCGTCCAGATAGGAAGCTTCTGGTCCAGTTTCGTGCTTGTTCGGAGATGCCATAGCGTTCCAGTTTCAGGAGGATTCTTGCGTGGGAGACATTGTCAAAAGCCTTACTGAAATCCATCACAATGGCATCTATCCTGTGGCCTGGTGTGAGCTCTCGGTGGACTTGCTCTACAAACTCGATGAGTTGGGTTTCACATGTCCTTCGGGCCCTGAAGCCGTGCTGGCGATGGTGTAGGATGTCATGCTCCTCAAAGTGTTGCATGATGTTGCTTGCAATCAAATTTTTTGACAGCGAGGTATAGCAATGGATCATTGTTTTGCAATGGGTATACAAATGGATCAGTATTATGACAGACAGGAATAGCAAGATGTCTTTAATTAACGTATGAGCCTCAATATTGCGTGTTTGCTCGGGTCCCCTGGGTCAATGGTGGCCAACCTCAGCTGCCATCGGGGTCGTGTTTTTTCAGAGACAAGTTTATGGCATGATAAGCAAAAAGAAAGGTCAGGTCCTTACATTCTCCTTCCCTTTCCGGGACCAGTGATTCCCCCCAGATGCGACAAGGAGGGATTTAAGTTTGCCTACCCCTCTAGCCCAAGCCGGTAACCATCCATCCCCAAGAGAAAAACCTATAATAGCTGTCAGCACCTTGACATAATCAAAGTTGCCCAGTTGATAACGTCGTCGAGCGTGGGAACGGTGTGAGAATCCCAGTGCGATCGTATATGCACAATTGGCAGCCTTAATAAACGTACTAGGTGGCGCTGCACCGCGGCGACACGCAGTCTAGTGTGTGCTCGTGTTTTTCTGTCATTTTCCTCGTGTTTTGGCCTTTGTTGGGCTTGTGTTTTTAGTGCAGTGTGTGAATAAGATCGTCTACAACATCTTTGAATCAAAGGATATATCTGAATCTGTTGGACTTTCTCATCAGCTGCCCAGGAAGGGACATTGTGTTTTTCCCGCTGCTCAACTACGCGCTTCGCTTCTAGGAAAGCCACGTGCTTTGTCTGGTCCTGTTTCCAGTGTCTTTCGCACTCTTCGACCTTGGAAACTACATCAACGTCACCAAACGACCAGACGTCTTTCTGACCACCACATCAATATGTAACGTGAGTTGCTGATCATGTGACGACCGTGTGCAAATAAAGCATATGCTGTCCTACACCAGGAAGGAACTGCTCGATACCTGCGGGTCACTGCTTCTTCATCACAGCACCCGTCTTCCAGCGTCATCTGAAATTTTCCTGCCAAAACACGGGCCTAGCAGGGGCTGGGACACGAGGAGAGTGACAGAGAGACACGAGTCAATTGTAGACTGTAAAGCAAATTCCCGAATAGGGCTAATAAATTATCTTATCTTATCTTATCTTACTTTTTCATTCTGAATCGTTAGTTCGGTATATGGATGGGACCCTTGTAGCTCCTCGAGGTAGTCTAGATATGATTTGGGATCATTAAATTTTGGTATATGTATTGGTGACCCTTTTACAAAAATTGTATTTGAATGGGTCTTTTCTCAGAGGATTTGGTATGTAAATGGTTCCCTTTTCTCACTTTGGCTTGGTATAGATATGGTCCAGTTTCCCATGGCGGCACACCCCTACCCTTTTCAAGGAGAGAGAACCCCCCCCCCCCCCCCCCCCCGCGCGCAAATTACGACCCGCTGAGCAGAACTACTGTAATTTACAACGTTTTTTGGGGTGTAAATTTATTCAACATAATCAATTGGGACTCTTCTTTATTATATTTCTGTACAATGATGTCAGATTTGCACCGTACAATTGACACTCACATACTACGTCTAGTCATGGGCAAATTACTCCGTGGTCTTGTTGAGCTTGTCACAATGTCAGGGGTGGAAACTAACAAAATAAGCTACCAGCCATCAGTGCTGAGTTACCGGCTCAACAAAACTTTTACCGGCCAAAATCATAACGTAAGCATATGCCCAAATATAAATCTTTATTACCCCCTACGAAACATGTAATTCACAGATTAAATATGTACAAAGACAAATAGAAATGAACACTTAACACACCTTAACTGCAAACACTCATTACACTCATCTATGCTTGCGAAATCAAGCAGTCTGTCAGCACACACACAGTATCTAATGATTCACTCGGAGCCAGCTCAAACTCTTCAGCCTTATCGAGCCATGCAAGTATGGGAGCTGCTGTAATAAAACCTGAAATTGCTCTGTTGGGCTACCTATCATATATTGACATGCGTGAATTTTACAGTTGACGAACTGCGCTTATCTGGGGCCGTATTTATAAAGAATTTTAACTTGAGTTGTCGCATCATGAATTTGGGACCTGAGCTGATCGAGTCGGTGGTCTCAGATCGTATTCATAATGACTAAAGAAGGAGATTTCTGTCGACACAGCGATACATATTTTTTTATGAATATGGCTGAGACAGCCAATTCAGCTTACCCTCTCAAAAACCTGACTTTAGGAACACCTGATCTAAAGCTTGTTAACACACGCGTATTTTATGTTAGTGTGCGCGGACAAAAACCAGAGTCTTGTAGTGATGGACCTTCGGTAAAAGCATACATCCGTCAATTATGTGTTACAAGCTATAAAATACACAATAAGCGGAAAACAGTGATTAGTCCGATTTTGTCATACATTAGGGGTGGCAGTGATTTTTGTCAAATAGCAGCGCCATGAAAATTTACCACTGGGTACAGGGTTCTATTTACGACTCAACAACGCAATTTATAGCGTTATATCTTAAGTGGTTCAGAAGTAACAAGGGTTTGAAGTTGAGCATGTGAGAACAAAATGTATGATACCCCATTCATTTCATTCAGGCCAATTGTAACTTTCAAGAGTTTAAAAAAAAAATTATTATGGCAGCGAAGAGCATTTGGATATAAGTAAAGTAGGATCATACCACGGTTAATAAATTTACTTTTAAATACAACTACTAGTATTCGTTGTTCCGATATTTGAAAGAAAACACTTTCCATTACGCATCTGAGCTATGTCCTTCACCTTGCATTCCTGGTCTCGTTTTGAACTACCACAGAAAACGAAACTTGTTAATATTACATGTCGGTGTTCAAGCTGAGCATACCTGGCCGCCTTGCTTAATTTCAAAATAATGTCTTCTTAATCAAAACAGAGCATTACCAATACAGGTAACAACCATCTCTCTTAGTATGATCCGGGATATATTATAACACACTATGACCACTATTTGCCGATTATCGCTCGTTCATCAATAGGGTCCTGGTCTCGGTAGCCCCGGTTGGACGGTGATAAACTTATATACCGTACTGCGTCGTCTTTTTTTCGCGTGAATGGGTAATGTGTGTTGAATGTCACGTGGGATTTGGTATCTAGAACAAAACTTATATCAAGAGCCAGTGAAAAAATATGTAGTAACGGGCCAAAATAGAAACACATATACATCTAGCCGCGCACGACGGTAATATAAATATATACCGTCGTGCTGAAATATATGTGGGTCGTGCGGTGAGCGTTTTATTTCGACTGCATATAGCTTCTCATCAATGTTGTGTACTTACGTATCTATATATGTCGAGAATTGAGATGAATATCCGTTGAACTGCACTATTTTGGTTATCCACTGTCTCATGATTATTTAGCAATTCTCACATGAAATTTTGGAATCACAACTTTCGTTCACGACAACCCCGGTTTTGAACATATGACGTCACATTACGCAGTTTCAGTTTCACTCGCCATGTGGCTGCAAGTCTCGGGGGCGGGGGCACTTAAGTATATAGAGGTAGTATACATCATGCCGGGGTTTGTTTTTTAGGCCTCTAGATGGGTTTTGTTGGGCCTCATATTTGTAGGATGAGGTATGCTTTTGCCATTTTCACCTTGTATGATGGGTACAGGTTTTTGAGATCCCAGGGCACACCCCTACTCAGGACAAGGCCAAGTGCCCTCTCCAGGCTGCAGGATTCCATAAGTGTTATCTTTTTTTCGATTGTCAATATGATATCGTTGGATACATATCCCCCCTCCAAGGAAGGTATTGCCAAAAGATAATCATTGACAAAATGACAATATGCTTAAATAATAAAATTCAGAAAGCAAAAGTTTGCTTGCGAAGAACCTTGTCTGCGCATGCAAGCAGCAACAGATCTTTTCATTCAAAAATAAACATGAACTTTTCAAAATTTGTCTGGCCGGAATTAAATCGCCTGTGAAGAAATCTCACACATAAACTAACTCAACTTGTTAATAAACATTCATTTATGTTAAAAATTATTCTTCATATGTACATTTGTGTAATTATCGTGTATAATTGGAACTCATGTATCGTTCACGCCGCATTCGGTTACGATCATTTCACGATGTCAATAAGACGTCGTGCACGGCTAATATACATCAAGAGATTAGCAAGCAGTTAAATGTTTATTAACTGTACATTTGGTTTGGAGATTTTTTAAATTAAAAAAAAGCTACCTTTGACCTGATATGTACTGTGCATGCGCTGAGGCATTTGTGGGTGTTTTGACCCGTTTGTCAACCTTTATTCCGCTATTCCCCCGTTTAAGCTGTCACCAATTTTCATTGAAGACCACAATGCACACTATTTAGGAATTGCTTCTGTGATAAGATTGGCACTCACATCTTGCGAATTTTAATCTGAGGGTCCTGTACCCTTGATAATTTTTGGCTAGTGAGAGCCCTGCTTCATTGTCATTCAGACCCGGAACAGATGAAATTGTGCCTGAGAAATTCGTTTTGAATTTGTGTAGGTTGAGATGAAGAAACTATAACAGTATGTGTATTTCAAATGGGTAAAGAGTAGGATGAAGAATTATTTCTTTGATTGACAACTCCACCTCATGGAGTTGGCCCCTGCTGCATACATAGTAGTCAATGGTTGGTCTTACGAAAAAGGTACAAATTGAATGTCATGTTTATGATATTATTCATCAGATGTGCGTGGCTTACAGGTGATCAACAGCGATTTAGTTCGAGCAACCTGCCAGAATCTGGTTGCTTCTCTTTTCTCATAGCTGCATTGGAGTAGTATAGGAAGCAGCGGTTCTGGTGCGGCTTGGTTTATTCAGCCCACAGGGGCTAAACCTCCGGACCCACAGGGAGACTGATAGAGGTGGACATAAAGTGTGTTGAAGTTGCTAAAGTTGATGGACCTCTGTAAGTGTCTGAAGCAATCCACCGCCCACCAAGACCCAACATATCCAACATTCCATCTGTTATGCCTGCAGCCCCATCATCAGTAACTTCAGCCTATCAATTCAATAGCAAAGTCATGTATAAAGCAGGCAGGATGCATTATTTTAAAAACTTGCATGCATTTGCTTACAATTCTTTAGCATAGTATACTAAGCGATTTGGTTACAAACCTATCATTACTCAGGAAGAGGCCCTGTGGGGTGAATAAATAGGCTAACTACACTTTGCCTGATGTGACCAGGGTCTTAGCCAGGATTCCAATCTGCCCGTCCACTCCCAGCCCCCACCCCGTCCATACCCTATCCCCTTGCCAGCACCGTTGTCGTAGCCACCAACCCCTGTTGGTACTGTCAACACGCCTCCTCCGCACAGCCATCGACCCAGAGAGCCCCCTTTCACACCACCCTTATCACGATTGTGACTGTTTGCACAATGTTAACTTGTATCGGCACAAGCCTACGCACGATTGCTGCAATATCTTTTGGCACGTTCTGCCAAATAAAAACGTAGTCAAAGAATTGCAATTTGTGAGCTTCATGCGCACATACCAATAGTTATCAGATCATGGCAAAAGTGATACTGTGAGGCAGACATTTCAGAATGATGCTACAATCGACCGTGCACAATGTATGACACCCTTGTCTAGTTGTCATTATTTTTACAAACCTCAAACATATCATGTATCATTTCAGAGAAGGTATAAAATCGACATGGACTAGGACCTTATTTTGCAAGGAGACAAAGCTGGTCGTCACTCCATTCACCATCATTAAAGTATTATGACGCTGATTTAACCCCATGCGGCATAAAGAGCATGATCAAACAGAGCAGCATTTATCTTGATCGTAGATGAGAGTCCGTGTTTGTCTTTAAATGAGCTGTTTACACTGGGACATTTATACTGACTGGGCTTATTTTTGTATCCGGCCATGGAGGCACAGACAGATGGACGGTCTTTATGGAAAAATTCCAGCCCATCCAAACCTACAAACAATCACCCATCCAATGGATGGGTGGACGGGTCTCTGGCTAAGACCCTCGCTGTGACCAGCACCATGGTTGAGCAGAACTGGTTTAGCCACCCCCAGCAACTTTTGTGAGTGGTGCGAAATGACCGGCTGTGGTGTTTTGGCCAATGACCATCTTTACCCATATGCTCATTGTTCAGGTTCCACATAAACTACAAAATGAGGCGGCCGAACAGCAGACCCCAATGTCACAGGACATCGCGCACATCCACTTCGACAACCCCTACGATATGCTAGGTTTCCAGCAGCTCAACTTTGAGTTATTTGTTCTGGAGAACAGCAACTGGCGAGTGACAGGAAAAACTCTGGTATGGGCAACCTTCATTTTCACCCTCAGCATATTGGCTGGATACACGTCCTTGGCAAAAAGGGCAACCCCTGGGTCTACAACGTCCAAAAAATGTCTTTCTACAAGGCCGACAAAGACAACCAACTATGGATTAGGTACATCAGGCAAGATAGCAACATTCACAATGCTTGTAGGGGTTTACCTTGTCCGGCGTTTCTAGAATCAATGCCAGCATAAGGACCTATGTTTTGGCTATTTTGGGGTCTTAGTCTCAAACACGCAGAAACATACTGGGCACTATAAAGATGTTTGACATCCTCGAGTAGTACCTGGTTAACATTGAGGACTCGATTCAGAGTGCGGTCAACTTGCCTGATGAGATACGCAGGTGCAAGGATGTTCTCCAATGTGCTGGGTCTAAGGTGGTCTTAGGACTTTACATGGATCCTAGAAACATGCAGCTGCACATTGGGCAAATTGGTACAGGCGAGCATCAGAATGGGCTCAATGGTAACGTAAAGCACAGACGCCTTCTAGCAATGATACTTCTGTAAAGCTGCAACCAGAGCCGGAACCAAGTACTGAAAAAAGTCTACAGCTGGAGACTATGAAGAGGAAAAAAACAGCGTTAGTGATTGGTTTAACTGCTTGTGGCCTAGTAGCGCTTTGGCTTTGGGGCTCTTGCAATAACAAATAGAATCCCAGCAACTGCAACCAACACAGCCCACAATTTTTCTGCAAGCCACCCTATCGTTTGCCAGGATACTATACTTCCTAATATTCAAGGTAGTGCATCTGCAGACTTTTCTGCAAGTTTGGCCAGAAATCGGCCAAGGGCCTGCAGAAGTTTTTTAACCCACTCCTTCAAACTGTGCACGTCAGCTGGTGTTTGGGTTGATGGTGGTGTCTTAGTCTACTAAGTTTGCATTTCCAGATGGCCCTGGCTCAGCCATTGTTTGTGGCCAGAACGGGTGTGGAAAAAACATTTTCTTACCTTTTCTTGAGGGCGCTTTCGCTGATTGCTTCCAGCATATTGTATCCGCCTGTGGGTCCGGGGGTAGAAAATGCCCACTGTATCCTCCTGCATGTCATAAGAGGCGACTAATAGGGGGCAACCTGTTGGCCATGGGTTGTGACTCGTGTCGGTGAACAATTGATCCTGGTGGTTGAGCGGAGCGGTCTTTGTGAGGGCCATATCTGCAAAATACCATTTATTTTCCGGGTTTCACCCTAGACGAGAGGCTGGAATGGCCTGGTCCAGTCAATCGGCTGGTGGTGACTTGCCCTAGCATACTATTTGCATTTTTATCTTTTTCATCATCATCCACTTGTATGTCCCTCATTTTTCCATTTATCTTAGAAAGCTGGTGATTAATTAGGTAAATCTTATCAATTTACCTTTCTAGGTGCCATATAACACATATGTGTTGGTGTGCCGTTAAACCCTATACTCACTCACTCACCCACCATCCCTTTCAACCAGACCTACCTGGCAAGGGGCTGGGTGTGGAAAGACCCCAAGGTGTATACTGGTGATCCCTCTGAGCGGCTCCATGACTACTTGAGGGCTTTCTACCAGTGGTTTCAGGGTGAGCCCACTGAACAAACTGCTGCTGACCCCGACCATCTGAACACAACTGTATGCATTAAGTTCACAAATGAATGCATACTCCTGTGCATATTTCTTTCATATTTACTGCAGACGTTTTTTAACTAGCATCATTTTTAATTAGGGCTGTACTCATATCATGCGATACAGCGCCATCATTGGAAAATAGGGCTCTACTGGGTCTGAGAAGTTAATTTTGGTTCCTGGTCTGTAAGTGAGGTGTGGGGTCGAGGGTGGGTTATTTGCTATATAACTGATAGAAGAAAGGGATAGAAAACAACAACAAATTTTGAACATGTCGCTGTATATTGAGAGTTCAAAAAGGTGCCGACCACTAGCTGATGAGAGATGAGAGAGATAAATGCAGCCTTCCTCCTCCCTGCTTTCCATGTCTCTATGACTTCCCTGATATGCATTGAAAGTGCAATTGAATTAGCTTCACGTCACAATACACCTGCCACCAAATCACAACACACTTGCCAGAACTCTTCAAACAGAAAATACCAACCCCAAGTGCTGCATTAAACACAACTCAGCCCCTGGGTTTAAAAAAAAGCAAACAGTTTTATTTATATATAAATCTCCATCTCTTTCTCCCTTCTCTCTCTCCTTTTCTCTCACTTTGTATATATATATATATATATATATATATATATATATATATATATATATATATATATATATATATATATATATATATTTCGACCTTGATCAGGTCCTATTCATTTTTATGTTTCTAAACACAAAGTGATTGGCAGTTTTTCGAGCTGTTATGTATGAATTATCAATTACTTGGTCTTCCTAAGGCCATGAAAGGTTTGTAGTCATTTAAGCAACTGTACATAAACAGAGACAAAAAAAAGTTGCACCAAATCGCTGAAAAATGTATCACCTGGTGGAATAAACTACTGGTAGTCATGTGAACAGCAGACTGCCAGCCTCCCTTCTCACTGTTGTTTTTGGTTCACCTTCATTCCCCATATGTCCATTACTCTGCTTCAGCAGGCCATGGCGTTAAAACCGCTACTCAAATTGAAGGTGGATGAGCTCTTCTTGCGTTGGTTGAGTGAGTCAGACACTCAGACGCTTCTTAAAGCCAACCTGCGACAGATCATCAAGGGAGAGCCACTCTCACAACCTCCATATGCTCACAACACGGCCACCAGTGCCAGGTATGCCACGGTTCATGTTACTGTTATTGTTAACAAGAAACATACCCCCTGAATTGCACATTTGTGTTACTCTTTTTCTTGGTTTTTGTTCAGTTGCTATGTAATGTTCATTCATATGTATGCTCCACATAACCTTTGACCCCTGACTTTAAAAAATCCCTTGCCCTATGTGATGACTCTACCTGCCGCAAATCACACATGGACCCCCTGATGTTGATGGCCCTTGCCATCTAAAAATTAGCCCTCAAACGACCTTGGATCGCTGAGTTATTAGAGAAAAACTGGTATAAAATCTCTTGTACTATGTAAATCCAATGAATAATCACTTTTGATGGCATTTCTTCTGATGGGGTGATTCAACGAATCACATCGCTTACTGATAATTCTATGCATCTTGTAAGACTGAATGCGCCCGAACCCGAGTCATTGACTGGCTTCAAGTGAGATTCTAAAGAAAAATCAACTGACTCAAACAAATTTTCTCATTTTGTAGTTCTATCCATTCAATCACTCAATATATACTGCCACTGAAGTGATGGCCTTGTGACCCAAAAGCAGGTCTTGCATGTGGTCATGAGCTGATGTGTCCTTCAGTTGCCGAGATCAAATGGCAAAGCTGATATTTGCAAATAGGAAATAAGGAATTCAAGCGTTTTCATTTCTTCTTTCTCAACTTCGGAAAATAGAAAAACTGAAGTGATTCACTTCCAGTTACCCTTGATATTTATTGGGCCATCCTGATCCATGGAAATGCATGTGGGTGGTGGTGGTGTCCAAAATTGGCCACACACACACACTCTCTCACACACACACACACACACACACACACACACACACACACACACACACACACACACACACACACACACACACACACACACACACACACACAGTGAGTATGTGTGAATGCATGTGCATGTGTGTTCATATTCACACACTCACACACACACACTCACATGTGTGCGGCTTCCTCCAGGGCAGAGGGTCTCTCTGTATTTGCCATTTGAAGACAAATGGGAAAGTGCATCTGAAAGGGGATGCACCGACCCGTTAGCTCAATAGTACTGTGCTGGACTTACGTCCCAGCAATGTGGGTTTCGTAGCCTGGTCTGGGCAACGGGTTTGTGCTAAGTGGGCGTTGGCACTTAAGGGGAGCTATCCAAGAATCACAATCATCCTCACTCATCACTGACTCTGTCATGATATCACCTCGTTGTAAGTGACGTTAAACCCCAATATTACCATTACCATGCATCAGATATTGTTTTTTTTATTTGCAAAGTTGGAATAGGAAATAGGAAAATGGTTCTTTTTCCTTTATACTCATTGCAAATATCAAATAGATAAAAACTAACTAACAGTAGATCCCCTGATTAATTAAGCTGGAATGATCCAAAGGTCTGGATTGGTTAGATATTGAAGTAATTGAATTTGATTTTGGAAAAAATTGAATATTTAGACATCTTTATCAGTTAATAGTTCAAGATTTACTATGAATACTGTCAATCAATAATTATCTTTTGTTTTCATCTCTTTATAATTTGCACATTGATGCCTGGATTATTGCCTTTTAGGTACTTTGACTCAGTATCATTTATTTATTATTGCTTCAAATCAATCATATCCCAATGTGTCTAGGAGCACCAAACCGCAGTCACCCCGTCACCGGCCTGGGTCCCCTTCTACGCCCCCCTGCTCCCCGGCCGTGGCCAGTCCCCGAAGTCCACGTCGCAGCTTCAACAACAAGTCCTTATTGCGTCACAACGCCAACAGCAGGGTGAGCTTTATATGGTAGTCCCATCTGGCGGCTCAGTGTATGACATTGGACTATCATGCGCGTGACGAGTGGTTTGCAGCGCCACTAGGCTATGGGCTTATTCTGGGTGCTGGCACTTATGCTCAAAGCATCACGTTCATCCTCATCCATTACCATCATGACGTCACCTAGGTATTTAAAATGCCATAAAGCTGATAGTTTCATTTCATTTCCAGCCCTAGAGGATCTGTGGATCCAAATCCAATCCTTTGATGTAAACATTCGAATCCTGTCAATTCCCTTAACAATTAAATTAGACCCGTTCGATCTCCAATTAAAGCTCCGAATGACCCCAAGCCCCGGATTAACCAATCACAGCTCGCCACATTAAGCCACCCGCATCTTTCACTATAAATACGATAGCATCAGGCACACAGAAAAAAGATATTCTCAATTCGAGATATTCATCCCGCAACAAGATACCAGCATCAGAACCCGAACGTGCCAGCGAGCAGAGACGAATAAAGAAAATAGAAATGCATATAAAGTCTAGGGTATTATCTAGCAGGACTTCAACCCTCAGCTACCTACAATAACGTCGGCGACCTACGAATAATCGTCTCTAGTACCTCATCAACATCCCGACGCAAACACAGTGACCCAACCGGTCATAGCATCATCAACGGTCTTTTTTTTAGGGCAGCATTGTGAAATCTGATGGAATCTATCATGTGACATTAGATGGCACCTAACACACACACATACACTGACATACATCCACATACTCATGCACTATCTCTCTCTCACCTGCACATAAACTCTCTCACTCCTCACACAAACATGCGTGCAACTGCACACACACACACACCAGCGGCTCGATCTATATATTACCACTATTCTGTATTTTGATGTGGTCGCTCGGACACGTAACATAGCGAGGATCTGACTGAAGTGTGGGTAGGGTCATCTAGTGCAAATGGTGCACTGCGAATTTATATACTTATGTTCGGATTCTTACTACCACATCCATCTAGCCCACCTCATACTTGTACGAATGCCATTCCCTCTCCAAATGACCATCGTGTGTGCCTATCCAGCTCTGTCTGCTGGAGGCCATTTGTTGGTGTCACTGTCCGCGGCTGTGTCAGTTATTTGATTGATGTGTTGTCGGTTTCGTCAGCCGTGAATATCACGTGGATCGTTTGTTTTCTGCATCGCCGACGGTGCTTGTCGCGTTTGTAATTATGTTGGTTGCTCTGACAACGTCATATGGCGATGGACAAGCTGTGGCTGGTGGGGAATGATAGGAATGTGCCGATATGTCTTAGTAGTCAGACATATGTCTCAATGGTTGTCTGGTTTTCAGAATGGTATTTTTATTCTTTTATCAGTTTTGGTTTTCGAAGCCATTTTGCGTCGATGATCGAATCAATCTTAGCTAGATGTATATGTAGCAACGATGTAACCGTTCGTAAGCCCGGCATCGGGAACCGAACGCTTGAGGTACCCAACAGGTTAACAGGTTAAATGAAGGTAATCTCGCAACTGCAAATGTTTGAAACCCTAAATGTAGAGGAATTTTCGGTTTGGGTAAAATCGTGGTACGGTATGGAAATACGTTCTGCCCATGGCAGTGACCCGCCAGCTCCTAGATATGATTCGGAAATAGCTTGTGATTCAGCGGGGATGGTTTGTTGACATTTTCGACCCGCATAGGCTTTGATCATCAGTTTTCCATTGTTAGTGTTGCGGATAAATTAGCATGGGGCGCCCCACTATGAGGCTAGGTGACCGCGGCTGTATAAGGTCGCACGCCAGGACAAGTGTTGTGAGGGTATTTCTTATTTAGTCCTCGTCCCGGGTTTTCTTGTGTAGTGGTCTGAGCAGTATATGTAGATATTTCAAGACTTCACTGCGTACTAGATATATTTATTGACTACGATACCAACTCCACGTTATAGCCGGTCTTACGCTTTATATGTTGGAGTCGCGTCCACCCGCTTCGGATCCTGGTGTAAGCTCCCGAAACTTCGATCCTCATAGGCTCTGATCAACAGTTTTCCATTGTTGGTGTTACGGATAAATTAGCTCCTTCAATATATACACAATCCCATGTCTCCTCGTGAGACATGTCCTCTACCTGTAACTGGCTGGCCAATCACAGTCGGCCACAATACGGGCCGATAACAACGAGGCCCATGCATGTTATTTTACAGTACAATATAACTTTAAGGGCATGATGTGGAGTTTGAAAATAAACATACAACACAAGCCGAAGTGCCCTGATGCCCAGGTCTCGTAACCAGATCACGTCCTCGAGTCGCGTCACAGAACGCGGATCAGTTGTACGACAGAGGGAGGTCTTTAAGCGTGTTGCTCTCTCAGGCTAATTACCCATCCACTTGCTTGAGGAGGGAAGCAATGAGGAGTGGTTTAATCCATATATGTTATATATTTTTTTCTCTTTGAAGATTCCAAAATTCTTATATATTTTCCTTATGGATTGCTGCAAGAAACGCGATCAACATTGGAAGTTTCATATAACTCGGATTTCCCTCACATCACTTGTTTCTTTCTATCACGCCGAATTTGTACGTATTTTTCAAGAACTGAAATTTTTTAACAACTACAAACGCAGGATCAGCCTTGACCCCATAACGGACTTATATTTTCATGAGAAACGGATCCGGGGTTATGTTCGCCAGCTTTTCGAGAGAGCTGGTGTCAGGATTAGTACACAGTCGACGATTTATAGCAACTGTTGTTGCCTACAAGCACTTGACGGTATCGTGACCTATGACCCCTCGTCAAAATACAATATTCATCATCAACACTTAACGGGGTCATGAACCCTGATCCCCAGTTCCCGCCTGTCAACATTTGATCTCAATCGTTTCTTAAAAAAGTAATTGAAATGTTGCTTTGCAGGAAGAACATGGTTGTCAAACAGTGACGGCATATCATAGGTCGAAGTGCAACCTTTTGACGCGAGAAAACTCTTTTAAGCGTAATTCGTTTATTGAGTATTGTTTACATAATCCTTCGCCATAGAAACCGGGGCAACATTACCATTGGCTTCCCATGCAGTCGTAAAAGTATGCAGCGTACTCCTATTAACAGATAAATACGCGCTAGGATCGGAAATCTGATGGCTATAAATAAGTGGCTTCTTGAGGCCTGTTTGCTTCTGCTGCTGGCGTCCACACAAACCAGAGCCGGCTACAATTTCAAGAAGCCGTGGAATAAGTTTCCTGTACATGCTCTCCGTCCGCGCTCCAGCTCGGCAACACATTTACATTCTATATCAGCAAACCCAGCGACTCAACTCCGGGCAGCATTTCTAGGCTAGTGGGAGAATCGTTCCGCCTCAAAGAACGCACACGACGTGTTCCTCACAATACCGTTGCCGTGGCAACTCAAACCCAGCCCGTGGATTGGGGAGCTGTAACCATGGCAGCGTGAATCACGGCCGTTTTGCGCGTAAGACCTAACAGACTGTGAAACCCAGGTGATGAGAGTTTGAACTTAACCAGCAGATACACTCGGCGGGTTCACGGGCTATTTTCCCGTTGCAAGGTGTGTATGGCCAGTCTTTTGAGGCGTATTGGCTGGCGTGGAGGTTCAGTGCGAGAGTGACGTGAATATATGCTAGCACTGAAGCCGAGTGACGCGGATTGTAAGCGTACACTTCAGATCGAAACAGGACCAACTCCTCTACTCCGTCGACGCTTGGCTCATCCTGGATCGCGTTTGTGACGGACTGCCATTGAAACAATACATCACTGCGGTGAAGTTTTTCGCGAGTTTGGGAACTTGTGACGATCCCTATTACATTGGCATTGTATAGTTGGTTACAACTTCCTCATTGTTCCAAGGGCGGACCAGAGAAGAGATACCATGAACGCTGACTCTCTCACACCCGATGTTCTGTCCATTCAACAAGGCTGCTCTACTTTACGGACAGGGAATACTTATAAGACATCTTGTTCACTGGGCGAGCTGTTTCATTCTGGTTCATCTATCATTATGTCATAACATACCGAGTTGGACTTGAATTGTCCTCAAATACGAAAACACTCCGACATACCGCTTTTGACCTTTGACCTCCCTCCATCAGAGGATCTAGTTGCCATATCAACATAGTTTCTATTTTGGATGGCGAGTTGTCTTCAGGACAGTAAAGGTTAGAATGGATACAAAGCAAGTGGTGACTTGATGGTAGATCGGCATCTTGAAACATCTCTGTTAACAGCTGCTGGCAACGGGCATCTACCCGTACCCTGGTATCCGTGCGATATGGTGGCCTTCTGAAACTTGCAGTATACAAGAATTCGCTGCATTCATGTGTTAGCCGTCTTGCGGTTCCACATCCTTACCACTTGTTCAAAACCATAAGTTTGCACGCGCTGTCAGTTATGTTTTATCCTGGAAGCTAACACAGGAGTGCAATTTGTGCGGCACACTTCTGCTCTGAGGCGATGTTAAACCGCTCTGTGGTGTGCATACACTTGCTCCTCGAGTTATCGCCTGATATTTAAAAAATCCGTTTTGCTCACAAGTTGCGACACGTGATGTGTTGTACCACAGTAGACCACTGTATATGGTTATGTGGTTTAACCAATGGTTTTGTTCCCAGATGCGCGGTTATTGAAGCTAGCGGTGTTTAATAACATCAACACGTAGAATCACGAGATGTCATATTGACCACTGCTTGTACACTAGGAACGAGGAATCCTTAAGTGGAATTCAGCTTCACCGCAGGTCAGTTAACTAGTTGTTCTCTGGTCAGAAGTCGACTTGGCCCCAGCAGGCAGCACTGAGGTGGACTGCTGGTCATCATGGTGCAGAAGATGGGAGAGGAGCGCGGACGTACGGGCTACGAGTCCGTCAGCTACGTACACTCCCGCGTCACCGTCTACCACCCTGTACTGGTTGACCTTCGCTGGTCCCGAGCCATACACAGCTGCAACACATGCCCGTTTCGAAACCAACAGGCTGCCCTTCAGTGTAAAGCCGTGCATTATGGCATGTGTACCGCCGTGCGACTTGCTAAAGCCCCTCAAAGCCGTCCCAAGTCACGTCACCAACAGACAATCAACTTTATGAACCAGGTAAATCAGTCGGGGATGCTCTATATTTACCCCATCATATGGTTAGCTAATCGATGATTATTAGTCCATCTCCTTTGTGAGTTTCAACTCGTGTTCACACTTCTATCTCTGCCTCAGATCGGTGGGGCCGGTTTTTTTTTTTGTCCGACGATATGTGCCTTTTAGTTCATTATATTTCGGACAAGAAATTGGCAAGTAAGTTTATCCCCATTTGTTACCTATTAACGCTCGAACAACCACAAGAGCCTTTGTGTTACCCATTTATTCATATAACTATTATCAGATGGAGTGCATCAAGCACATTCATGATCATGATGGACTTCATGTCATTGATCACTTATTAGCCAGGAACAGAAAGAGCATTATCTACCAGGTATTGCCTCAATGATTTATTCTTGGACAGCAACAAAATGTCACTATTTACCTGGTCTCCATCCCTAAGAGAATAACGTTGCAATCAGGAGTGTTTTTGAAAAGTGCGTTACGGGAGGTCAAGGTAAGCGTGAAATGATTGGAGCTTCTTTGCCTGGGACAGAGGCATGTATTGACACCCTCTGCTGAGAAAATGATATCTCATAGTAGGTTGGAGACAAACATTGTCTTCAGATGAGTTTTATAACTCTCTCCCTATGTATTTAGTATGGAACATATCTAAATGAATTAACTAAAACTACAGAATTAAACTTTGTTCACTTTTTATCATTGAAATGGTCACAAGACTATCATATCTTTGTGCTCATTTATGACCTCTGCTCATCCTCCAAGTCCTTTTTGTTATCACTCATAACCTTGACCTTTACCATGGTTTGTGTGGATGTGGCTGCAGGCTGTGAAGGAGGGAATAGCTTTACGTCCTACAACCACCTCCTGTGCTGTAACAGACCAACAGGATACCTCCAAAGAAACCAAACCCACTGAGTCAGGCGACTCTTTCTTGCAACGTAAAGAAGCAGAACTAAAGAAGAAACGTGAGATCGAACAGAGACCGAAAGAAGTGGTTGATAAAGACAAGAAACCAAACGCCTCTCAAACTTCTGACATTGCTGCAAAGAAAACCGACTCTGCCCCTGCCGCAACTTCTGTTGTCAATGATAACAAACTGAAATCCATCACCAAATCAGAATCATCCCCTGCTGTCATAGACTCTAAGAACCAGCGGCTAGTAAAACAACCATCAGTGGATAGCAGTGTACATATCCCCAAGTTTTACTTCCCTCAGGGCTTGCCGTGTCCACCTGATGACCAGGATGCGGTGGTGCAGCGCATTAGGGAGGAGATTAATAAGGTGGATGGGGGCCGTATTGAGAGGCAACACATGGACAAAATCATTAAGGTCAGGCATTGATGTATCTGTGTCTGTTATCAAGAGTGCGATTAATAAATGTGTGTTAAATTAATAAATTACCGATTTTGTATTAAATAATGAAAACCACTATACCCCAGGTTATAATTATAACAATACTTTGTATTGTCCATTTCACTGTTTTTGTGTTTAAATGTGTGGGTTGTTGTGTATTGACATGTGTTGTTGTGTATGCTGACACTTGTTGTGTGTGCTGACATGTGTTGTTGTGTATGCTGACATGTTATTATTGTGTGTGCTGACATGTTGTTGTGTGTGCTGGCAGGTTTTGTGTGTGCTGATATGTTGTTATTTGTGCTGACATGTGTTGCTGTGTGCTAACAGGTTTTATGTGTGCTGTTATGATGTGTGTGCTGACATGTGTTGTTGTGTGTGCTGACACTTGTTGTTGTGTGTGCTGACATGTGTTGTTGTGTGTGCTGACACTTGTTGTTGTGTGTGCTGACATGTGTTGTTGTGTGTGCTGGAATGTGTTGTGTTGTTTTGTGAATAGTTGTGAGGTCCTAACATGTCATATTGTGTGCAGGCTTGTGGGCGACCCACCTGTTGGAAGAATGCACTGTACACATATGCTGCTGCAGGTGACAAAGCATCTCATATACAGCTTCCTGCATTCCTCACTGCATGGAAAAAGTCAGTAGCTACTTGCAATGAATCTTTCCTTAGTGGGACAATGTTAATGGTTGTATATACAGGATATATGAGGTGGGGTTATAGTTGGCTGACTATGAATATGTGGATAATTGGGGGATTAATTTACGAATGGGTGGAAGAATGGTGAATTAATCAAATGAACACTGGAGGGTAATGAATTAATCACGTGAAAGCTTGAATGAATGATGGAGTAATCAAATGACAGCATAAATGAATGGTGCATCGATCAATCAATAGATGGAGAGATGATTAAGTGCATGAATGTTGCAATTATCATCCCTATATAACCATGTCACATGGTTTCTCTTGCACTCCAACCCTATTTAACCATGTCACATGGTTTCTCTTGCACTCCATCCCTATATAACCATGTCACATGGTTTCTCTTGCACTCACTCCATACAACTGTATGTGTCGAGTCCAGACTGACATCATCATGCTACGATGAGGCCGCACAGTTCCTGCGCTTGCTGGCCAAGCCGGGGAAACACTATCTCATCGATGAAGATCTGCGTCCACTTGTTCAGGTCAGTATTGCATGATCCTGCTCAATCATATAGTGGTGGAGATGTATGGGAGGATTGGGGAACATTCTATGACAGAATCCATATTGGGGTATCATTATAACTGGTTGCACAGGCGATCATTTTCTGAGCGACAATTGGCCAGATATATTAATTGCAACTTGTAATATATACTTGAGTGGGTCTTGGGAACCTTAGTACCTGCAACCTGTCAGCTGTATAATGAACTGTTGGTTATATGGTATGGGTCTGGGATGTAGTTCAAACTATATGGCTCAGCCACTGACCTGTGGACCATGTGGCACTATGTGGTTTGGGCTGTGTTACTGCCACTGATGCTGTGGCCATATGTAACTTGTAGTTGGGGCTGTGTAACTTGTTGTTGGGGCTGTGTAACTTGTAGTTGGGGCTATGTTACTGTCATTGACAGTGAGGCATGTGTAACTTGTTGTTGGGGCTGTGTTATTGTCACTGATGTTGAGGCCATATATAACTTGATGGGGCTTTGTTACTGTCACTGATGTTGAGGCCATATGTAACTTGATGGGGCTTTGTTACTGTCACTGATGTTGAGGCCATATGTAACTTGATGGGGCTTTGTTACTGTCACTGATGTTGAGGCCATTTGTAACTTGTTGTTGGGGCTGTGTTACTGATGCTGTGGCCATGAGTAACTTGTAGTTGGGGCTGTGTTACTGTCACTGATGTTGAGGCCATGTGCAACTTGTTGTTGGGGCTGTGTTACTGTCACTGATGTTGAGGCCATGGGTTACTTGTTGAGGCTGTGTTACTGCCAATGATGTTGAGGTCATGTGTAACTTGTTGCTGGGGCTGTGTTACTGTCACTGATGTTGAGGCTATGTGTAACTTGTTGTTGTTTGGTCTGTGTCAGGACGTGGTGGACACTCACCCGGGTCTTTCCTTCCTGCAGGACGCTCCTGAATTCCACTCGCGATATGTACAAACTGTGAGTCTCTCTCCCATGCTTCTCATTTCCCCAGTGTTTTACATATAAACTTTCAATAAATCAATTGTTAGATCCTACTACAAAGCAATGGCTTGCATGACCTGTCTTTGCTGGCTGTTCTTTTGGTTATTAGGATTGCTTTCATCATTCTGTCTCTGTTAAGGTGATCTCGAGGATATTCTACACAGTGAACAGATCCTGGTCAGGACGAATCACTGCCACAGAACTCCGCAAAAGCAACTTTTTACAGGTGATGTATTGTTGGGGCAGTGGACTACCATGAATGGGCAGCTGGTCCTCATTTGGATATTTCACCTTGAATATATAAAGTACCAACTTAATGCTTTGACTATTTGCACCTTTAGATATTACAGCTTACATGTTTTGCACCACATCTATTTTGACATGTCGGCATTGCACCTTGTCTTTAAGCACCTGCAGACATCACACATTATCATATAAGGACTGGCTAACATTACACATTGTCTGTTTGCTCTTGCAGTCATAAAAACATGATCTATTTACACCTGCAGACATAACACCTTGTCTGTTTGCATCTGCAGAAATTGCACCTTGTCTATTTGCATCTGCTGTCATAAACACCTTATCTAGTTGCACTTGCAGACATTACACCTTGTCTAGTTGCACTTGCAGACATTACACCTTGTCTAGTTGCACTTGCAGACATTACACCTTGTCTAGTTGCACTTGCAGACATTACACCTTGTCTAGTTGCACTGGCAGACATTACACCTTGTCTAGTTGCACTTGCAGACATTACACCTGCTGGATGAGGAAGAGGACATCAACCAAGTAATGGATTACTTCTCCTATGAACATTTCTATGTCATCTACTGCAAGTTCTGGGAGCTTGACAAAGACCATGACCTCTACATCAGCAAAGATGACCTTGCCAAGCATAATGACCATGGTATGATTTCACTAAATTGTCACAAAAACCCATTGATTCCCCACCAGTAGCATGAATCCTCCCTTTTGGATTGAATAGTAAACGATAGTTTAATTTACGTTCAATATGGTTTAACAAATTATTTATACCTAAATTAGTCTTTTGGGCATGAGATAGATCAACACAAATTAGAGAGGTAAATTAATTTTTGCTTTTGTTTACAGCAATCTCCAGTCGAATGGTGGATAGGATATTTTCGGGTTGTGTCACAAGGTGGGGTTCATCTGCTCATATTCTCTTATAAACATTTAATATCATAATGGACAAAATAATATTAAATAAAGGTTAACATTTGTCTGTACAGAATCATTCCTTTCTTTATTATATAACACAGTTAATTGTCATTTTGAGGAAGTCATTAACGGCTGAAGAAAATCACTGCATAAGTCAATTAAGCTGACAACGCAGGGACTGCTGTCAGACATTATGAAAGAGAGAATGGTTGATTTGTGTTCCAGACAACTGATGGACGGCAAGATGAGTTACAGAGACTTTGTATGGTTCCTGGTATCAGAAGAGGACAAGAGGAATGCCACCAGGTATCTGCTTATAAACCATACCTCTATGGCAAAGTAACCAGACTCGTTGGCTTGATCCTTATATGGTTGACCCAGTGTCGTGGGTCATTATAAACTGTGTAAAAGTCACAGAGCAATGGTATTAAAATGGGGTTGCTCTTCCTTGTCTTGTTTTGTGCATAATTTTTGATCTCTTGAATGGTATTTTTTTAAAGATTGCCCTCCCATTACTTGTATTATGCATATGCTCAATATCTTTATATTGGGCCAAATCATTAAAAAAATACTTACCTAGATTATTGATCTGTGACAAGTACTTTATCATTAGTAAACCTTTTTCAATTCAATTTATTTAACCTATTTGTTGTGTGTATTGACCCCATGACCTTCTAGTATAGAGTACTGGTTCCGCTGCATGGATCTGGATGGGGACGGAGTCATAAGCATGTATGAGATGGAATATTTCTATGAGGAACAGATACAGAAGATGGAGTATCTCGGTATAGAAACGCTGCCATTCATGGACTGTCTCTGTCAAGTGAGTTAAAATTACGATTTGTGAGTTTTCATGACAACAAGTCCTGCTCTCTAGCAGAGCTTATCATATACATATGCGCTGGTATCAATCCAATCCGTTTGTAAAAGTTGTGTTATCAAGCAAGCTAACAGCCCCAAAGTAGACATGGACCCTCTTACATGACAATTGCACCTTGCAAACTAAATATCAGCCCATGGCAAGTTTTCTTATGAAGCATGCTTGCAGCCCCAAATTGCTCATTGACCACTCTTATAAAGTAAATGTCAGCCCTGTGTGAACAATTCCCCCCCCCCCCCCCCCAAAGTTATTATTGAAAAACTTTAAAAAAAACTCATTTACAATGTTAACCCAATTGGGAATAACTTTTGATGACACATTTTCTTATAAGGCAAGCTAGCCACCCCAAATTACACATGGACCATTCTGATATAGATGTCATTCACAAACTTTATATCAGTTCAACATGACGTTTAATCCCTGATTTATTATTGAAAAACTTGTAAAAAAATATATTTTGACCATGTAAACAATTTTTATGGCATGTTTTCATATAGAGCAAGCTAGGAGCCACAAATTACACATTTGTAACGAGGTTGCCTTTCAGTCACTACGTGGCACTGTGGTCTCAGAAAACAGATCCTTACTTCGGCTGTCGCCATTTTTGTTGTAGGAAATTACCCTTCCTGCTCATTGGTCTATTTTTTTTGTGCAGTGATGCCTACAACTCAAGTGAAGATTTGATGAAATCTACAGTTTATAACCTAAGCAGAAGTATACAAATCAATAGTGAGGTAGTCATAGAGCACGTAATGATTTACAGCTGACATTAGTATGGTTCATGGTTTTAGGGAGGCACTATTATCAATGGAACGACACAACTAAATTAAACAGATTTTTACATCATGAATATTTCAGTAAAATAATAATGTTGAAAAATTATCAGCAAGTAAAATTTGCGACACAAATTAAAAGATGGAATTATCTATGTCTGCGTTAAATGTAGTAATGTATTAAAAAAATGATCCCCGAGTGTTCAATATGAGGCTGAACAGCCTCTTTAACCCAAAGGGAATTAATGGCACATTTTTTTTTATAAAGTAAGCCAGCAGCCTGAAATTACTCATGAACTCCTCTTATACTTATGCCCCCCCCCCCAAAAAAAAAGATATATAATTTAAACATAGACTCAGCTTATTGTGATGGCTAAACAGTGCTGCATTACTCACTTGTTAGGTATAACTGGAATATCCTGTTCCATGTTAACCCAATGGGGAGCAAACTTTGGTTGTACATATTCAAGTTAGGCAGCAGTCTGAAATAGTACATGGACCCCTCTCATGTTGACCACTTGCTTCATACTGAACATCAGCCCTGCATGAACTTTAGCTCCCAAGTTATTATTGAAAAAAATTAATTTAATTATGACAAAATCATCAGAGCTATGGGGTCTATTGGCCACTTGTTTATGATAATAAGGCTGTAGTCATTTTAATGGTCCTGATGCCTCATCCAACCATTGAGATTGTTTCCTGACCTCATTAAAACTTGTTTAGGCAGATAAATATCATATCTTGACTTATTGGTTATGTTACTTTTTGTTAATCAGATGTTGGACATGGTGAAGCCTCGTCAAAAGGGGAGGATCACTCTGATGGATCTCAAGTCTTGTCAGATGACCCCCGTTTTCTTTGATACCTTCTTCAACCTTGACAAGTACCTGGAACATGAACAGAAGGACCCCTTTGCCAGTGTCAGGGTGGGTTTCTTGTTAGGAAGGAACTGCCAGCTTGTATAGCAGGAGGCCCTCAAAATGGCTGTTATGCATTAGATATTCTGGCTTGATACTCTGATATGTTTCACTGCATTCAATTTGTGAACAGGCATAGTCAATAAGAAATAGCATATCAATGCTATATCTGCTGTACTTGGGCAGGGTCAGAAATAGGAGCAGCCAATCACCATCCAGTCATGTGAAGACCAAAATAGATATTTGCAAATGATCTTGCTACATATGGAATGTGCATGATTACAGGCAGATTTTTATTTTAAGTGTTAAATATTAATGACTAAAACTGATGCTGATTGTGGTCAGCATACCTCATTAAAGGGTGTAACTAGAAATAAAGGCCATGTAATGCACTATAGCCATTGAATTCTGAAAGCGGTCAGCATGCTGTATAAAAGGTACGACTATAGACAACGACTATTTCACTGACAGGAGTGATTGCAATGTAATGCAACACAAAGATTCTTATATTTTCAAATGTAGATGTTTCCAGAAAGTAGGCATGTTTTGAATTTATGGGACCCAAATAAGGTACAAAGAATTATTTTGCAAAGAGCCAGCTGAATCATATCATGGGGATGGGCTATATAATGGGTCCCATCTCACATATATCATGGGGATGGGCTATATAATGGGTCCCATCTCACACATATCATGGGGATGGGCTATATAATGGGTCCCATCTCACACATATCATGGGGATGGGCTATATAATGGGTCCCATCTCACACATATCATGGGGATGGGCTATATAATGTGTCCCATCTCACACATATCTTGTTACAATGTCAAAAAGTGTAGAACTTGTGCGTAATTGTTAAACAATATACCAATAGTTGTGGCAGTCAGATGATTTGTGAATCACTAGTTTCTTAAAGCTGGTATTTGAACTAGTGGGACTTGTTCCTTGGTTACAGTCTCATCTTACAGAATTATTGTGCCATTTGAGAGCTGACCATTACACAGCGTTTGCCGAGTATTATCCTTCCATTAGCGCCCTTTTCAGTTGGTTTTATTTTATCCTGGGAAGTAAAATAATAGGATTGTTCAGTAAATGTAGTTTGCACCATCAAAACAACTTAACAAATGTATTTTAATCATGGCAATCAAAGAATTAGTGTCATCAATTATCTCCTGTTATGGATGTAGTTTCATTTTCTCGGTACATTATTAATGTATAGTACATCATAGTTAGTGGAGTTTGTTTCCATGGCAATGCAGGATGGAGATGAAGAAGGAGAGATGACAGATTGGGAGCGTTACGCTGCAGAGGAGTATGAGATTCTGGTGGCCGAAGAGGGAGCCAACGATGTACAAAATGATGAAATGTAGGTTGTTCCTTACAACCTCAGAGGATGTTTGTTATAGGGCTGTCTCATTGAGGTACTTATGGTTAAATAGTCTGCAAATTAGCAATAATGTGTATGGTGTGTAGTGATGTTCACTGGACATGACTAATGCAATTGATCTTCTGTAATTGAATGATCAAGTGCATTTTGGTGGGGTTTTGTGGATATTCTTGTACATAACTAATTAAATACGTCATCTGAAGTCATTAATTGCCAAAATTCCCCTTAGGACCAACATTCTCTGTGGCATATGAGATATGGTTGCCAGAGTTCACAATTAAGTTGTCATTAACAAAATGAGTAATATTTGGAATCACGTATTGTATCTCCCTTTTAAAGCCAAGCGCTACTTCACGATGATGTGTGAACACACGAGGTGACCTCCGTGATTCTGACGGTACAGTTTCCAATTCATCTACCCAACGGCCAGCATTTCTCTACCTCAACGTTTCCTGTCAGCTAGGGTGTTGTCTATGGCTCAGTAGTGACATCCACTTCTCCTTTTAGTGTAGAGTTCCCCTTGCATCTCATGTTCAGCCTTAGGTGATATGATTGATGTCTTGTTCTTGATTGTTTTATCAGGTTAGTTTCTCAACCAATCAGGAATAAGTTGTAATTTTGTCTTGCTCTTGATTGGTTGATTAGATCAGCCTCTCAACCAAACATTCTATAGTTGTGGCTATGAATTGCGTTCATTGATGGGTCTGCCTCTCAGCTAATCAGATAAACTGGTGTCTTGCTTTTGATTGGATGATTGGGTTTCGCTTCCTTGCCATTGCAGCATGATCTGTTTTTCCACCCTGTCAAGATTTTGTGCATTTTTTACCAATTATGCATTTTACTTGTTGCTCTACATCAACCTTAAGCCATGATGCAGTTCCTCTTCCTGTTGAAACCGTTATTGTTAACCAGTAATGAATATTCTTGGTTATTCATAGAAACCTTAAATGTATAATTTCATCTGGAATCAGTTTTCACTTGCATATTTGAGGTCATTGGGACGGTTGTCATTATGAGAAGATTTGACAAACAAAAACTCATAATGGTGCATTTTTGTCCTTGAGATGGGGTTGAGTAACTTTAGCAGTAATACCCCAACCCTGCTTGACGGTAGCATGTATGACTCATGGTCATAGATTTAATCATGTAAATCAGGTCTCGTTACAATAAAGTGCAATCAATATGGGTGATGTGAGTTTTCATGGTGTGCTGTGCTCTAATATTTTGAGGTTGAGGAAGTAGTGTTTGGTGATGTTCATATTTGTGCCATGTAATAAGCAAGGCTTCTTATGTTTACAGAGCTTATGAAGATGACTTTGAAGCAGATGATGATGATGATGACGACCGTTTAGTTTCAAGCCAATGACCCATATAACCAGTTACTCATAGTGGCAGTCAAACCAGTGCTCAGGAATATTAAAGCATGTAACCGAACACCGAGCTGTTGGTTTCAAGCCTTCAAATAAATGAGCCACATGAAATTCTTTGTGATCTTTCCCGCCAAAACAATGAAGTTAATTTGAATGTCTGTCAATATATTTTGTCATGCTGTAATGTGATTACAATTTTGTAGAATTATTAATTAGCACACATGGTTGAATAATTCCCTTAACAGTATTTCATTCTGTAATATTTTAATTCAAATGTGCAGTGAATGTTGTGCAATGTATTTGAATGCTGAATTTCAATATTTTACCTGTGATTTCATGTATGTCGAGCAAGGACAGAAATGAAGCGTAGGATGTAGCATTGAATGTTCCTTAGATATAGTTCATTGTTGTGTTTTTGTTTGTTGCATTGGAGGCAATGTATAGCTATTGTGTTTTGACCAAACTGACCACATCTAATGGTGCTAAGTCTTATATTCTAACCTGGTTTATATATAATTTGTTGATCCTTGCAGAGTTTTGAGCCGACTCCTATATGAGGTTGACTGTTGCACGCATTTGCAGCTATTGTCATAGGGCCCTGTGGGCTGATTTGTACAACCCTTGAGGGGTGTGGGGATGGAGTTTTTCTCGTATATCAAATGTTGTGGTTCTACTTCATCACCATGCAGCTTTTTGGATTAGATAAACATATCTTACAGGGAAGTCCACTGGCACCAATCAAAATTTTTGTCCAGTGGCCTTTTGACGATTGAGAATGTTTTACATTTGTAATTACCTGCTGAAATTATAGTTGTTTATTGCTAAAATATAGCCAAATGTATCAGTTTTCCAAAGCCAAGTGGCAGACTATTGTAGCCTACAATGAATCTCTCGCTGCCACCAGATGGCAGTATCATATGATCATATGAGCATCCAACATGATGTGAGTAAGCAAGTGTGAATGAGTTGTGTTGCTATGAATGTAATTTGCTAGATGCCTGGAATTTACTGTATATGTTTTTGTAATAACCTAACTTAAATAATACGGCTTCATCGATTGTGCTATAAATCATATTTTATAACTTCCAAATAGAATAAATATTAACAGTTTCTTATACATAGGTTTGTGTTCGAATTCTGAACACAGCGATGTGTCGGATGCTGTGTCATCCTCGCTGGATGTGCGGGCACAGTTCAGGTGTGCCTTGTGGTGCTTTCACTCGAGTTGATCGAGAAGCAAGGCAACGTCTGCTTCTGAAGAGGAGAACTGGTGGTCCAGGGAATCGAGAGGAACCATGTTGTTGTCGTGAACTGTAATTCGTCTGCTGCACATACTTCCTATTAGGGGACCTTGCAATTTATGTCACGTTTTGCAATCGTAAATGCCATATATTTTCTTTGCAGCATTGTCGGAAGAAATGTTCGGGATCGCCGCCCAAGTTGTTTCGGATAACTAATGAAGGGGGGGGGGGTGCCTAGTGAGTTGATGGTAAGCTACGGCACACCCACACGTATTATATGATGCCAAGACAGGTTAATAGATAAGATTTACCTTATTAAGTAGCCGTCTTCTAGGATAAATGAAAATGGAGATGGAAAAGATACAAATGGAAACTATCCTAGGGCAAGTCACCGCCATCCGATTGAGTGTACCAGGCCATTCCAGCCTCTCGACGTCTCGTCTAGGTGAAATCCGGGTCAAAATGGTGTGTTACAGATATAGCTCTCGTCAGGACCTCGCCACTCGACCACCTGGATCCCATTGTCCACCGACACGAGTCGCAACCCACGGCCAACAGGTTGCTCCCTATAAGTCGCCTCTTACGATATGCAGAAGGATACAGTGGACCTATTCTACCCCCAGACCCACAGGGGGAGTGAGTTGAGGGATCAAGACGGGAGGAACTGGGAGTAGCTCAAGAGGGAGCTCCCCTTGGTTCAAAAGAGCTAGTATGTGCGGTTGACGTACAGTCAAACCCGGTGGGACTAGGTTAGAAGCAGATTCCAACACTCAGTTTAACCATTCGGTCGAGTGCAATGACACACCACTCACGAGTGGCGCATTAAAACCACGACGGCAGCATTCGACATCCGGGAAAATACTAAATTGTCAACGGTCCAACAGTACAATAGTAAAAAGTGATAGGACTATTTCCGCACATTATGCAGGGCATGAAACTAAGAAAATTTGCCACCGGCCAACCTGGCTGGTAGTTGCCAAAACCACCGGCCCAGAAAAAAATTCCACCCGCCAACACAATTTAACACAAGTTTATGTATCGTTATGAATACTTTATTTTTTTTACCCAAAACCCGCATAATATAACTCATAATATGCACGAGCAAAAAATAAAATAAAATTGCACCACATTCAATCACTTGATATACACAGCATGAAAAACATGACACTCGAGTAAGGACATATAATACACACAACAATAGCACCCTCCTTAACAACAGTCTGGTATGTGGCCTCCTCAATTCCACATCGAATGCTTTCCTTGTAACTGGGGCATCCATACCAGGTCCCAGTAATCTACCACAGTTCTATAGCATGCTTGGGGTTGTAGTCTGCGATAGGGGTGACACAAGGAGCACCTTCATCAGGTCGTTGAAGGAGTCTGGGCTAAGACTGAACCTCAACTCATTTTCGGATATGGTAATGGAAGAATGATATTGTTGGAATAAAACATACACAGTTATATTAAACATAATCAGGATGCGTCATGTAAGTTTAATCGTCACGTTGCAGCGTTAGTTATTATGCGAACAAGTCGGCAGCTAAGGACGGTATATTAGCGCCTAATTAACAATACCAACGGGACATCCGATAAAGTCGTATGAGGTGTCCAAATCTGTATATTAAATACTACCATGAAGACCAGAGACCCTCTAAATAAATACTCGCTGCGTTTGACGTAAACAATCACTGGTGATCTCAGTCGGGGTTTGGGGCTTAAGTGCGTGTGAAATTAAAGGTCGGGCGCTTCAGAACGTGCTGCGAGCGGGCGCATCATAAAAACTTAAAGAGGCTGTTCAGCCTCATATAAGGCAATCAGGGATCATTTGGTAAATACATTACGCTCGATGCGGTTACGAAATAATGCCGTCGTTTATTTGGTGCGTCAAATTTTACTTCATCCAAAATTATGCTGGTAATTTTTAAACATATTTGTTTCACTGGAAATTCAAAAGATGTACAGTAGAAGGCTATTTCATTTAGCTGTGTCAGTCCATCGATAACGATACCTCCCTAAAACCATCATCCGCTCGTTTGTCGGCTGTAAATCACTACGCGCGCCTTATAACTACCTCGCTACGGATGTGTATATTTCCGCTCAAGTTTCAAAATGTAGTTTTCTTCAAATCAAGGTTGTGGGCAACACCAACACGATAAATAGTAACTTTTGTCCCACCACATGGTACCTTTTATCATACAATGGAATTAAGCACACTGTATTCGTCATCATCTAACACCGAAAAATTTCCCGCCGACGCTCGCTGGAGATTGAAACTGAAACCTCACTGTCGTCGAAACGTCGAGCGTTCCATATTGTACTCGGGAGGTACTCAATGAACAATTGCCCATTCAGTCTGCGTAGGCTGCAGATTACGAGAGGCTTGAGACCCCAAGCGGTTCCACTTCCACAACCCATTTACCCGTTGCGGTGATATTGGAGGGACTGGCCAGTGGAGGTAAAGTGCTACAAGAGATACCCCATCGCAAGCGTAATTTCTCACAACAACAACAAAAAAACTGCAGACGGCGGGAGTTAGGATCTACTTTCAAAGACCGCAGCGCCGCGTAGCGAGTGAAAGTCTGAAAATGTAACATTTTTGGTTTCCAAGGTGCTGTTACCAAGCAGCTTGCTAGGCAACCACTTTCCTTATATGGGGCTGAACAGTCTCTTTAATACAGGCGATTTGTTGACTCGCCACCCGGGCGACCAGTTTCGTAATTTCTACCCGCCAGAGCCGATTTTGACGGACGGGCGTTAGTTTCGAGCCCTATTATGTAGCACGTGAGACACGCATGACTATTTAACGAAGAGAGAACGACCACAAGTTGGGCTTCCATCAATCGACAACGCATTCTGCTGGAGAGTTAGGGCCGGGCAACCTTGGTGAGGGTTTCCACTTCATCTGTGGGGTAGGCCCGGTCGGACTGTTATATACATATAATTACCCCTCAACCCCCGAGAACAAGGGAGAGTGTTTGCCGGTGCAAACCCCCGCCCCCGGGGGTGGGGGGGGGGGGGGCACTTTAGTGTATAGAGGTAGTATATATGTGCCGCGCGACGGGGTATGTTTTTTCGGCCTCTCGACTTGTACGACGGGTTTTATTAGGCCTCATACTTGTACGACGGGGTATGTTTTTCAGCTTCAATCTGTGCGACGGTTTTTTTTTTGGCTTCGTATTGTACGACGGGGTATGATTTTCTCTTCACACCTGTATAACGGGTTGCATATACACATATTTCCTATCGATCGTGCAATGAATGGTCCCTGCGGGACGCACCGAGAATCACAACAATAAAAAAGCATAATATATTGTTCGACGGGGTGTGCTTATGGCCATTTTGACCTCGTACGACGGGTACGGGTTTTTGAGGTCCCGCGGCACACCCCTGTCCAGAATATGGCCAAACGCCCCCCCCCCCCCACTTTCTCGGGTGCAAAACACGCTTTATTGGATACCTCGGAGGACCCACGTACAGTGAGGTGTTGACAAGATATACAACAATCTTAGTACAAACAAATATCACATAATAATTATAGATTACAGAAAGGAAATGAGAGGTACTCTAGAAAGTGTAGTTAGGTAGTAGACACGAGATTATGTAATACTTCATCTGTGGGGTAGCCCCGATCGGACTGTAATATACATAGAATACGACGTCCTGCAGGGATTCCACTTTCCAAACCCTGAATGACCAACTACAATGGATCGACGAATACGATGATGAAAGAGATATTGTACATTCACTTACTGTAGACAGACATTGAACTACCATTTGGAGGAGGGCTAGTGGGTAGGTACAAAAAATCCCACCGACACCCCTCCTCCCCTCAATCCCATTCTCGAAATCCAGGTAATTCCCTGTAGAAAAAGACCTCTAATTTTATCTGATGTGGTGGAGTCAATGTTTTACTTGGTCAGCCGCGTTTATTGGAATGTCTGTTTGTTTATCAAACTTTTTTTGGTTTCGCGATACAGGTTGCAATTTTCAACAAACAATTATCGAAAGTTGACTCGGCCATTCACTGGACGAGTAGTATTCAAGCAGAGTATATCGTAATTCTGCGAATGGGAAATTATTAAAGGCCAGCATCCTGTTGCAAAAGGATGTATCAGTCTAGGTTGGGTTATAATTGTCCTGACCCAACTTGAATTATCAAGTTGGGTTGACCCATTTTAAAATTGAACAGCCGAATGCCTTGAATGCGTCAGTTGAAGAAATGCCGAAATTTCAAGTTGGGTCTGGACAATATCACATCGAAGGGAAAATATGCCGCCTCCCAGACCGAAATATACGACAGAGGGGCCCCTCTTGTTTCCTGTGAATTTGACGATATGGCCTCTCACTATATATATATATATATACACTACTACAAGCTATCTTGATGATAGGATCATAATGGTCTTGCCCAAGCGTCTTTTGCGGTGAATTTATTGGGGAGGGGACTATATCCCGGAGCAAGCCATAAGTTGGTTACAACATTCTAATCCATATCTAGATAGTGGATAATGAAAATGAACAGATGAGCGGGCCATACAACTCACATTCGTCACCACATGGTGACATCTGATGCAAGTTAACAGGCAATGGCAACATTATCCAAGAGGCGCCGTTCATGTAGGCAAGGCACTCAACCCTGGTGTTTTTATGATCTAGTGCCACCTCTACAGCTCGGATGTGAGAGATCGAAAGTAGTAAACAGTGCGGAGCTGTCAGAGGCGGAGTTTCTTTGCCTACCGTTCATGTAGCCCTACAAGACGTCTGAGTAGACGGTATATATTTATATTACCGTTCGACCGGAGCTACCGTTCATGTAGAGTCCCAATAGAAATATGACGCATGCAGTCGTATCACCAAAAGAGGAAAGAATAACGGACTAGACAATGGGTACATCAGAGATGTATGAACTTGCAGATTTATGATGACTTTTTTTTCAATCATCACCATCATTGTCATCAAAATCACCATCATCATTGTTGAAATATCCCGCAGCAACACAGACATCGATATAGCTATATATCGTTTAATGGATTACATACAGAACACATTTTCATTTGGAGTATTCTCGATATCGGCTAACTGTCTTCCGCCGGAAGTCACCCCGGAGCAACGATTCGGGGGTGAATACAAGCAGCTGTCAGCGTATTGACACCTTGTTGGTTGCGCGGAAGACACGACGCTTTTAACGTGCGCGTGGCGCTCTTTCGTCAATGACACGGTAAATAGTAGCTGATAACGAAGATCTAAGACAATTTCAATAATCAGAAACGATCTTGAGCATACTTTGATCTGCGAACAAGAACATTTTACGAGTGACAGCTGTAAACTCGGCGATATAAAATCAGCCATGGCTGACAAGCTACAAACCGGCCGATTTGTTTGAAGCTCAACAATCATGGCTTACCAGTATTTGGAAGGACTACCCAACGTGGCACGAAAGAGGTATATACAAAAACTGACCAATACTACACCCAGATCCAGTGTCAAATGTACGTTGCAGGAGCTGAATATGGGGACTTTGTCTACTGGACTCCTGGGGAGTGTGTGATCAGACAGTGATTTTCTTTTGGAGTTGTGTAACAAGATCAGTATGTTTTGGCAGTCAGCAGTATTTTCAGAACTTCTGACACGCAGATTAGAGGATGGTGCATGTACTTCTGGTGAAGATATGATTGGATGTGACAATCCATGCTGTAAATACAAGTGGTTTCATTTTTCATGCATCGGCATCAAAAGAGTATCAAAGGGTGCCTGGTATTGCAAGTCTGCAAGAAATACATCTTGAGCCAACCTTTCTGTATATAAGATGTTCCTTTTATAGACTTATGTTGATGTCTTTGACTGTTATATGGTGGATGAGTTGGGCGAATAAAATTTATTCTCAAATTCTATCCTCTTCTTAAATTAATTTGTGCCACTATGAAATTTACAATGTGATGTGACTAACAGCAATCAAATGCAAATTCTGGATGAAGAGAAATGTGTCCTATCGGCATTAATGCCGGTTGGCGGAAGTGTTTATAATGAACCTCGTGCGCAGGCGCACACCTCGGTGTCGCGTTCGGTTCTTCCACGCGAGAACATTACAATTGTCATCTTCATTATCACCTAAATCCCTTCTTATGAATTGTGAGTGTCCGTCTGGTGGGAGGTTAACTTTTAGATACTCTGATGTGCTACAACTCTATATACTATGCAAAGTCACTCGGGTATAATTTGACAATAACACTGATATTAATATCTAGTACTTAATCAACTACAATGATAACATGTGCATGATTATAGAACATTCACAAGGGGCAGGGTCGACTCCTGGAGCCCTTTGCCTGATGCAGAGCATTATTATCTTGGAATCACTGTAATATGAAATAAGGTTGGCTCATTGGTATTGAGCCAATGACGGATGGCGGGAAGTGGTGCGTTTGACGTTGCTAATCTTCTGCCATTCCCTTGAACTTTGCTTCCGAATTTCGAGCATCTTTGAAGGTTTGCCCGCTACAATTATTTCGTAGCCCTATTTGATCAGTTATATGATGGCAAACTACTAGTTTGGGAGACTTAATCTACGTCGTCGTCTAGTGGGCGAAAATAGGTGAATATGGCTGACAATATTACTATTGATGAACTACTTTGTTTTGTTCAAAACAAACTAGATGTCATCGCGCCTGACATGATAATTCAATTATGCACAACTACATACAGTGAAAGTGAAATTGAATGTTCAAAGAAAAGACTCTTCGATCTTTGTACTGAGCAAAACATTGGACGATTTAAAGCAAGGAAGGGGCCTAGCCGTGCACGACGTTTATTAACGTCGTGCAAAGATCGTAACCGAATGCGCGTGAACGATACATGAGTTCCAATTATACACGATAATTACAAAATGTACATATGAAGAATAATTTTTTCACATAAATGAATGTTTATTAACAAGTTGAGTTAGTTTACGGTGAGAGATTTCGTCAAGGGCGATTTAATCCGGCCACACAAATTCTGAAAAGTTCATGTTTATTTTGAACGACAAGAACGGTTTCACTTTTTCTTTCTGAATTTTATTATTTAAGAATATGTGTCATTTTGTCAATGATTATCTTTTGGAAATATCTACTTTGAAGGGCGATATGTATTTAACAATATCACATTGACATTTAAAAAAAGATAACACTTATTGATTCCCGCAGTCTGGAGGGGGCACTTGGCCTTGACCTGCGTAGGGGTGTGCCCGGGGATCTCAAAAACCTGTACCCGTCATACAAGGTAAAAATGGCAAGAGCATACCCCATCCTACAAGTATGAGGTCAACAAAACCCGTCGGGAGGCCGAAAAAAAAACCTACCCCGACACATGTATACTACCTCTATATACTTAAGTGCCCCCTCCACCGGGACCTGCAGCCACATGGCGAGTGAAACTGGAACTTCGTAATGTGACGTCATATCTCCAAAACTGGGGCTGCCGCGAATGAAAGTTGTGATTCTAAAAGTTTATTCGACTATTGCTAAATAATAACGAGACAGTGGATAACCAAAATAATCCGTTTAAGCGGATATTCATCTCATTTGTCGACATAAATATTTACGTAAGTACACAACTTGGTGGTAGCCCCGGAGACGCGAAATAAAAACAATTTCCATACGACCCACATATCTTCGGTCACGACGGTATATATTTATATTACCGTCGTGCGCGGCTAGGAAGGGGCCCAAGAAAAACGCTATGAACATTGAAGACATAGTCAAACTTATGATTGAAAACAGCGCGAGTTTACCAGTTTTTGTTGCTAGGGACTACCGCCAATCACGTTCAACAGCATTGATGTGTCATCATTGCTGAACCTCATCCAGAAAACTCGAGATGAAGTCGGCTTACTTGAGGTATCTATGCGCCTCCAAAATGAAAACACTCAAGCTTTAAACCATGCTGTGAGCACTATTGAAACTAAGCTGAGCCAAACCGAGCCTGCACCTGTGAGAGCTCGAACCATAAAAAGTGTCTCAACCAGCCCCTTAAACACTGTTTCAACCTCGGATAAAGAAGCAGGCAATTCTCAAGATATGACAAAAACTAGAATTCCTTTGAATACTGTTGACGATCGCACATTGTCCAGTCCTGCTGAGGATAGACAGACTCTGGAGAGTGCTGTGCATAAACCGGCTGATGTTATGTAAATGCATGACAAGCATGTTTGTCCATGGAACCCTACCAGAATCTATGATATCTGTGGTATTGGTGCCAGTGATTAAAGGCAAAGCCGTTAAAATTAATGCCAAAGAGAACTATCGTCCCATTTCACTGTCCAGTGTCATTAGTAAGGTTCTTGAACGGACCATTTTAAATCGTATATCAGATTACCTCTTGACGAATGATAATCAGTTTGGTTTTAAAAAGAATCACAGTACTGATCAATGTATTTTATGTCTTGAAAGAAATCATTGATGCCCACAGATCTTTGAATGGTATTATGTTTATTTGCTTTCTGGATGCCAACAAGGCATTTGATAGAGTCAACCACTCTGTCTTATTTGATAAACTTATTTGCCGGGGTGTCCCTGGTTGTATTGTGAGATTATTAATCTTCTGGTACTCCCAACCAGCAAATGTGTGTGAAATGGGGTAGCACTCATTCTGAATACTTTAATGTAACTAATGGAGTCAGACAGGGGAGTGTCCTGAATTTGTGCACAACTGGCTGCACATATAATGGAGTTATTGTCAATCAGTTAATGTACGCTGACGATCTCGTCTTATTCTCTCCCGCTGTTCCCGGGTTGAGCAAACTCATTAAGACCTGTGAAATATTTGGTGCTTCTCATGACATTAAATATAATTCTAAGAAAAGTGCCATTATGATAGTAAGGTCTAAAATGCTGAAGGATTCCTCATTCCCAAATTTTTCACTGAACAATGAAGTTATAACAGAATGTCAAGAGATAAAGTACCTTGGACATTTTCTGACTCACAATCTGGCTGATGATGCAGATATTAGACGTCAGATTAGGCAGACCTATGTGCAAGCTAATATGCTGCTTCGTAAATTTCATATGTGTAGTTTGGATGTGAAAATTAAACTGTTCCGCACTTATTGTACATGTCTATATACTGCTCAGCTCTGGTGGAGCTACAATACATTTAAACTCTTTGTTGGTGCTTCTAAATTTGTTAGCACAGGCTTTTGGTGTGCAATGTTTGATGTCCAGTGTTGCCAATCTGTAATTCGTAACATTATATATAAGTTTATGATTAGATTGGATTCATGTCACAACAGCTTCATATGTGCCATTCTTGCCTCCAGTGTAAGATACAAATCTAGTATAGAAACATTGGCATAACTTACTTTATATTCATAGCTAATGCCATGTACTATGTAGTATGCGTTCCTCACGATCTCAATATGGACCATGTAAATGTTGAGTCTGCAATAAAGTTTTATTATTATTATAAGGTGAATGCCTTTTTTTCTCATAGCAGAGAAAGTGTGTTCATGCTGGGCTTCATTGAAGACTGAAAAAATCTGATCCAGGGCAAAGTCTGGGAACGCAACATTAATCTGCAGGGCTGAGGCACCTTCAACAACAAATCCACCAAACACACTGCCTCTACCATGGAATGGGTTCTTGGAAGCAGTGTTTATTGCATGGGTCAAAATATCTCTGAAGTTTGATGAAAACCACTCCTTGGTGATGAGTTGAAAGTTTTTCTCTGCAAACATACAATAAACATTGGTTGATTGCCGTAGGCCACATATCACCACTCACACAATTTAAACTACAACACATTCAAAGCTTTAAAAACTTATATTTGTATATTTTGAATATCTACAATGTTATCTAACATATATATTAGTTTATTATAACTCTGATTATAAAAACTTCTCACTTGTCTTAGACCTACAGTAGGCCTCTATGTCTGCAGTAGAGGCCTACCTCATGCCAAGCCAAATGTGGTGGACTGGTCAATCATGAAAATATTTCTTCGACCTACTTTTTATCTGTTTGAAATAGCCATACGGATGTCATTGTGTTCGATTCAATTGTTCATTACCTTGTTTGCTGAAGTTGTAGGAAAGCTGTAATACATAGCACTTGTAAATATCAGTGGAAAACAAATTCGAAGCGGAATGTCGTCCACAAATGCGTCTGCTCAAGTCTATGTGAAAACGAAGCAATTTCGTCATAACGTAGACTACTTTGTTATCCGAGACAAAAATGGCGATAAAAGGAGCAGCGTTAATGTTTGCGATATGTTTTTGATTAATTTATGCATAAAATTTATGGGGTTTTAGATGGTACAAGATTTTTCAAGGATAACTCAAAGGTGAGGTGGGACTGCTTGGTTGATTTACAATAAAACATGCAATCAAAGTTTACGAACCGACCGAGTGGCAGCAGAACAATGGTATAAGCTCTGCAGAACAGCAGAGCCAAAAATGAACATCATCACTCAAAGGTAATATAGAAAACATTTTAATTACAAATGCAAGTCACATGATATATTCAGTTAAATGAAAATCAAAACAGGAAGACAAAATAATGTAGGGGTATTTTACAAAATATATATATGCACAAAGCTGTATACATTTTCCCAGGGCTCTTTAAACTTGTCCACATATGGCCATATGAGCTTCAGTACCTCCACCCCTACATATGCTTCCTTCTCATCCACTCTTCAAGTTCATTGATAAAGCAAGTTTGAGGCTTACAAGATTTGTTAGGACCTTTGTTTTGCAGACAATATACAAAACTTATTAAATGTGGTAAATTAGTATTTTTACACAATATATCATGTTATTTTACATAAATTATAATTGTAAATAAAGACCCAAAGCACTTGGAATTCATCTTTACCAATAAAGAAGCACAGAGTCTGTACTGCTTATTTTAAAGCCTGCAACATAGATATGCACACATGGTGGAATGGGTAAAAAAAACAGACAATAAAAGCCAGGTTTTTTCCTCCAACATACCTGAATGCGGACAAATAATGTGGGCACTGCATTCAAAATTGATAATACACAGTAGATAATGTTTTGGAGGATTCGAGGTGAAGGATGAGGTGTTCAGACAGGTGGGGGCCAGTTTTGGTGAAGGAGAGTTGGGTAGATTATGATGAGTTAGAAGATGGGACAGCAGGGGGGTTACTGTTACAAATGAATTAATAATCAGGAGCTGAATATATTTAAGTTGCATTTGGATGGATGTTACAACTGAGTGGATTAGCAAGACATCTGATGGATGTTACAACTGAGTGGATTGGCGAGACATCTGATGGATGTTACAACAGAGTGGATTAGCGAGACATCTGATGGATGTTACAACTGAGTGGATTAGCGAGACATCTGATGGATGTTACAACTGAGTGGATTAGCGACAACAGTGAATTAATTTGACAATTGAGTGGATTGGTGACAGGTGATGGATAAGTGTGACAACTGAGTGGATTGGTGTGACAGCTGATGAACTGTGACAACTGAGTGGATTGGTGTGACAGCTGATGGATTGTGACAACTGAGTGGATAAATTTGACAGAGGATGGATTAATGAGACAACCGAGTGGATTTAGTGTGACAGCTGATGAATAAATGCAACACATTAATGAATTTATGTGACCAGTGGATTAATGTTGACAATCAAGTGAATAAAAGCATCATTTTATGATAAGAGGGTGTAATGGATTGGTATGACTTCTGGATTCATGATACAATTAAGTGGTTGAGAGGATAAATGAATCAATGGTGAAGATTTTTTTCATGATTGATAGACGAGTGTGAATAAAAAATGAGAAATGTGACAAATGAAGATATTTGGACCAAAATTAACAAGCGAGTTATTCCATCAAAAGCATCACATAACCATAGTAATAACATTCATTTGACCAAGAAAATGTGCCACCAGACATGTATCACATAATTAGTGGTTATTATATGGTTATTGACTAACAATGCTTTGGTAACTGCTCAGAATCAGCTGATCTCAACCTTAGTTGTCATGACAAACCTGCATGATTAAACTACTATTACTCTATTACTCTCACAACAGCCTGAAATGAACCCTAAATGCATGACCTTACATGGCCACACTTAAACAGGTAACTCCTCAATTAATCAACAGGTAACAAGTGAACAATGCTTCAGAAATGCTTTGACCTTCAAGTGATCTAATCCACCCTATTTCCCCAACCAAACACAATGAGAAAACATCCTCTTGTTTTTTCCAGAAATATAATCTTGTAGAACTAGTCTGGCTATAATTTCACCAAGTGATAAAACAATGACTATAGGAGAAACTTCTTAGACAATGTGACCATCTCAGAACTGTGGCCCATAGCAAACCAGAATTGACTGAACTATCAATAGCAGTAAAATTGGAACAGGGATAGTAATGATAACAAGAAAGAACTACAGAACCCACATGGAAATAGCGTAGGTCTTCTTGGTTCCTTAGTGTTGTAAGGGTGAAATGATGACAGCGACTGCCTCACCAGAGGATAACATTAAGAAGACTGCTGCATATTCAGATTTCTACTGTAAACAGTAAGATTCAATTGCAGCATTACTAGATATAAAAATTACTACCATTTATGAGAGGCGAGTTCAAATGTGGCGATGAAAACACAACCAATACTTCTCACTACCTGGGTCATTCCCCAATCAAATTATGGTTGTCATGGTGCACTTTGATGGTAACAGAAGCTACTTGAGTCGATGACCAATCAAAATTACACTTTAAAGTTAAAACACAATGACTTTTTGTGAGTAAAAAGGTCATGTCCATTTGAATAGCTCATCTTTAGTGTGTATTTTGTGTCAGGATGTACAGACAGACATTGCCAAAGCTGTTGGACTATAATACTGACCACCTCTTGTACAATCACCATGGTTTTGTATAACCATCTGATAAAACCACAGAACTTATTGCATACAGGGAGTAACCGAGTCATAATATGCCTTTTAAAATACAGTAAAAAACAGAATGGAATAAAACAATTAAGAATCTGCGGATGCTCACCATTAATCTTGTTTGATATTTCAATAATTTTACAACAAATGATGAAATTGTGAGAAATCATACATAATTTGACATAATTATAAGACAAACGAAAGCTTGCAACTTTGGCACACATTGGTATGTGAACATTAATCTAAATGTGATCAGATCAAATATATCTTTTGTATTTTCAATAATACTCCAAATGGTCAGACAGCTTCAACCATCTTAGACAGTAAGAAAATACCAGGATGGAATTAAAACATATAATGCTTTTTGTTTGCGAATAGACAATACTGCAGTACCAGAGTTTACAACAGAGGTTTTACACGGATTAAAACGATCCAAGTCGCAATTTATTTGCATGTTATCATAACAGAGTTAGCACCTATACATATACATACAGACTGTCATATGCATGCATACAGGAGAAAAACTACTTGGAAGTGTGGACATGGAGTGTTTAATTGTAGATACAGATCTACATATCCTGTACTGTACAGTGAGGTAAATATAGGGTTTAACAGTGTTGGTGTGCCATTAAACCCTATACATACCTTACCATACAATACAGGATATGAAGTGCAGAGATCAGCTTCCATCACTGAGTGAAAGGCAATACACAAGATGGAGAACAATTACATCTCATATTCCTTCAATGGACCACACCCTCACTGCCTTCTTCACACCAACCGACATTTTCAAATAGTTGCATTATCTTTCAGTGGCATATTATGATAGTGGATACATAATGGGAGTTATATAAGTCTATTGTAGTGTGTGAAGTGGTATTACTATATGCATGAGAAATGGGTAAGAAATGGAAGCTGATGATATACATCTTTCCGTCCAGACATCACCAGCCGTTGTTCCCATCTTTACAGAGATGCTTCATGTTAGAGTCAAGTCATCTTGATATAGCAGTGTTCCCTGCAGTATGGTTTTGCAACTCTTCTATTACAGCTGTGGGTTGATGGGTGGAAGTTTGTCAACAGGGTCGATTTTGAAACTAATTTGGTCACCAAGGATCTTGCTTCATTTTCTTGCACCTGCAACAATTAAAAAGAGAATTATTATTCCACTCTATGACTTGGTGGGGAAAGACAGTGGTTGCAACATCAGCTTTGTGCTGCCATGATTGGGGCATTGACCATAGAATATGCCAGAGTAGTCTGCCAACCACAACACCAAACAAAGAGCATTCAAGAGATGTGACAACTGGCCAGTATGATTCTTACAAAAAAATTATATCCACAATAACTCATAAAGGCAATACCACCAAACAGAGAAATGAAATGAAACACAAAGGTTTTATGTTATTTTCAACAATGAGGGGATATCATGACGGTGATGGATGAGGATGATTGTTAAGCTTGGACAAGTACCCATTTGGTGCCAGCACCCACTTGGCACAAACATGTTGCCCACAGAAGGTTCATAATCTCTGCATTGGGAAATAAGTCAACAAGATACCATTACGCCTCTGAGTTAGGGTGTTAGGGCGGCAATTTTAAACCATATACAGATTAATGTGGCCATCACAAATGTGTGACAAACTGTGCTAGACATGATTCAGTACATACCCAATTCAATTTCAAGCCAGCCAACAATAACAAACTCTTCTGGCACTGTGCAGCTATGGTTCACAGAGTGCAATATATCATATAACAACCTGAATTTCTTAGTAACTGAAATGCCAATGCTTCCCCACATTAGTCTGCCTCATGGGTTAAGGTGATATGGACTGTTCAAGTGCGCGATGGATTGGTAGAGCAAGAGGGAAAGACACAGAGGCATCCCATAATTACATTATTATAAATGATTAGATTTCAATGTCAAATGAGAACAGAGGCTGAATGTAGGTATAGAGCTCAGCGTATATAGAATTAGTAGGATGCATTACATGTAAACACTTTTTAATCATTTCAATGATCATATCATTATGTCATTCCCAGTTTCTCCTGCATTCTGCATGTAAATTACCAGTTCAATGATCATATAATCATGTCATTCCCAGTTTCTCCTGCATGTAAATTACCAGTTCAATGATCATATTATCAAGTAATTCCCAGTTTCTCCTGCATTCTGTGTGTAAATGTCCAGTTCAGTGATAAAATCATCATGTCATTCCCAGTTTCTCCCCATTTTCATCAGGTGACACTACTATGAAATCAACAAAAGCACATGAGACTGATGATCCAACCTCTCGGGACACTGCCTCTGTTAAAGACATTGAGTCTTCTGATTGGTTTAGGCGACCATGTACTCAACAAACACATAGATCAATCTGGCAGTGATGTAGTAGTTCACGGTCTACTTTCACACATTAGCAAAGAAACATGAGGCCATGAGAATAGTTGGATGTTCCATAATCAGGTGCTAACACAGGGGTAGACACTAACTTCCCATGTGAAACATACTTGCCCCACAAGACATGAAAGTTCACATGGTATGTTTGTTTTTCTTGATATAAATTACAAAATCTTATGTAAAAAGATTATTGCATTAAAATTATTTATACTCCAATCGGTAAATGTTAAGTATCTTTAAAATTTCTGTACAGCTTTATGAAAACAGGTTTCCATAAATATTAAATGGTACAAATTCACCCCTTGTAAATGCAAGATATTGGTGGCTTCATTCCTTAGTTGGTCATAGCAGTTGAATTTACCAGCTGAGGTCATATTGGTCCTTTATATATATTTTGTGTTTGTTGCGCCATCAGACTCGCAGATTGACACATTGGTTGTACAACAGTCCGCCAAAACACAATGTGTTGGCTCGCACGCTCCGTCATCATAGTGCAGTGCGTAACGCACCAACGTCACAACGCATAGTGTTCAATCAATGGTGCGTTAAAAATCTTTCACAAAACTGCAACTAGTTCGACCTTGCGTCACTGTAATGATGCTAGCTAGTTATCGAGACAATGCATACTACGACACGTAACAAGCACAGGGATTTGCATAGGCCTGCCGGCCACTATCTTCTATGTATACATAGAATATAGCAGCTGGCAGGCCAATGAAAATCCCTGTGGTAACAGGTGCCTCTGTTTTCGATTCATCGGGAACTGGTAGAATATAGCAATTTGCAGTTAAACCGTACATGACTGAGTGAGTCTTAATCATTAGCAGTCAAAGAACTTCACCACACAAAACTGGGGTATGGATCAGTGCTGTACGGTTACTGATTATTCTGTCTTACACGCTCGGCTGCACATCGAAAGGCACTGAAACCTCAGTCTTCAAGGCTTCAGTGTTTGCTCGAGATAACATTTGCAATCGGCGAAGTAATTAACATGACCGGTCGGACAAGTACTTGGGACTTCTCACTTGTCCCATAAGCAGAACCACCTGTCCCAGGCAAGCAGACAACCTTTAGTGTCTAGCTCTGTAACATTATTTATCATATAATCTGATTGGCGGTTATTAATTGAAGATAACAGGTAATGCATAGAAATGTACAATATGTGCATTTGCTTACTAAATTATACCTAGAAGACTGTATCATCCAAAAGCTATGTCGATTTGAATGACAGTCATAACCTGATTGAAGTAGGGAAGTTGGCATGCACCTTATTCAGTCACAATTCAATATGTAAGAGTGATAATGGTACTTAGTTCATGAGTGTAGGTGAATCACAGCAAGTTTTTATGCCAATTAGAAGCTTCAACATAATTGCATCAGCAGTGGCAAGTTAACGCACATATGGCGAGCTTAGGCCCCATAGCTCATAGAACAATTGCAGAGAAATTACTTACCATTGTTATAAAATAGCACAGCATCCATTCTTGTCTTTGATGGGATTACAGTTCATTTCTCTCACAATTTCTATAAAAACTTCATTCACGTTCTGTGTGAATTTGGCAGACGATTCTATGAATGGGCACTTCCACATCTGGGACAACCCAGTGCTTTCCTCTCGAGTTACTTCCCGCTGGTTTTCAAGATCACACTTATTTCCGACAAGCAACATTGGGACGCGTTCCGTTCCTTTCACACGAACAATTTGCTCTTTCATTGTTTTGATGTCCTGAAATGTTTGGAGACTTGTGATACTATAGACTATAACAAATCCCTGGCCATTTTTTATATAGAGATCCCTCATTGAGGCAAACTGTTCTGTTCCGGCAGTATCCAATATTTCCAGGACTGAGGGAGCCCCATCAACCTCGATTTCTTTCCTGTAAAAATCCTCAATAGTTGGGTCATATTTCTCCATGAAGGTGCCAGTCACAAATTTCACTGTCAGTGCGCTCTTGCCAACGCCACCACTTCCCAAAACCACGACTTTATATTCACGCATTTTTAGTGTTGCTGTTTCGCTATGTTGTATTAGCTATGTTGGTCATCGACAAGTGCTGGCGTCCACTGGTGTCATTGGATGGTTATTTCGCATCAGTTTTCTACTTCACTGTAGCACGGATGACCGGGTACACAAGAAATCCTGACGCACGACTTCTGACCTAGTACCTTTTGTCAGCTAACTTCCGGCCTTACCCACGCACATGCACACCTTTAACCGACAACAATCAACTCAATTAAGTAAATTAAGACTTGATAAGCCAATATATACCACCATTCTTAATAAAAAACACACAAAAATTGCACGTTTGAAGTCCAATTTAAAGATGAAATTTGACTTTGTTCAACAGCCACCAATGTAACTAAGTCGGTCGGTTGCCATATTCCATTTGGCGTTTCAACCGGAAATCGGGATCTTTAACCAGAAACACGCATAACTCGATCGTCGAGGTTGATCATCAAAACATTGGCGCCCGCCTATGACTCACACAAACCACCTGCTGTCTCGCGGTTTTCGTGTGTGTTTGTGTATCTCGAATTATAGTCTTTTTTAGCAACTAGGCTTTGTACGACACCGTTTGCATTTGAAACAAATATTTTTACTAACGAGCAGATAAATATGCAGAGTGTTATCAATTGACCCTAACATAACATTATTTCGTTATGTACATATACGACCACCCTTCCCGATCTCCTTACGCATCGGCTTCTACGCGAGCTTGGATTCGTTATGTTAGCGTAGCGTCGAACGACATTACCATGGACAGCGCACCCTTCCAACACCACCCTACACACTCCCAACACTACACCCATCACCAGATACCGCTACTTTTTGTACTCTCGGGTGCTTCAAAACCATGCACATGTATTCATACTCACCGACGTCTTTAAAAATGCAACTTTTGCCAACGAACATAACGAATAAATTCTAAAAAACACGATATCTTAGCATTAGGTTAAATACACATGCGACGGATGTGGTGGAATTCCCACTCTGGAGCAGTCCCTGGAAGCACATATATAGCGATAAGGTGACAAATAAATTACCGATATCTATTTAATACAAGTGAAAGTTATAGTGTGCTGTGTATTGATGATGTCGCATATATTTATCGGGTTTAGATATAACCCCTAGGCAACGTTATGTATCATGGCAGGCAAATGCGATGGAGTGGGAAGTTGCGTTCAAGCGTACAGAACACCCGCGTGATATTTTTGGCGCAAGATAGGGGCATAGTATTCAATCATGAGCGATCTAACAGTGTCGATGTTCACGAAAGTGGGGTATCACACTGCCATTGCCATTGCTTACCAAAATCAAAGCCAAAGTCTCCTAAGCAAAGAGGCCCTTTTTAACACAGACTATCGGTACATTGTCCGAAAGGATTTGAGAACACATGGGAATATTTTTGGGGCAGATATGTCGGTGTTTCTGTTCTTTAATATTATAATTTGTTTAAACAAGTCATTAACACTGAAAAATAGCAATGAAAATAAGTCAAGACACACTCTATCATTGTCACTTATCATTATGGGAACCACCCCGAAGAATTCGATACACTCGACAGCTTACTCAACTACCTCTTCTTCGTTTCGGCTGTAGTTCAGACATTCGAAAATGATATAATTGTTTCTGTGCCAAAATAATCACAAAATATACTGCAATCGTAGAAAACCTAATACAGACACCTTCCATTCAAAGGATGTTGCAACATATTCACTGATCAACGCCTTTAACTTTGCTATATCATGAGTGTATAAAATCTTCATATCATTATCAACTATGGGAAGCCCGGCCAGGAGACCATTGATTACTGAACTAGGCTTCCCAGATCATGAGTTTGTGTAAGCCTGTAAAGCTGATTCAGTTTGGAACAGGCTGAAATTATAGTACGCGGGTGTGGTACTCGATAAGCGTATGTCGTAACGCTATCTTGTCCACGCCGCTAACTTGTCCAAAGCAGTGTACACCATTTCCGAGATACACCGTTCGTGTAAATTCTAGAGAAAGCAAACACTCGAGGAAGTGAGGAGAACCCAGTGGGTCGAAGGAACCCACTGGGTCGACCTGACTGGAGCGAGATTGGGAGCGGTCGTTATTCTATCAGGTAATATCTTTAGCAAGACTGTGCAGGATAAACGAAATAAATCATAGATATATTGTGTTTTAATGCTACCTATTCCAACCAATGCAAATAGCATTAATCATTTCCTACAAAATATAACTACACAAGTATTTAATCAATGTAGTTATTGGTTCACGTTGCTGAAAAGGACAGTTATTGCATCGGTGTCAGGTAGTGAGTGAACCCAGAGGGAATCCCATATATTATTTGATAAATAGAGGCAGCAAGTCGACCACGTGGGTACCCCATGTAAAACACAATAGAGTGAGCAGTGAGTCGACCCAGTGGGTACCCCATGTATAAACTCGATACAGTGAGGCAGTGAGTCGACCCAGTGGGTACCCCATGTAAAACCCAATAGAATGAGGCAGTAGGTCGACCCAGTGGGTATCCCATGTATAACTCAATAGAGTGAGGCAGTGAGTCGACCCAGTGGGTACTCCATGTATAAACTCGTTACAGTGAGGCAGTAGGTCAACCCAGTGGATACTCCATGTATAAACTCGTTACAGTGAGGCAGTGAGTCGACCCAGTGAGTACCCCATGTAAAACTCAATGGAATGAGGCAGTAGGTCGACCCAGTGGGTACCCCATGTATAACTCAATAGAGTGAGGCAGTGAGTCGACCCAGTGGGAACCCCATGCATAAACTCGATACAGTGAGGAAGTGAGTCGACCCAGTGGGAACCCCATGTAGAACTCAATAGAACGCAGCAGTCGGCTGACCCAATGGGATGATTTTATTGCCGAATTTCAATTTTTCCACAAAATATAGATGTAAATTTCACTATTTGACTGAATCGAAATTGCAACCAAATTGGATGCTTACCCAGTAACTCACGTCTTCACACTTTCTTTTACATTCATTTTCTCTGACAATTACAACGTAGTGCTGAAACTCACACATTTCATCATTTGCAAAACAGAATCTGCAACCTAGGTGGGGATTTCAAAGACTCACCAACCAACTTCACGAACAATTTACATGAAACAAAACACTGTGAATGCTAACTAACTGACACTAATGTCACTTAACTGTGTATTAAACAGGGTTCTGTGTGTTTACTACAAATGACATGATTTGTAATGATACTTAATCAAGCTTACATAATCTGTTATTGAAAGTTTGTATTACTTACAATATCCAATAATGCACAAATTACACTATAAAAACATTATAGTGGTTTAAATTATAGTGGTTTACAGTTCTTTGTTCATGTATCACAAAGTAAGGTGATTAGCATCATTGTATCAGTACAACTCATTAAGCTGTGTCTAACCTATTCTTATGTATATTCAGGTCCACCAGAAACAGATGCCACATAGTGGGCAATTGCATTTATATGCATCAGAACATAACCGAGAAATGGGAAAGCATATCAGCATTAGATGTCAACAATACCCTACATGACTATCAGGGATAGGCAAATATATATCTTTGAATAAAGTTAACAAACATGCATTAGAATAAAAACATCTGCTCTACAGATGAGAGAGAAGTTGGAGATTATAAAAAGTGATATGTTACAGTAAACAAAAAGGTTAGTCCCCATTGTTTATATGCATAAATCTTACATGTGACATTTGGTTGACAAGTTATGTTTTAGGCCTTCATATAATTTGGACAAGCCAATCAAAACATGTCCAAGGGATGAATTCAGACAAATCAACAGTGCCCAATCTATTCGCAACATCGACCATGTGGATGGAGGCATTACAACATAAAACTTTGAGTTATATAGTGCCACATGAACTACTACTTTACCAAATCAAAAGCTTACATGGACAAGTCCTAGACTGGCTGAGAGACAATTTCCTTGATAGGAAGGAGACCATGAATAGACCTATGATGTTAATATTCTTCATGGTCAAAGGTCACAAGAGGAGTACCAAAGGATTAAGAGTTGGTCCACATTATCTTCAGTATATTTGCAAATGAATGCCTCTCTGATTACAAACATCGCTATGTTTAAAGATGAATATTTTCAGCAGTTTCGATAGACCAGAAAACTGCTTAAATTGTTAATACAAGAGAACAAGTCAGTTTCATGTATTATCCACATAATCCAAAAATCCACAAGACAAGATACAGATTAAACCCCATCAATTCAAAACAATATGAAATAGTGAATTGATACTACTCAGGCAAGAAAAACAAATGGTCTTGTCCCGTTTGGAATGGCTTGTACACTTTAGGTGGAATCTGCCACTACAGGATCCACACATCTCCAAGAACACATGATTACAAATATATTAGAAATGTATGATATGTGATGTATGAGATGTATGGTAGATCCATATGGAGTTTTAATAACATTTATCTTGACATCTTTCATGCATTGTCATACATGATGAACTATTAACTTAGATACTGCTTAATATTTAGTCAAAATAAGCCTGTACTGAATATTATATTCAATTCCATTAACTGTAATTGTGTACCGTCCTATATAATCATAAGTAGTACAACAAATGTATGAATAATTATATTGTAAGTCAGTTCATAGTGCTGTGCAATGACATTATTACCAAGATGCCTCTACATACTAAAACAGATGATATTTGTTCATGTTATTTCACCCTGCTGTGTGGGACCTGAAGCAGGGGACACTTTAATCGCCTCCGCTGTAAAGTGAAAGAATGATCTAATACAATAATATATATATATATATATATATATATATATATATATATATATATATATATATATATATATATATATATATATATATATATATATATATATATATATATATATATATATATATATATATATATATATATATATATATATATATATATGTGTGTGTGTGTGTGTTGTTCAGCAGCCAACTCCAGCAATCTATAAGCAGGATGAAATTGGGACTGATTCAACATTTATCTTTTGATAGAAATGTTTTACTAGTTTTGGATGCCGAAATGATGATTCTCTTGTCTGATCCAAAAGACAGCTCACAGTCGGGATGTGATGCTTTGATGCTTTTCTCGATAAGTGCCCTTCTGTTCTGGTTTTTCCGCATGTTTTGCAGATGAAGGAGAAGTCTCACAGCAGACACATGGTTCACAGCTTTCATCTGGTTAAGGAAATACTTTGTTTTATCAAGTGAAGAAAATGGTTCCTCCACAACCTGAGTGTTGACTGCGCCTTGCAGCCCTCTCACTATGTCCAACCCTCTCAATTTCTCCTTCTCATTGCTGGAATTGTTTTGATGGAAGCGATCATAGGCACAGTAATGGTCCCTTGAGTTTGTCAATGGGTGACGGTTGTCACTGTAGGAGTGATCAACTGATGTGATATTGAACATCATGTATGACATATCCAGCTCTGGAATATCAACAGTTAATGCTCTTACTCTCAAGAGAGCCAGATTTTCTTCAGTGCACTCTGCAAAACGGCCATCATTTGGATGGAACATGGATGGTTTCCGTTTGTTGCCATGCAGGGACACAAAGCCTGGTATGTCACAAATCACTAAAGTAGGTTGATGTTTAAATGACATGAGGAGGTCAACATGGTCACGGGGGCTCTCTCCCCTGAGGAGGAACTTGATGGCATATATAATGCCATTGGGACAGCAGGCTGCTAGCAAACCCCCTGTTGAACACACAAATATATCATGTTAAATCAATGTATGTAGAAAGGATGTGAAATACCAAAATTCTTTTAACATAATTTAACCAACAGAAAATAAGCATATCACTGACCAGATCTTCCTGAAAATTTTGTAAAGATCTTGTCAAAACAGGTTTGATCCCTGATCTTATCTTTGATCCGATTCAAGCACTCAAGCTTTGTTCCACTGTCCAATACTCTAATGGATTTGCAGACTTTCTTGATGTCTGGCAACTGTTACAATATTAGAATGGTGAAATAAATCTATTTGATCTAGGACACCACTACACTGCACTCTTCACTTGAAATATGTTTTAAGTGACATTACTCACCTTTTTTTCACTGATTTGTTCTATCAGTAAATCTTCTGACAACTCTACTTCGTTTTCATCGTCATCTACAGCTTTCTTGACCCGACCCTGACCCTTTCTTGAACTCAGTGTTCACCACATCGGAGCCTGAACGTGCCCCACCAATGTAGGGTGACCAGCATGAGTATGATAGCACAACATCATCATCTGAACCTTAAATGGAAGCCAAAGCCAGCAAATATATAGTCATATACTCACAGATAACCAGATGCTTCATAATGAGATATTCCTTATCTACATCGAAAAGAATTATTTTGGGAAATGGGTCAGTTGTGCAAAAACTAAAGTTTCTTATCATTTCATAAAATTATTTCAAACAACACCTTACATATTTTATTATAAATAGATATAAGACAGATCATATTATCACATCAGAATGTAATGAAATGACATTTTTTAATGGAAATTGATGTTTAACATACCATTCAATGATGAGGCATGATGGATGAGCAGGAGCTCAACTTTATACATTATATGCTACCCATTACACAGGACTGATATTTTACCCTGATGTGCAGCTAGGATCTGCTTTTCAACCCTAGTCCAGAATTCCTGCTGATTTACTGTGTCTAAAGCTTCGTCTCGTCCACCAACATCAGGCACTGTAGAACACAGAGAAATGTTGTATAAATGCATTGCAAATGTACGCGGTGGGTCGAGTTAGTGACTCTTCAGTCAACTTACAGCTGAAGATGGGATCAAAATAGGAAAGGACAGAAAAAGGAGCCAGAAAGCGGCTACTGGCCATGGAGGAGGGAGAGGAGGTTATGTCCTCATCTCATGAAAGGGCTCCCAGCATTAAAGGGGTGCTGTGTAATGTTGCAGTGAGCCGCCACTGAATGTGCCACATTAATGGGGAACCCCAAAGGTAACGTTTGATAATAGTGTAGGAGAAACAATCTTACATTATTTATTTAAGTCGAGTACTCACGGTTCAATCTGAAGGAACACTTCTTGTTAACATCAGTTATGATGATAGGTGGGTACACACCACAAGAAATGCAAACAATGTCATATGTGTGGTCACACAGTGCCTCATACATCAAGTATCCTTTGATGATGTCTTGGTGGGGTGGAAACCTGACCTGGAGATAAAGCTGCAGTTTCTCCAGCTCTCTCTCTACAGCTGTATGAGTCTGATAACGTCAACATTACAAATACACATAGCGATTCATGATGTATTGTTAAAAATCAATCTCTCATGGAAAAAGTTTAAAAATTGTTACATTTGGCTTTTTTTATTAGATCAACAACTGATTATATTTCTCTGAGAGTAATTGTTTGGGGGAAGCAAGTTATCTTAACAATACTGTTGATGTTTGTATCGGTGCACAGTTATGTAATTTATAATGTCATATTTCACGAAACCTGAATGCAGCAGCGGATCCACTTGCAAAACCGTGTAGTCAGGAACAGTCTAATATTGCAATTGAACAGACCATCATGGGTATCATGATATCTGACAAAATGTGCACATGCTGTGCAAATTTTCTCAAAAACATTTACATCTGAAAATAAAGCAATAGTTGTCATACATTGCAAATGCCTGGAGAAATGATTAGCAGGTTGAAGAAATGTATCAACACGCTTCATGAAGTAATCCACCTGGTAATAGGAAAAAAGAAAATATCACCATGTCTGATGAAGTGTTGGCCGAGGATGGTCCCTTTCTCTGATGAGACACGCAAATCCAAAGGACTGCTGCACCATGGGCACTCAGCTTCTGATGGCATCAGTGGGGCAAACTCCACCGAGTTGTCAAATTCTTGGCAGGAATCAGGGTCAATCTTCTTTTAGCTGAGAAAATCGAGCCAGTGACGGTTGAAAATGTCATCGTCGCCATTGCCTTTAGACTCAGAAGATAGAGTCGCAGGAGTTTCATTCCCTTCGGACAAGTTCTGTACCCACCTTACTGCTGCTTTGTGTACACAGTTGTGCAGTGGCCCAACACATGGACAAGAAATATATCCATCTCGCAGAGTAACAACTGTACGACCAAGCTGCGACCATGGCCGCACGATGCCAGTGTACACAGAGAAGAATGTCACATTTGGCTGGACGCTGTACGGCCATCTAGCAATGAGGGACGTTTGATGCTGGTCAGCCTCATTTTTTAAGTTCACCACAAGTGACATTTGGGGCGTTAATCGCCTTGCTGAGGTGCTGGCATACAAAGTTCTGTTGTCCTCTTTTCATGGCAAGCATGATTTCCATGCATTCTCCTTCTGTACATACGAGACCTGAATCATCGCCAAAAGTCCTCACTTTCACATGTATTGGAGCAACAGGACTAGTACCAGAGTGTTTGTCAACCAGAAATATTCCCTTTTTGTCCACGCAACAGACTTGGTGTGAACTTGATGAGTCCCTCTGATGGGTTCTCAAATGCCTCCTGATGTTTTTCCTTGAAACAGTTCTTTTGCAGACATTGCACTCCAGTGTAGTATCCTTTGCAGGTTTTGTATTTTCATTCACAGTTGAACAAACAGGTTGACTGACTGAGCTCTTAGTGCTGGGAACACTATACTCCACTGTGATCGGTTGATCAGTTGCTTCGGGAGGTTGCTCATCACAAACACCCGTCTCAGATTCTGTTTCGTCTGCGATGTTAACTTTGAACGCTGGACATATCTGAATATGTCGTTCAGCGGTGGAACGCAGTCGAGTTTGACGACCACATATGCAGTGGTAATGTGAACGTTTGTGTCTCATACAGGGCAGCCTACAGAGCAGGAACTTCTTGCCTGAATAATCAATTGAATGCTGTATGATTAATGCACGAGATGAAAAGAAAAGCTAGTCATAATAATGCTTGATCCATTGTTGATTAATATATTGTTTTTATTTTAGAGAATATGAATTATTGATTGTTTCTGTGTGGATATAATCTAGTCGAAAATTTGGAGCTAGCCGCAGAGTGCATGAGGCAAATTGACAATACACTGGAAGAAATGTTGATCACCTTTGCATGAAAAACTGTGTCTTTCATGGAAACGACTCAGGTGGCGTCTCATGATTTTTGGAGGGCATGGTGAAATCTGGGAAAGTGGACAGAGAGGACAAGGGGTCACTTCTGAGGAAACCAAAGAGGCAGCGGAAACTTCCTCATCCACCACTGATTGATGATTACCAAGAAATCAAAGTACAAATTGGAAAATATCAACAAGCGAAAGCAAAATATATATGAAGTCAGACAAATTTTACAACTGATCATCTATGTTACTAAAGTGCAAAAACAAAATCAGTAGTAAATAACTAACTACCATTCACTTACACAGCACAATACATATGTTCAATTGATAAACGCTCACCACATGCAAAATCATACGGAACTCCATTACTTCTCATCGCCAGCTCAAATGAGAGTTCTCTTCAAACCTCCTCAACTTGAAGAATATTTGAAGCACCTGAAAATGTACAATAAATTGACAAATTGAGGGATAAAATTAACTCACTGTCCCATTGTATCGAGTTATACATGGGGTACCCACTAGGTCAACCTACTGTCTTATTCTATTGAGTTTTACATGGGGTACCCACTGGGTCGACCTACTGTCTCATTCTATTGAGTTTTACATGGGGTACCCACTGGATCGACCTACTGTCTCATTCTATTGAGTTTTACATGGGGTACCCACTGGGTCGACCTACTGTCTCATTCCATTGAGTTTTACATGGGGTACCCACTGGGTCGACTCACTGCCTCACTGTATCGAGTTTAAACATGGGGTACCCACTGGGTCGACTCAATGCCTTACTGTAACGAGTCTATACATGGGGTACCCACTGGGTCGACTCACTGCCTCACTGTATCGAGTTTATGCATGGGGTTCCCACTGGGTCGATCTACTACCTCACTCTATTGAGTTATACATGGGATACCCACTGGGTCGACCTACTGTCTCACTCTATCGAGTTTTACATGGGGTACCCACTGGGTCGACTAACTGCCTCACTGTATCGAGTTTATGCATGGGGTTCCCACTGGGTCGACCTACTGATTCAACAAAACATCAGGCTCATTTCCAGTATGTCTCTGACTCATTGATATCCTACAATCACTACATGAAGCCTACGCGATCTCACCAACTAGGACAAGATAGCGTTAAGTGAAGATTCCGCTGCAGCTAACTTGTCCAACTTGACTGAGCCTATATCTGGCTCACTAGGCTGTCATGGGTTCGTTTACAACAATAATATAAAATGGCTCAGATTATTTGATACAGTGACTTTGGTGAAAAACAACACAGATAGGATTAAACAGCCACTTCGCTTTTTATTTCGAAAAAGGAAAATACGCCGAGGTTTGAAGACTGTCTTGAAATCGTGAGGATAGGGCGATCTGGAAACAAAATGTTTGCGTTTTTTAAATATTCAACGCTGTGACATCTAACTGCATGACATTAGACAACTGATAAACTCGTATAAACAATTTATGCAATGAAAGTTAAATCCTACCACTTTGTATGCAACACGCTTTCTGTTGCAGCACCAATACAATCAGCCCCTTCGTACAAAATGCCCTTGGTGCACATTAGTGTGGCAATGACTGCCTCTTTCAAGACCACTTAGTAGTTGCCGTCGAATACCCTACACACAGAAAATCCAATTGAACTCGGCGATTTATAAACCAGTTTAAGTGGTTTGTCTCAAAGAAATGAGGCATTGGATGATCGTGTTATTCTCGACATAGAAGCAGCTCAGAACCTACCCCTGATGTTCCTCAACAGCTTGCTGTGGGGATCGGCTCATCGTAAGTCCGAGAGAGGAATATATTGATGTAACCGACCTTGAAAGCAGCAATGAACACATTTCTATACTTATCTAGATACTTTCTCGACACGATAAATGATAAACGATGCTAAAATATTCAATAAGAATCGAAATAGATAATCCCACCTTTGTTTTCACGTCAGGTAAATGTCCACTAATCTATCAGATAGGGACGAGAAATCCTAAGACAATAAGAATGGTTTAATGCCTTACATCGAAATAATGCAAGGTAATATACATATCCGTAGAATCTCAGAGTTGATTTGCAGTCTTATGTAAACTCCAAAAGGTTAATGATTAGCAACTCTTTTGAAAAGAACACCAGCGCATTAACCTCCATGGTCCTTGGATAGTCGTTCAGGAATTTCATGTGCTTCGATCCGTACGAAGTTAGCAATGCAACAACAAATTATCCATTCTAACACATGCTGATCGTAAAACGTGGAATATTTATTTATTAGACGATGTTGTACTGCATGCTTGACAGGTCACTGCAATTACAATTTCAAATATTCCAAAATACGAGATGATGTTTACTATTCTACTATCATCGGCAGTTTAATGACAAACCAGAGTGTTTCGCGTTCTCCATTGATCTTAAACAGGACATTACAGTGAATGCAAATGAGGTATTTTCGTTATCAGAAAGGTCTGAAGTTTAAACAGTGAGTGTGAGTAACACAACGATTTCATTAGAGGTCTTGTTGTTATCATACAATGCACCCTGAATAAGGTGATGGGGGACCAAACACAATCAACATATAAGGAAAGCAGCTAGGTGCCGCCCATGTGCCGTCCAGTAATATTTTACACGAGTATCCATTTTCATGATTTCAGAATGGGCCGCCGCCATATCCCAGCCTTATTTCATTTGATGAAACATATTTAGTTTAGTAACACAAAACACATTTAAATTTGGGAACATTATAAAAACAGACACAGAATGATCCCCAAATTAACATGGTAGGTATCCAACTTGCTAGTGGGGGGTGGGGGCAGAGGGGATCAACTTGGGTAGGACAGCGTGGTAAGGTAAGGTGGACATGAGTCTGTTGGCATCAGGGAACGTGAGGGCAAGGCCAGAAACTCCGTGAACCACTCTGAAACAGGTTTTCTTTACGGTCGGGGAGTTACTGTCAGGTTGGCGCAACCCAAGACGACTCCTGCCCTAAAGAAATAGGTAGATGTAGGGGAAAGGAGGTCGAGGGACGGTAACTGAGTTGCAGGATAGGTAGGGTCAGTTAGCGTGAGGAGCCCAGGGTAAGGGGGCTATCTTCTCCTTATGGTGTTCATCTTTTTGTCTCAAGCAAGGGGCATCAAGGACCCGAGGGAAAGGGGGATAGCTTACCGGAAGGCCTTCATCTCACTAAACCACAAAAATTGCCCCTAGTCAGGTTTGGAAGCAAGTTAATGTTCCCCTGCAGGTGCCTCCCAGTCAGCCCCTCGTACTGTGAAGAAAAGCACACCGAAGTGAGTGAGTGGGTGAGTATAGGGTAAAGAAGGTAAACTATCAATGGAGCCAGCTGGTGATGGTCCCTAAGCAGCAGGTTCCAAATACTACAGGAGGACAAGGACATCTCTGTTGATTACAAGCGCTTCGCCGAGGTCAACCAATGAGCTGCAGAGGCATGTCTGGCACAAGTCCCCAGGGTAGGACGGAAGTAGCGGTGTTTGGACCCTACGGTCATGAAGGCAAGGGAGGAGATGAGGACCTCGTACAAGAGTTACCTGGCAAATCGCAAGGTAGATGAGCGGAGAGTGGCCAACAAGCTGAGGAAAGAAGAGCTGTACCAAGTTTATGCAGAAATACATCAGCAGGAACTGACCCAGAAGATCAAAGGCGCGGAGGAGGCACATACAAACCACAGGCGCGGACAAAGCTGAGAAAACCAGCCCAATCGTCCAAGATCAAGGGGCAGAATGATAGGGAGAGAGTGGTTGTGTGGCAATCACACTTTGAGAAGCTGCTTGGCAGTCCACCAGAGGTAGACAATGAAGATGAGCCCATCTCCCAGGTCTTCCAAGAACTCCCCATACCACACGGTCCAATCTCCATGGAAGAATACCTGAAGTCCAAGCGCAACATCATGTGTGGCAAGAGCTGCGGTGAAGATGGAGTGACTCCAGAAGTCCTGAAGTTTGTCCAGGTGGATGATATCGCTCTCAGCTTCATAAAAAGAGCATATGCTACTAGAGCACTACCAGCACTCTGGAGCACCCTTAATATTGTTCCGACCCCCAAGTCCGGTGACCTCACCAAGACAGACAACTATCGAGGCATCAGCCTAAGTCCTCTTCTCGCCAAGACCCACAAAAAGATTCTGCTCAACAGATTGAGACCTGTTCTAGATCCTCTGCTCAGAACTTCGCAGAATGGCTTTTGGCAGAAGCGCACAACTGTCCAGCCGATAATTGGGCTCAGGAGAATACTAGAAGGAGTGAAGGAGAGAAGACTACCAGCAGTGCTCACCTTCATCGATTTCCTCAAGGCATTGACACCGTGCACAGAAGAAAATTATCTATTCTTTGTGCTTATGGCATCCCAGAGAAAGTGGTCCAGGCATTTGCAGCGGGTTACAGGGGAACTCGGGCAAAGATGCTCTCTCCAGATGGTGAGACCCCGTATTTCGATATATAAGCAGGAGTACTCAAGGGCGACACACTGGCCCCCTTTCTATTTGCTCTAGCCTTTGTCTATGTATTGAGGCAGGCAATTGACGACAAGGAAGAACAACTGGGCTGCACACTCACCCCCAGGAGAAGCCGGCGGGTCGGACCAGTCATGGTGACTGACCTTGACTATGCTGACGATATTGGTCTCATATCTGACACAGCAGAAAAAGCAGCTGTTGCTAACAGTGGAATCGGAGTGCAAGAAGATCGACCTTCATCTCAATGCCAAAAAGAGTAAAGTGCTTGCCTTCAACATTGAGGACACGACTGTCGTCACTGGCGATGGAGCAGTGCTAGAGGTGGTGAAGGACTTTAAGTACCTCAGGGCCCTCATCGCCTCGACAGAGAAGGAGCTGTGCGACACACTCAATGAAGAAGGTGTGGAAGGCCAAGCTCAGCGACGACCTCAAGAGGCGACTCTTTGTGGCAACAGTCAGTACTGCTCTATGGCGCTGAAACATGGACCTTAACTGTACAGCAAGAAAAATCCCTTGATGGTGTCTATACCAGGATTCTGCGCATGGCACTTGACGTTACCTGGAAAGACCATGTACACAACAATGACCTGTATGGTGACCTTCCGCGTATCTCAATAAAGATCAGTGAGAGGAGGATGGGTCTCGCAGGCCACTGCATTCGATACCCGGAGCTAGCAGCTCATCACACCATCTTGTGGGAGCCAAATCAGGGAACTAGCAGAAGGGGACGGCGGCGAGCCACATTCATCGACACTTTGCGGAGGGAATATTTCACTAGTGAAGAAGAGGTCCACGTAAGGGACATACTGGAGGTTGGGGTCATTCAAGAGTTTACCTCCGAATGGGCCTCTGCACCTGTTCTCATATGGCAGAGGGGTGGATCCGTGCGCTTCTGCTTGGATTACGTGGTACTGAATGATGTCACCAACAAGGATGAGTTTCCCCTTCCACTCTTAGATGAGTGCCTGGACACCTTAGCAGGTCAAATCTGCTTCACCAGACTGGATGCTTGTTGTGATGATCACATGCAAAACTTAAGAGAGACCTTAGCCCGGTTCAGGAAGTAGGGTTTGAAATTAAAACCAATAAAGTGTGTTTGACTGGAAAGAGAAAATGTCACAACATGACACCCAAGTGGTCAGGGAATGGCCGAAACCCAAGGATGTGAAAAGGCTCTTGGGTTTAGCAAATAAGTACAAAGCCTTCATCAAGGAATTCGCCTATCTACCACTGTACCGGGTGATAGGTAAGAAGGATTAACACTGGGACAATTTATAGCACTGAAAGATACACTTACCACACCGCCCTTCCTCACATTATTGAATAGGACGGTTGACTTCATGCTGGACACATATGCATCTAATATGGCTATAAGAGCAGAGCTGTGCCAGTTGCATAACGATGAAGAGCGGGTTGTAGCTTATATATATTGGAGCTTTGCTCTAACCAAAGAGCAATGCAGGCATTGTACCACGAGGTTGAAGGTACTGGTAGTGGTGAGGTTTCCACACGGCAGTTTAGACGCTACCTACAAGGACGACTGTTCACCATACGCACAGATCATGCAAGTTTGATTTGGCTATTGAAGTTTAAAGAGCCACAGGGCAGCTGGCAAGGTGGGCGGAGTAATTGTCACAGTACAACATGATCCTCAAACACTGGGCTGGCGGGAAACATGGCAATGCGGATGCTTTATCTAGGAGGCCCCGAGAACAATAAGGTTGCCATGAATATGCGGCTGGAGCCAAATTGTGTGATCTGCCCTGCGAAATATGTTCATACTGTAAACGAATCGAGGAGCGCTGGTGAAGTTTTGTCCATGATTTGAATGGGGCAGCGCCTCTGACAACTCTGGCTTGCAGTGAGTTGCCGGGGTACTGAGTAGGGTTTAGCAGCACACCAACACTCATGTGTAATATGGTGCCAAGAAAGGTTAATAGATAAGATTGACCTGATTAAGCAGCCACCTTCTAGGATAAATGAAAATGGAGATGGAAAGGATAAAAATGGAAACGATTATCCTAGGGCATGTCACCACCAGCAGATAGACTAAACCAGGCCATTCCAGTCTCTCGTCTGGGCGAAATCCGGGCCAGAGTACTTCATTCATATGTGTGAGGTCAATTGTTTTGCGACATATGAGTGAGCCAGTTGACGGCAATTAAAACGAATAGTGGTTTGAGTTGTGTTTTATGTTTAGCGGCTTCAGTAGGCCTAGTAGACATAAAAGTTGCCGTTTTTCAAGTCTTTAATTTCACAATAATTTGCATCCTGACTAAACATTTCAGTTCTTGGAGATAAAAGACATACCAATAAATTGTTTAGGTAGTATACATATCCCGGGATACATATATACCGTCCTGCGCAAGTCACAACGGTCGTGCGGTGAGATTTATATTTCCGGTGACTACACCTGCTCATTAGTCAGCGTTCCAGACTCCAAGGGTTCCGCTACGCTTCTCGCCCTAGAGTCTACGACAAGACAAGGTCTAAAACTGGTGCGTCCGAATATTCATTAGACATGTTCGTTAATCTTCGTGACAGCCCCAACCAATCAACGCAAAGGTTGCGACCCAGATTGACCTCAATTGCGCGCGTCTGGCTCATAAAACTGGCTTGTGATACGCACCCTCGGTTTTATGTGACGTCATGTACATTATTGTGGTCTGCTTCCAATGAAGACACACTGAATGTCTACTGGAATTAGGAGTCGTCTCACAGGTTCAAATTTGCATCACAACAAGCGCTGTTATCGCTTAGCTCCATGATAGTATGTTTACGTAGTACAGTCAGTTAAAGAGACCAGTTGTGTGTCTGCTTCTCTTGCAGACTGTGTGATTAAGGATGCCGCTCAGAATGAAACAAATCAGGGTGTTACAGAATGCATGCCAGGCTCATAAAAATCACTCGTCCGGTTGGACAAGTTGACTAGGCAAATCACTTGTCCGACAGGACAAATCACTTGTCCCAGGCAAGCGGAACCGTTGGTGTCGAACCCTGACCCATTCCAAGCATTGCATCGAGAGCAGTAGCTATCAACGTATAGCTAAATGTTTCCCCGCCCTAGCAGGCACATCCACAAAACAGTCATGGCCCATCAAGCAGCAGAGCGCATAATTCTTTTGAAAGTCTTTCAATGCCACACCATGTGACTGTTGTGCTTAATCGAGGGCTTCCGCACGAAGGTCGCCCTCGCAGCACTTAAAAAGAAAAACGCATTCGATAGGAAGTACAACGAGATCTACACATGAATGTGGACCAAGGTAGACCGGGAACCATTCCAACCACCTCCCCCAACCCCACGACCGCATCTCCGGTCTGAGGTGGTGAAAGCGCCGGCTCCACGTCCAAGGTCAGCCTCCATAAAACCAGTTCCACGTCCAAGGACAACCACCAGACCAGTTCCAACCCCACGTCAAAGGTCAACCACCTACCGACCCTGACCGGTCCCCACCCCCCGCCTCAATTTCAGGAAAACCAAGCGGGCCATCAAGAACCAACTGCGAGGATGGGTCATGAACGTCCCCAAGGCTCACCCCCTTGCCTCAGACCTCCTGATCTTCCAGAAAAGCGTGCAACCGTAAATGTGCAGAGTTCTAGCCGAGGAGCTGAATATCTTTGGCGGCCTCTACAACACCAATAAAGATGGTGCCACGGAGTATGTTGAGCCAGTCCTACAAAATAAGCAGCAGGTGATTCTAGACCCAGAAGACATTGACCCCGTGTTAGACCAAGCCGCCCCAAAAATTCAGGAGATGTTGGAGAAGTGAACCAACCAAGGTTCTGGATGGGTCTTCGAGGCGGTAAAAACCATCTGGATCGACATTGCGAAATATCAACCACTCAAAGGCGGCTCCTACCTCCCTCTGCCCCCACCACTGGCAAACAAAGGGACCATCATAAACGTAAAGAACCGAGACCACCTATGCATACTATGGTCCATCATCTCCACCCGATCAACAAAGACCCATAGCGGCCATCAAAACACAACATACAGTGGCTCATAGATAAGCTAAAGGGTTCAGGTGTGGCTTACCCCACCCCCTTTTCTCTCACGCCGAAAAAATCGAAAAGGTTCTCGACCAAGGCCTAAACGTATTTGGTTGGGATGGGAAAGCCGTCATGGTCCACTGGATCACCAAGCACCCCGGCAACTGCATAAACCTCATGCTAACCGAGAAGGACGGAGTATGCCATTACAGCTGGATTAACGACCTGAACCGCCTACTCTACAACCAGTTGAAACACGAGTGCCGCAAATTCTTCTGTGAACGCTGACTCCACGGCTTTACCACCTCCGCCCTACTCCAGGCCCACAAGCCAGAGTTTGCAGGGGTCGGGCAAACAGCCGTGCGGGTAGACATGCCAGAGGAGGGGAAAAACATCCTATCCTTCCAGAACTGGCAAAAGCAACTTCCGGCCCCCTACGTTATCTACGCAGACTTGGAGGTGCTCACAGTAAAGCTCCCAGGGCCAGCCCTCAATCCAGAAAAGAGCAACACCCAAAAGACCCAGGAACACCAGGGCTGCGGGTACGGCTACATAGACCTCACCCCCAGTCATCTACAGGGGAAGCGACGCCGTGGAGAAGTTCCTCAAGGCCCTACAGCAAGAGGAGAAAAAGATCAAATCGGTTCTTTCCAAGCCAGTCCCCATGCGGATGACCAGAGAGGACCAAAGAGTCCACAAGACCGCAACCCAATGCCACGTCTGCAGCAAACCACTCGGAACCGACCGGGTCCGTGACCACTGCCACATAACCGGCAAGTACAGAGGGTTAGCCCACAATGCCTGCAGCTTAAAGCTTAGGGTTGAGCCTCAAGACAACCCCCATCCCCGTGGTCTTCCACAACCTGCGGGGCTATGACTCCCACCTCTTGATGCAAGGTATAAGCAAGGTAGCGGGAGACATCAACTGTATACCCAATAATATGGAGAAGTACACATCCCTATCATCCCTCGGACAGCTCAGCTGGCCTCCCTCGACAAGCTGGTCTCAGACAACAGCCCAGACGCCTTACCGTGACAGCAGAGTATGAACCAGACCAAACAAAGTGAGGGTTACTATTGCGCAAAGGGGTCTTCCCCTACGAGTTCATGGACAGCTGGGATAAGTTTGATTCTCCCCTCCCGCCCAAGACTTCTACAGCAAGCTTTCGGAGCAGGGCATATCAGCCACAGACTATGCCCATGCGCAAAAGGTCTGGAGCAAGAACATAGGCGACTATCACGACCTCTACCTCCGGACAGACGTCCTCCTCCTGGCCGTCGTATTAGAAACCTTCCGGAAGACCAGCCTAAAGCAGTACGGACTGGACCCGGCCTACTACTACACCAGCCCAGGCCTCTCGTGGGACGCTCTACACAAGAGCACAGAATAAAGGTGGAACTCCTCACCGACTAAGACAAGCACCTCATCATCGAGAAGGGTCTGTGTGGAGACATAAGTATGGTCTCGTGGTGCCACGCCAAGGCGAACAATTACGTAGCAGACTTCGACCAGGAGAAGCCCAAGAGCTATATCCAGTACCTCGACGCAAACAACCTCTATGGATGGTTTATCTAGCACGCCTTCCTCAGTCGTACCAGTCTCAACGTGAGTCACCTACCGGGCCTTCCTGCGACCCGGTTCCCCACCCTCAAGCCTCTTCTTCTTATGAAGGCGCTTGTGGTTAACCCTTTTGTATCCACAATCCATACATAATTTTATGTTATTTTTGATGCCCTTCTGGCACTCTACACAAAGCCGTTTTACGATCCCCTGTTTAATCTTAAACCTGTGCATTGCACAAAAGTCAAACTTACAGGGCCTGTCACAAGGGTCTCTCTTCCCGAGTAATATCCAGGGGCACTTTCCAGTTGCTTCCATTACTACCTCCCTCCTTTTTGTTTAATTGGTAATACCGTCTGGTGGCAGCTGGGTATCGGACGGCACCACAAGCAGCTCCTCCTTTACAAAGCCACGGAGCGGTCCATCCAACATATAGTATAGTTCAGGCTCACCAGATTTAGTGACAGAGCGTCCAATCCGGTAAACATTGAGTGACCACACAGGGTCAGTTTCCCGCCGCCGGTGGTCTTGCTCTAGCTCACCAGGCTGGTAGAGGTAGCAAACGCCAACATCAAAGGGAAGCTTATTAGCATATCCTTAGTGGCCATAGTGAAATCAAGACGTGGCACCCCCACCCAGAGCCATCTTAGCAAGCTTGGCATAACCTATTGATATACTGGAAACAACTGCACCATGGTACAGTGCGTTGAAGAGCACTTTTCCATCAGTAGTTGGTGTTGTCATCTTATTCCATGTAAAAAGGATCCTTTAAATGAGCATCCGGAGGTGCTGACCTCATAACTGGGGATCCCCCCACCAGCACAGCCTGCTTAAGGTGTGAGGCCACCACTCTCTGCCTGTAACAAAACGATGCTAGTTCAAACACCCCAACGCCGCCGACAAACAAAGGTGATGTCGCCCGCTAAGACTGAGTTGAACCCATCTGCCCTGCAGTGGACAACCCTTCAACACCCCGGTCAAACTGGGGGGCCAGATTTTCAGACTGTAGCGTAGCTGTCCCGCAACTCTCTCAGAAGTCTATTTTTATTAGCTTTTCGAGCCGCAGCGCCCTTTCGGCCTGTCTCAACCTTTTAAGCGTCTTTTGTAGGTTTCTCACCCCTCAGCCCTGGTGGCGCTATGACAGCAGCAAGCCTATCTCTCTTAGAAGACAAATCTACACCAGGGGTGCAACGGGCTCCGCTCGCTCAGACTTTGTGGCCGGCGGGCTAGCCACGGTTGTAGTCGTTGAACGTGAACTCGTATTCCAGTCTGTCATTAAGCATGGCATGTGGCTCTTGAGGAGTTCAATGTCTAGCAGAAGGTAAAACCTGTTACCATACACATCGGCTATGGCCTTGTCCTTTTCCTTGGACACATCCTTGTCTCCTGCCCCCATTCGTATATGAGTTTTGTTTCTGTCATCTGATGTGTCAATGCCCTGATACTGGAGGCCATGACTCTCCTGTGCAGTGCGCAAAAAGTCGTGGTAACAGTAGTACACATCGCTGTCATCAATATACATGACCTCATTGTCAGAAATCTTGATTGTCATTTTCTTAACCACAGCGCGGCCCAGGTTTTGCACAAAGCTGCGGTTAAGATCAGCCAAGGTCAGCGTGATTGTAAAGGCCAGCCGTGCTGTTCCTGGGACAATGACGTCGTATGCGCCTAGATTTGGGAAGCGAACCAGAAGTTGTTGGTTCTGGTCAATAGTGCTTGGATTGTTTGTAATAACTACAGACTGTCGCACGCCCTTTACCTCTAGGGGTTCGCGTATCCGGCTGTATGGATTTATTTTGCGACCACAAGTACTCGTCATGTTAAATGAAAGTGAGTATAACATAGCAACATGGAAGAGTTTGATAACCCAACATTGAAGATGTGGATTTGGGAGGTGGGAAATTTGAAGGGGAGAGGGAAGAGAATTGGGCCGCCACTGAGACACTTCCAGAGGCCCCAACTCAGGGTGCTATATGAGGGGACATTGAGATGGATACGTCTATACCACAGGGAGGGCGATTAGTTATAGGCGTTGTCAATAATTATAACGATGCATTGGCTGAAAAAGGTAGCACACCGTCTCTCGGCCGTGATTATACAAAGTTTGAACTTGTTAGAGGAGAGTTACGTTTGAAGGACTACCCTGGCTTAAGTATTACACATTCTCGTACTAAAGCCGCGCTTTCACTTCAAACAATAGTTCCCAGACAGGGTGTGGGGGTTAAGACCATCCTTGATGGTTTGGGGTTTACTGAGTGGTCCCAAAAAGCGGTGTCACAAAAGGCAGCAAAAGCCCTCAAAGGCATTGACTAAGCTGCTGCTAAAGCGGAAGCTGCCCTTCCAGAGACATTAGAAATGAGCATCCCTGAAGCTGTGACAGAGCAAGGCGGTGTAGATGAAACAAGCTTTATAGAGGACGTTCATAACGCTATAGAAGATCTAGGTACGGGAGGGGGGATAGTGGAACATGGAGATTGTAATCGAGTGAACTTTCAAGGCAGAAGGATCTACTTAGCGCCCGTATTGAGGCTGCCTCTGTAAACCAAAAAATGCTGCGGACCCAAATCAACCGCATCAGGGAAACGATCGACAGACTTCTTAACGAGGACACAACGCTAGCTGAGCGTGTACGCACCCTGTTCCGGGAGCAGGGCATAAAAATCGCCTCCATTCTCACTGCGCTTGGGATGGCAATATCAACCTTGGGTGGGGGAGGGGGGAATGCTGTGGTGCCGAAACCAAAATCTGTGCCGCCAAAACGGTGCCGCCAAATCGGTGCCCCCAAAACCAAGGCTGCCAGATAAGCGGGTCTGAATGATTGGATTAAAAAACAGCTGAACGCCTTGGCGAGCGTCCTGAAGAGCCTGGCCGGTAAAGCGGCAGCTGAACTTCCAGGGATTATTGGCACCATCGTGTCGTAGTTGCTTAAGTCCACAGCGGGTGTGGTTGGATGGATGGCAGAACATGTGTGGGCGCTGCTGTGGCAGTTGGAGGGGTTGTCCTCCTGTTACTTCGTGACCTACTACGTGGTAAACCAAAGTACAGTTAAGCCAATGACGATTCCGCCCACGATGAGAGTGGTTTTCTCATCCTCGTGCGCCCCGGTCCCGGCTACAGTGGGTGGGGTGGGGCCGAGGTGGAGGGAGTCAGTTCGTCAGCTGGCGGTTTAAAGCTATCTCTCTTATCCGGAATTGGAACCACGTTGAGATCACTATTGCTCCCGATCTTCTGCTTCTCAGTTGCGATGGTGATGATGTTTTTGTTCCTAGCGACCTTCCCAATGGCCAAGCTCATGTCAGATGGGGCCATGTATAGGCCTGTTCCAAAAACGTAGTATAGCTTTGAGGAGGCGCTCAGGAGCAAGTTCTGGTATCTTTGAATGGATGAAGGGATGTCCACCAGGGAGTTGATGGCGTCCTCAACGTTAACCTTGAATTGTATCTGAGCGACGAAGGCCGTCCCGGATCCCAGTATAGTGAAGCGGGTCTGTGCCTGGGCGCTGAGGATGGCCCAAACGTAGGTCCGAATGCTATCGTTGAGTCGTGTGACACCTGGTATTTTAAAGCCCTCTGACTGTTTCAGGATAAACGTGCTCCAGGCGGTGTTTGCTCCTTCCTGGACCTGCCGTATAAAGTTGATGAGCAGCTTGCCGCCCTTGAAAACAAATTCGGTGGATGATTTCTCGAAGGTTTGTCTGACGGATTCGTAGAGGTCGGTGTTTCCGTAGTGGGTGATGACCCGTACCTTGTGGGTGTCGGGGTCGGTGAAACAGATGTGCCCTAGGCCCTGGATTCCGCCCTTTATTCTCCAGTCGCTGTTTTCATCAACCTTGAACTCATGGCAGAGCTGGTGGTAGATTCTCTTGTCAAAGGTATTGTTTGATGCCGACCATGTGGCGTCGCCCAGCAGTGCTATGCTCATTTCGTCTAAGAGTCTACGGATGGTGTAGTAGACGTGGAACTTGTAGAGGCTGGCTAGGGCTGGGGAGTCAGATTTGAGGTGGTCTAAGGCAGAAACCCCGTAGCCGCCGGTCGCACACCATACAACAAAGTTCAACTGGTTCTGACAGTATTGCATGTGGTTGGTTCTCCAGCTAACCACAAGGTGGTCGTCGCTTATGTCCGGCACCAAGTATTTATCAACCAGGTTGGAGAACTCTACCCCAAACGCATCTGTAATTGTACCCGCCTTAATCTGGATGAGAAGGTGTGTCAAGTCTTCAGAAGCAATATGGGCTGTGTAGACCAGGCAGGGTTTGTACGTTTTATTCGTATTGAATGTAAAGGCTTGTTTATTCATAGTGCTATGTAATCACACTCTGTCAAATGTTCAAAGCGGCGAGGCTGTCTCCCTGCCCCAGCCCCGGCCCCTACCCCCTGCAACTCATGGCCTCCCCCTGATAGGCTCCCGCCCTTAGTCCGCCTTCCGGAGACTCCAACTCTGGGCAGCTTCTGAGACCTTAGACCCCGAAAAGAATAGTCAAAGTGGGTAAATGATGCTCTCAAGGGGGGGGGGGGATTTACCCACTTCGACTATTCTTTTCGGTGGGTGGGTCTCCATTTCTGGCTGCTGCGCTGGAACCACCATTACCTATACTACTACACTAACTTTACAATTTATGTTTTTTCCAAATGCCCAAAGTGTACCGAATATTCCTACAAGAACAGAGCAACGATGAACCAAATTCCAAGGGGTTATCGTGCATGTAGCAAAGATCAGGTGCTCACAGATCAAGATATCCATCAAATACGCTTATTTAACGGGCCCCTTGACGCCAAAGGAAATTTGTAATCCCTAATGGACCTGTTCGGCTGGTCTGGCGTGAAGACTTTGTGATAATTCATTTCAAAATATGCTGCTTGGAATTTTAACATCATGGTCAAGAATGAATTCGTCAATGGAACCCGACAGCTAAGCAGTATGAAACTATCTAGTGACATGTCGTAGCGTCTGGTGATTAGGATCTGACAAATAGATGAAGCACTGGAGTACAACTTCGCATGCAACACCGAAGTTACAACGCAACGATCGTAATGAATGAAGATGATTAAAATGCTCGGAACAGTAAGTATCAGTACCACCGTGTCACAAACCCGAAAGCCCGACACACACACACACACGCACACGCACGCGCACGCACACGCACACGCACACGCACACGCACGCACGCACGCACGCACACGCACGCACACGCACACGCACACGCACACGCACACGCGTATATACACGCACACTTATACACACGCACGCACGCACGCACGCACGCGCGCACACACACACACGCGTATTCACACGCGTATACACACGCGTATATACACGCAAACACACTTATACACACGTATACACCCATATACACACATAAACATACATATACGCTTATACACGCACATATACACATATATGCATACACATACGCTCATATACGCACATATACGCACATATCAGCACATGAACACGTATACGCACATATTCGCACATATCAGCACATGATCACACATATACGCACATATTCAAACATATACGCGCATAAACGCAAAAGTAACCGCAAAAAAGCGCATATACACACACACATACACATTTATGCATAGATATACACGCATTCATACATGTTCATACACAAATACAACACATACATACACATATACACACATCGATACACATCTGCACACATGTACGTACATATCGACACATATACGTACATATACATCCGCAAATCCATCTGATCACAGCTACACACATGAAAGGTTGCCCAAAGCAAGCTTTAGCCACAATGAACTATCAATCACATAACAAAAGCTGACCCAGCGGTCAATGTTTGTCGATAATTCACAAATTCTTCTGAGCACTCTGACTTCATTTGTGACCAAAAGAGTAGACTTAGTTTTTTAAATATACACTGATGATAGATATATTAACAGACGTCTGAATTCTGAAAGGGGCCACATCACAGACACCACTGAATGAGAACTCTATATATATAAGAGCAGCGTATATATATCCTATATATATATATATATATATATATATATATATATATACTATATAATATAGGATATATATATATATATATATATATATATATATATATATATATATGTCTATCTGTCTGTAAGGAGAGATGTATATCTGTATATATATATATATATATATATATATATATATATTATATATATATATATATTTGGATGGGCAGTGTGCACTGACACCTAAAGGAGAATGAAGGTGCTGAGCTGAAGGCTTTTGTTTTGTATTTGATAATTGTTATGTCATGCTGGTAGTGTGAAGGATGTTGGCCGTATGTATTGTGTTCATTATTGTGGGGGTGTTTGGATGTCTGCTTGTTGATAATGGCCACTACTGCTTGGTTGTCGCAATGGAATGTGATGGTGGAATTGGCCATAGAAGGAGCGAACATGCCAACCAGAACAAAGATGGGGTACAGTTCTAGGATGGTTATGTTAAGAGTTTGCCACTTGCTTGGCCAAGTTGCTTGTATCCAAATGGATTTGTAGGTGGCACCAAAAGCCAATTTGGAAGCGTCGCTGTACAGATGGATACTTTTAGAGTGTGCAATAGTGGAGGGATTTATGAGGGTGGTGCCATTATAGTGCTGAGGGAAATGCAGCCATATAGACAGATCTTGTTTAACTTCAATGGTAATGTTGATGAGGGTTGCTGGGGTCTGGTCCAAAAGTTGTCCTACTATTGCGACCAGACCCTTTACCGTGTCTTGGAGGGAGTGGACCTGATCGGTGAGGGTCGGTTCCTGTTCTTGGGGACTGGTTGGTAGGGGCTCTGGTTCCGGATCAATGGGGACCAAAGGCGGTGGTGTGGCATCAGGGGATTTTGCGGGAATCTTTTTGGTGCGAGAGGGACGGGGTGGGGTGCAGATGCTGCTGACCTTCTTCCAACGGAGGTGCTGGTTGTTGGTGGGTTTACACGGAGTCGTTTGCTGGTGTTTATCTTCCTGAGAATCATAAAGAAGGGGGGGGGGGAGGACAGTACATGCAATAGGCAACTGCCGTGCCGAGTAATACAATGGGCAGCTGCCGTGCCAATATAGTACAATGGGCAACTGCCGTGCCAAATTTAGAACAATGGACAAATAAAACAATGGGCAACTGCCCTGTCATGGGCAACTGCCGTGCCAAATAAAACAATGGGCAATTGCCTTGTCATGGGCAACTGCCGTGCCAAATATAAAAACAATGGGCAACTGCCCTGCCATGGGCAATAAATAAAAACAATGGGCAACTGCTCTGTCATGAGCAACTGCCGTGCCAAATAATAAAACAATGGGCAACTGCCCTGTCATGGGCAACTGCCGTGCCAAATATAAAAAAAATGGGCAACTGCCATGGCAAATATAATACAATGGGCAACTGCCGTGGCAAATATAATACATGTGCAACTGTCGTAGCAAATATAATACAAGGGGCAATTGCCGTGCAAGATATGATACATGGGCAACTGCCGTGCAAAAGAAATACAATGGGCAAGATAGTAGGACGGACAAGCAATGCTAGAGATATGAACTATTGTTGTAGGCTGTAAAGATAGAAAACTGGGTGTGATGAAGAGGGATCCCTGTGAAGGAGTGAGCGACCTATAAGAGAGGTAACATATCAAAAATGGCTCTCTTGGTGGATGTTTTGTACTTTTTTCGCCTTATAGGAGTGTTCGGGTGGATGCCATCCCTAGACCCGACAGAAACGGGTACAGCCCAGAATCCTCTGTGGGCGAGGTATGTGATTTGGGGTTCTGCATGAAGAAGTTGCTTCAAGTAGCGGTTACAGTTGCTCACTATCGTTTGGAAGGTTTCCTGGGAAGCTGAGCCAATGCCATTGTGTCTGTATAAAATGGAACATATTGCGACATGTTTGACATTGTGGTCTGCTAGAAGGGTTTTGGCCATGTCAGTTAAGCAGACAGCCAATTGTAGCGGTTGTGTCCCCCTGGCTAGATCATTTGAGCCAAGATCAATGATAACTAAATCAGGTTTAGAGTAGATTTGGTGGCTTGCAGGCCCCTGGTGCTTGCTAATGTGAGGCTGTGGAAGTGATTGGTTGCTTGGTTGATTTCTTAGGTGGTCGTTGAGACCAGACACAAAGCTGCGTCCCAGAATGAGACCAACTGGTTTCATGTTAAGTGATAAATTAAAATGCTGCAAGAGAAAAAGAGGTAAAGTGAGGGAATGAGCGGGTGCTAAACTGAAAATAAAAACACACCTAACTGGCGCGAAAATAAAACAAAAACAAAAACAAAAAACTTTGCCGAAGTTGTGAAAAAAGGAGAATTCATTTTCAGGAATAAAATCGCAAAAAAAGGAATGTTAATGGAACGGTGGCATTGAATTGAGAGGAAAAGTAAAGGAGAAAGAATGATTATAATGATATCGGAGTTGAGGAAGACGAGGGAAATGTAAAATTAGTGCGAGCAAAAACACAAACAATGAAACATGCGAGTGAAACGCGTAATCGTGAAGCGGCAAAGAGAAATGTGAATCAAATCATCTGATCGGGTTTTATTGATGACTGGAGGAGTGGTTGGTAGCAACTGGTATGAAGACGAGGTCGAGACTGAAATACGGGTCTGCGGGTAGAATTGGAAAACTGGTGGCACGAGGTTCGGAAACAGAGAACAAGTGATGTGATGTCGTTGAAATCTAATTCCTAAAGACAGAAGCACGCTGGTCACCTGACCCTATCCTGACCCTATCCGCGCGGAATACAATTGGGACAGCCTCTTCCCTTGCAAGGAGGAATGATAAGCACTTGTGCGATAACGTTTACAAATTCGACTCTGCACAAAATGCGGCTGGAGCGGTTTCCCGCCCAGCCTATGTTAGGTTTTAGTTAATTATGTCATACTTTGTTTCTTTTGTTCACACCATTTCTCGTGTTGATAGTCAGTCAATGGATATAAAGAATGCGGGACTAAGCACATCGCCCTCTTGCCATTTGTGGGGCAAAGTGTAATCAAGTCATTCATAAATCGTTCGTGAGTGTTAAACTTGTGAGATATTTCACAACTATCCTGATACGGCTTCATATCAGGTTTAGGATCAATCTTTGACACTTTACCGCTTTTAAATTTCTTAAGTTTACGCGACATATGTGTGGTCTTTTCACAAATAAATTCTGCCAAGTGTAACAAAGCATTCAAAGAAATAACACAAAAAAACCCAATATTTTCAGCGCTCAACATGTGTTCGTGTGCGCATACTAATAGAATGAGACTATTCATAAGTTGGGTGTAAGTGTGAAACTTGTGAAATGCTTCACATGTACCGTGATGCGGGTATTTGTTTTCCATACGATTGATAATAACACTTAATCCGATTCTTTTAAATTCTGAAAGACGAACAGATATTTATGTTTGCTCTTCATAAATGCTTGTTGGCAAGTGCGTGAAATGATTTTCAGAAAAAAAACAGATAATCGCGATGTTTTCAAAACTTAATACGTGTTTGTGTCCGCCAACTGAAAGAATAATACCCTAGGGGTTATTCGTAAGATGCGTGTGTACGTGTGAAACGTATGAGCTACTTCATGAGTACCGTAATACTAGTATAATGTTATGATTTGGTGAAATATTTAATATTTTATACTTGAACCTTTCTTTTAATTCCCACATTTGAGCGGACATGTATGTTGCACATCCAAAAGTTCTTGAGGCAAGTCCATAAAAGGATATAGAAGAAAAGTAAATAATCGCGATGTTATGAACACTCCACCTGTGTTCGCGTGTGAGTAGCAAGAGTATAATACTTGTGGGATTATTGCTGTGTTCCGCGCTTAAGTTTGTTACTTGTGAGATATTTCACAAGTACCCCTATACGGGTTGTATATCATATTTAAAATCTTGTTTCATAATTCCATTGTTTTTCAAATATCACAATTTGAAATGACATTTATGTTGCCATTTCACCAGTGTCTGTTCAAATTGCCGTTTCTATTCAATATTGTCAACCCTCAACCTATGTTCGTGTGTGCACACTGATAGAATGATACTTTTGGGGCTATTTATACGTTTTGTGTGTTAGTTAAAGTTGTGAGATATTTCTGAACACAAAGTTTTGGTGTTGCTGCATCAATGGATGTTGGCATGTGCATAAAGAGAATGAGTAAGAAGAGCATATACAGGCAACGTTCGTTTCACACAACCGGTGTTGGCTTTCGCGTATTGATAAAATGTTATCTTTAATTAAGGTGGATGTGTCAGTGAATGTGACAATCGGATGCCAGTATTATTGATATGTAAGATGAGTATTTCCTGCTTTATCAGTAAAAATTCCTAATTTTTGGGCCTCTACGCTATATTAGTTATTCTTAAAGTTGTCTGCGTGTGTGCCTGCTGATAGAATGGGACTTGTGGGATTGTTCATAAGTTGTGAGTGAGTGAGAAATGTGCTAGATATTTCACGGGAGCAGTTATACAGGTATAATGTTATGTTTTAGTTAATTATGTCATGCTTTGTTTCTTTTGTTCACACCATTCCGCATGTTGATAGTCAGTCAATGGATAAAGTCATAGCCAATCTGTCAAATTACCCTTGTCTTCCTCGGATGTAGCGGGTCCCAATTTATGAAATGGTAACAAACATTTACTCAAAATACGCTTGTAATGACATATGAATAAGTATCCTGGAAGGCGAACCCACCACGTCTGATTCTGGAGCACTAATGAGGCACATAGCGAATCCTCATAGGGGTGTTGGTGAGAACAATGTGTCATTTTCATTTACTTTAATTATAAACTGCAAATAACACCTATGATCTTGCACTAGATAATCGCAGGTAGGTGCCATTGCGGTAAGCCACTTATTGCATATCAACCACGCGACCATGCAATAACTAACACATACGCCCAGCCAACGATTGGAAGATCGGTGCACTTGAAAATTTAAACTTAGTTGACCTTTGTGACCTTGAAAATGAGGTCAAGGTAAAAAAAACATGGCATGGGTTTACTGGCTTCTTCTTTTGTAGGCTCCATCATTTGATTAAATGGGGTCAGCATAGCGGCTGTATTTGTCGAAATATTGTAACAGAAAGTAATCATTGTAGGAGCCTTTTTAGTTGACAATTTGGTCAATGTCAACTATAAAACCGCAAGCTAATGATCCATCAATGATGTCAATATGAACAGAAAAGATGTTGACATTCTCAAGTTATCAAGAGTCAACAATTGTCTATTTTTTAGTGACCTTAAAATATGGTAAAGGTCAACCTAGGGACATTGTTGTGTAAAAATCAGGTAAACGCAAACTCAATGCCAACAACCGTTGGAAGACTAACTGGAATATAACTTATAACCGATCGTGCGACTTCAAGCGATGGATACAGGTGACCATAAACGTGAATCCTACGAATATGGATGTATAGCATTCCCTATAAACATCAAGTTAACTTTTGCTGGGTTCAGCTGGTGCAACAATGGCGATGTAAATTTCATGTCAAAACAACCTTTCTATTTCCCGATACAACTGATTATTTGAATGTGCCGTCGAATCGACGTGAACGTATTTCAAGTGAGTACAGGTGCCCATTAATGACCGCCAACACCCCCCCACTCCCCCCCACCCTCCAACAAACACCCCCCCACCAACACCCTCCCTCCCCTGCCGACCCGAAACCATCTTAATTCAGGGAGCTGTGGACCTATGACATTGTAGCAGGTCGTTACCACAGTCCGGTCAGCCGGTAAAGCTTCCTTGTGTGCCATGGCTTCCCAAAATCAAACGTGCGAGGTGTGGAGTGGAAGTTCAGGATGCTAGATTGCCCGTAACTTTGTTAGGCTAAGCCTGCAGTGGACATTGTCCTCTTACGTGGTACCTTTGTTGCTCCAGTGTTGTGGTGGCGATGTTGACTTTCTCCTAGTTCGAACCGGATTATATCAGGATTGATCTGAATACGCTGTGACATATAAGAAAACCCGGCACCGTAACAGTTTTACTGCAACTAAATACGGAATCTAGGTAACACTATATACCAAACATATCCGAAAAAAAAATAACCGATCGTGGCATTATATCAATAGTTCCGTTCTAAAATGGCTTACCCGAACGCAAAAATCATAGATGTAGAATGACTTTCTCCCAGCACACCAACATGCGTAATCACCGTCTCTATAACTGTTGCATAATAATGCATTCTTCATTAGACTTGTTCCTGATGCGGCCTACACTTTTAGTCTTTGGCCTGCGTCACTGTGCTTGCACTCTTAATTACTATTAACGATAGCTCGTATGCATGCCTTGGTTATGCCACCATAGTGAGGCCTAGTGGAACCCAGTTTTATACGTAGTTCTTGATAAGTACCGTAGTACGACTGTTCTATTTTCAAATATTGTCCCTTCTTAATACTTGTTAGCAACAGCAACCAAGGAGCAAATAAAATAAAGTGTAAATGCAATAATTTCAGTACCCGAGTTGTTTGTGAGGGAGGATGAAACTTGAGAGATCTACCGTGATATGGGTAATATATCATGTTTTAAAGAAATATTTCATACTTTATCTGCTTTTTAATAACTCAACCTTACCGATTTGTATGTAGCAGCCTATGTCTGTTGGCAACACTTAACACATGTTTGCGTGTGCATACTCAGAGAATGATATTTATGCGGTTAACCTTAATCCTGTTTGAGACTAATGGAGTATCCCACAAGTACCGTTATATGGGTATTAATTTATGTTTCATGTAAGTTTTGTCATTGAATCTTAAATGTTGAACCGACATAAATATTTCCTCTTCGTCAATGGTTCTTGACCAAAGCAACAACGCTATACATGCAATGTTTTCGCAATCATCTCGTGTGTGTACTGATACATTGATGCTTGTGTGTGTTTTCCCTAGTACAGTGAGGCGGGGATAACTTCATACTCAATCAATACGAAAGTTGAAAGAACACATATTTGGCTTAATGACTATTAGCCCTATACCACTGGGCCTGTGTTTGTTTTCATATATTGGTTGCCATGGTGAGAGCAAATGCCTGCTTAGATGTCATTGATATTTTCCCAACATGTTACACAAGTACCAGACTAAACTCAGGCACAGTTTCATGCATTTCTGACAAGTAAAAAGCTGGCCAACCCCAATTTACTGTTGCCCAATACCATTGTATACAAATTCTCTTATCATCCACTGATAAGCCATTAATTCGATTCTCACAGATACCACTCAAAATTGCTCTGCAGGCTTCTTACATCATATAAACATGATCTGGCATGCCTTAGAGTGAATTGGTGACATTGAGTTTTAATGACTATTAGCCCTATACCACTAGGCCTGTGTTTGTTTACATAAATTGGTTGCCATGGTGAGAGCAAATGCCTGCTTAGATATCATTGATATTTTCTCAACATGTTACACAAGTACCAGACTAAACTCATGTACAGTTTCATGCATTTCTGACAAGTAATAAGCTGGCCAATCCCAATTTACTGTTGCCCTATACCATTGTATACAAATTCTCTTATCATCCACTGATAAGCCATTAATTCGATTCTCACAGATACCACTCAAAATTGCTCTGCAGGCTTCTTACATCATATAAACATGATCTGGCATGCCTTAGAGTGAATTGATGACATTGAGTTTTAATGACTATTAGCCCTATACCACTAGGCCTGTTTTTGTTTACATAAATTGGTTGCCATGGTGAGTACAAATGCCTGCTTTAATAACATTGATATTTATCCAACATGTTACACAAATACCAGACTAAACTCAGGTACAGTTTCTTGCATTTCTGACAAGTAATAAGGAGGCCAACCCCAATTTACTGTTGCCCAATACCATTGTATACAACTTCTCTTATCATCCACTGATAAGCCATTAATTCGATTCTCACAGATACCACTCAAAATTGCTCTGCAGGCTTCTTACATCATATAAACATGATCTGGCATGCCTTAGAGTGAATTGATGACATTGAGTTTTAATGACTATTAGCCCTATACCACTAGGCCTGTTTTTGTTTACATAAATTGGTTGCCATGGTGAGTACAAATGCCTGCTTATATATCGATATTTTCTCAACATGTTACACAAGTACCAGACTAAACTCATGTACAGTTTCATGCATTTCTGACAAGTAATAAGCTGGCCAACCCCAATTTACTGTTGCCCAATACCATTGTATACAAATTCTCTTATCATCCACTGATAAGCCATTAATTCGATTCTCACAGATACCACTCAAAATTGCTCTGCAGGCTTCTTACATCATATAAACATGATCTGGCATGCCTTAGAGTGAATTGATGACATTGAGTTTTAATGACTATTAGCCCTATACCACTAGGCCTGTTTTTGTTTACATAAATTGGTTGCCATGGTGAGTACAAATGCCTGCTTAGATATCATTGATATTTTCTAAACATGTTACACAAGTACCAGACTAAACTCATGTACAGTTTCTTGCATTTCTGACAAGTAATAAACAGGCCAACCCCAATTTATTGTTGCCCTATTACCATTGTATACAAATTCTCTTATCATCCACTGATAAGTCATTAATTCGATTCTCACAGATACCACTCAAAATTGCTCTGCAGGCTTCTTACATCATATAAACATGATCTGGCATGCCTTAGAGTGAATTGATGACATTGAGTTTTAATGACTATTAGCCCTATACCACTAGGCCTGTTTTTGTTTACATAAATTGGTTGCCATGGTGAGTACAAATGCCTGCTTTAATAACATTGATATTTATCCAACATGTTACACAAATACCAGACTAAACTCAGGTACAGTTTCATGCATTTCTGACAAGTAATAAGCTGGCCAATCCCAATTTACTGTTGCCCTATACCATTGTATACAAATTCTCTTATCATCCACTGATAAGCCATTAATTCGATTCTCACAGATACCACTCAAAATTGCTCTGCAGGCTTCTTACATCATATAAACATGATCTGGCATGCCTTAGAGTGAATTGATGACATTGAGTTTTAAAGCTTCTTGATTTCTCATTGATATTTAATCCAACATGTTAAACTCATTACCAGACTAAACTCATGTACAGTTTCTTGCATTTTCTGACAAGTAATAAGCTGGCCAATCCCACTTTACTGTTGCCCTATACCATTGTATACAAATTCTCTTATCATCCATTGATGACATAATTCGATTTCTCACATACCCACTCAAAATTGCTCTGCAGGCTTCTTACATCATATAAACATGATCTGGCATGCCTTAGAGTGAATTGATGACATTGAGTTTTAATGACTATTAGCCCTATACCACTAGGCCTGTTTTTGTGTTTACATAAATTGGTTGCCATGGTGAGAAGCAAATGCCTGCTTTATATCATTGATATTTTCTCCACAAATGTTGTTACACAAATACCAGACTAAACTCATGTACAGTTTCATGCAATTTCTGACAAGCAATAAGCTGGCCAACCCCAATTTTAACTTTGCCCCATACCATTGTATACAAATTCTCTATATCCATGATCATGATTGATAAATTAATTCGATTCTCACAGATACCACTCAAAATTGCTCTGCAGGCTTCTTACATCATATAAACATGATCTGGCATGCCTTAGAGTGAATTGATGACATTGAGTTTTTATGACTATTAGCCCTATACCACTAGGCCTGTTTTTGTTTACATAAATTGGTTGCCATGGTGAGTACAAATGCCTGCTTTGATAACATTGATATTTATCCAACATGTTACACAAATACCAGACTAAACTCAGGTACAGTTTCATGCATTTCTGACAAGTAATAAGCTGGCCAAATCCCAATTTACTGTTGCCCTATACCATTGTATACAAATTCTCTTATCATCCACTGATAAGCCATTAATTCGATTCTCACAGATACCCACTCAAAATTGCTCTGCAGGCTTCTTACATCATATAAACATGATCTGGCATGCCTTAGAGTGAATTGATGACATTGAGTTTTAATGACTATTAGCCCTATACCACTAGGCCTGTTTTTTGTTTACATAAATTGGTTGCCATGGTGAGTACAAATGCCTGCTTAGATAACATTGATATTTTCCAACATGTTACACACAAATACCAGACTAAACTCATGTACAGTTTCATGCATTTCTGACAAGCAATAAGCTGGCCAATCCCAATTTACTGTTGCCCAATACCATTGTATACAAATTCTCTTATCATCCACTGATAAGCCATTAATTCGATTCTCACAGATACCACTCAAAATTGCTCTGCAGGCTTCTTACATCATATAAACATGATCTGGCATGCCTTAGAGTGAATTGATGACATTGAGTTTTAATGACTATTAGCCCTATACCACTAGGCCTGTTTTTGTTTACATAAATTGGTTGCCATGGTGAGACAAATGCCTGCTTTAATAACATTGATATTTATCCAACATGTTACACAAGTACCAGACTAAACTCAGGTACAGTTTCATGCATTTCTGACAAGTAATAAGCAGGCCAACCCCAATTTACTGTGCCCAATACCATTGTATACAACTTCTCTTATCATCCACTGATAAGCCATTAATTCGATTCTCACAGATACCACTCAAAATTGCTCTGCAGGCTTCTTACATCATATAAACATGATCTGGCATGCCTTAGAGTGAATTGATGACATTGAGTTTTAATGACTATTAGCCCTATACCACTAGGCCTGTTTTTGTTTACATAAATTGGTTACCATGGTGAGTACAAATGCCTGCTTTAATAACATTGATATTTATCCAACATGTTACACAAATACCAGACTAAACTCAGGTACAGTTTCATGCATTTCTGACAAGCAATAAGCTGGCCAATCCCAATTATACTGTGCCCTATACCATTGTATACAAATTCTCTTATCATCCACTGATAAGCCATTAATTCGATTCTCACAGATACCACTCAA